>CM067523.1:19060878-19127978 GCA_034509495.1 Acestrorhynchus altus
TAAAGCAAATAACCAATGCTTATATAGCTCAACAAAAGTACAGTAGATGTAAGAAATGAAAATTATGCAGGTCATTGTTTTACTCTTCTTCACTCTTTAAAGCTTGAAACCACTTTTCTCTGATTATCCATTATTATCCTCTAATCATAGCGTGATTTCTCACAGCTGTTCTGCTCGTTTTGATAAAGTAAACACATGAGCAGGAATAGACTGTTTGTCTTTCTATAGTGATACGTTCTGAATGTGACTCTCCCACTCAGCTACTCTCTGTGCATCCGACGGAAAAGGAAGCAGGAGCTTCTTATAGCTATGAAAACACAACAGCTCCCAGTTCTTCCAATTTACTGCAAAGAAGATCACAATTTCAATTCACTGATCAACCATAACATTATAACGACCTGCTTGTTTCTACATTCGTTGTCCATTTTATCAGCTCCACCAACCACACAGGAGCACTTTGTAGTTCTATAATTCCAGACTGTAGTTCATCTGTTTCTCTGCAGACTTTATTCTCCTCCTTTCACCCTGATCTTCAGTGATCAGGACCCCACAGGACCACCACAGAGCAGCTACGATGTGGGTGGTGGGTCATTCTCAGCACTGCAGTCACACTGACGTGGTGGTGTCTTAGTCTGTGTTGCACTGGTACGAGTAGATTAGGCACAGCAGTGGTGCTGGAGTGTTTAAACCTCACAATGTCACTGATGGACTGAGGACAGTCCACAAACCAGAAACATCCAGTCAACCTCATCCTGTGAGCACTGATGAAGGACTAGAGGATGACCAACACAAACTGTGCAGAAACATCTGACAGAGAAACAAATGGAGTACAGTCTGTAATTATAGAACTATTAAGTGCTCCTGTCTGGTCGGTGGAGCAGATAGAATACTGTACTGAATGTAAAGGAGGTGGTCATAATGCTATGGATAATTGGTGTTTTTAGCAACACAAAAAAACTTTGTCAGAATCTCCAGACCAAAGTGAAGAAGGATGGAAGCAGGGGAAAATCAATGGCCCTGACTGACAGCATTCCTTAAACAGCTCCTATTCGGTGATAATGCACTATTAGCACTATCGGGTTTCTGCTGGTGGTTAGTTGCAGCCATTTGTGCTTTGGTCAGATTTCATGTAGCTGTCATGTCGCTTCTGCACAATTTACTAAGCTCCCGGGCAGACGGAGAGATAAATGGTGGGAACATGTGGTCGGAGGAGATTTACAGAGAGATATGATTCACATATTCATGCAGATCCATCTTCTTCTGATGGACTTGCTCTTGTCTGACGTGTCCTACGTGAATGCTCTGTTCACGTACACTCCACTCCTTTCTGGGTGTAAGTTGACTGTGTTGTGTTGGTTCAGTTCCTGTTCTGCTTGACTGTAGATGAGTCCTCTCTCTCTCTCTCTCTCTCTCTCTCTCTCTCTCTCTCTCTCTCTCTCTCTCTCTCTGCGGCTGCAGTGTTTTATTTTACACTAAAAGCCTCCAAAAAGAAAGGAACAACATCTAACACACTTCAGTTCCAGTGCTGAGAGGTGCAGGCTGGAAGTCTGTACTGCAGGAGATTTTGATCCGATGCATTTTACTCAAGTTGTCTTTCAGGAAAGACACTTTTACTTTCGCTCTGTATATTTAGGTTGCATTAGGCACGCTGGCTGACATGTTGGCGCCTGTGAATAGGAGTTAAAGCTGGAGTGAAAAAGGCTGAGTTTTTACAAGAATTTTGGCAGTATTACAAACCAGCAGAGAGAATGAAATGATGCCACCTAACCATGGACATAGGCGTGTAGTCTACTTGTGGACATAGGTGTAGTGTAACCATGGAAATGTGTGTTGTGTAACCATGGAAACGGGTGTAGTTTAATCATGGACATTAACATAGGGAAATATGGCAATGAGTCTAATATCACTGAAGACATGACTGTGGCATTGGCTTTAGTTTACGGTGTAGTTAATGGGTGTAATATAACCATGGAAATTGGGGTACTGTAGTGTAAGCATTCACTTGGTGTCTGGAAAGATACAAACTGGTGTAGAGAAACACCAATACGATAAGATATGACTGTACCATAACTTTAGAAAGGGCTATAGTGTAGCCATGGATCTAGGTGTAGGGACAGTGGGAATAGGTGTAGTATAACTATGGAAGTTAGTCTAGGGAAACATGGAAATGGGTGTTTTGTAACTCCGGAAATGTGTATAGTGATAGAATTAAAAAGGCATAGTGTTACCATGGAAATGGGTGTAGAGTAACTATGGTAATCGGTGCAGTGAAACAAATGAAAAAGGTGTAGCATTACCATTAAAATGGAAATGGGTGTAGTGTAACAATGGAAATAACAGGGTTGCCAGTGAAATAAAGATTAACATGGAAATGGCTATAGAGTAACTAAGGAATCGGAACCAAACAAAAACCACTTTTCAAGCTCACGGCTAATTACAATCGGAACACTCGTACAACTGCAGACCAAGACGACTGACAGGAACGCTTCAACTGACGCACAGCATCTGTACGAAGAAACCTGCAACAGAGGACACAAACACACACACACACACACTGCCACTACCCTCCGGGGTTGCTCTTATCCCTCCCCCAGCCTCAGGTGCATCCCTGGCCCCACACTTAATGTTCTGCAGCGCCAGTGTCAGGAAGAAGCTATTGATTCATGGTTTCTGGGGAAGAATCTGACACTTTCCTATGGATCTGTGAGATAAGAGACAGCCTGCTCGAGTGCTGCACTTTTTCCCTCCCTCACTTTTCCCTCCCTCCGTTGGAACGTTGAGGAGAAGCAGAGGTCAGTTGCAGCCGCCCAGGCCCAGCAAGCTGGGCTGAAAGGGCCTCGGGGGCCTGCAGAGTGCGGGTTAATCACCTGAGCAGAGAGAGGGGTCAGCTAAGGCAGGCTGGCGGCCAGTGGAGAGGCGCAAACAGGACAGGAAAGTGGCAGGGCCACCCACAGGCCCCTGACGGACAGACTGCTGCATAAAATCCGCCAGTTAAACTGACATCACCTGCACAACCGAATTCTGTCGCTGTCCTAACAACACGACTAGTATTGTGTTATGAGTGTAGCATCACCACATTAATAGGTGTAGTTTAACCACTGAAATAGCCATTGAAATGGCCACGTCCATTATTGGTGTAGGTCTGCTGTATGCACTATGTGGACACAAGTATTGGGACGCTTCATTGTCTCTTTTTGAAATCAACACTGGATAATCACCTCTTCCCCTCATTCCTGACTCCCCGACTCTTCCCAGAAGTATTGGACAGAGCACCAGTGAACTCATTCCAAAGAACCCAGTTCCAGTGCTCCAGAGCAGGGGTCTTTATACCCCTCCAGATCACACATTTCTAATTTCTGCTGATTTACTTTAATGGATCACAAACAATTTATGTGTTATGGTCAAATGTCGTATCAGGGAAACTGGGAAAATTCCCAGTGGAAATTAACATTCCTCCTAAAGAGATGCTAAACGTTAGTTTTACTCCTTGCCGACACAGTGTTTGTCTGTTTTTGGTGAAGAAAATGCCATAATTATGGAGAAAATGAACAACCAAAGATGCAACACTGCCCATCAAAGCCTGTGATTGGTCTGTGCTAAAGAGGCCACACTTTAGAGCATGTAGTCCTTTTCCAGTCAAGAAATTACCATAAAATGTCACGTGCAGTACTGGAGGGCTTGGACGTGACAGCCAAAGTGAAACTTCAGAGAGTATTAAAAGTAATCTGTCCTATTTTTATATTAATAAAGTGATATTTCAAGCATTTTTTTAATACAGATGATCAGTTTGGATTAAAGCTCATGAATACCATAAATTTCAAATATTGGAAAATGATTTATTTACATTTGAAAAGATTACTAATCACAGTATCTACTTTAAAAGAAACAAACCAACCAAAAAAAAACCCTAAAATATATCACTTTATTTGTAATGAATATAAAATATATGACAGATTTGAATTAAATCATCAAAAACTTTTTTCACGGTTTTTTATTTATTTATTTTTGTTAGATATACTAGTATTACTCTTCATTGTGTTTGATCAGCTTCACTGTGGAACACTTTAGAAACAGAAGACATTGGGTCTGTTATTAAGTGCCATTAATCATCTGCAAGGATTATGTTTGAGTAAAAAGCTCTTACTATTCTATAAAAAGTAATGATTCTTTGAATATTATTATTACTATTATTAGACTTTTTCAGTGATAACACTAATTTCATGCAAATCTGTGAAGAAGCTAATTGAGCAATTATCATTATCGGAATGTGATGAACAGATGTGTCTGCTCTGGGGTTTGTCGTCTGCTTTGTTCTTTAGAGTTCTTTTTCCGAATACAGTCTGGCAACTAAATGCATAATGAGACAGCAGGTAAAGAAGGCCGATCTGAATTTCTGGACAGCGTATAGTTTGCTAATCTGTGTAACAGATTAAAGGGTGGATACTCTTTGAGCTCTTGCTTGCTCTGTCAATTTAATTTAATATAACGCAGTTCCGAAATAGAAAGAATTGTTATTTAATAGCAACTAACATGCACTTTATGTATTTTTATATATGAATGCTGTTGCATAGTTACTATAATAAAATAAAATTATTTTCTGGGAATTTGATATTGGATATTGGGATACAGGCAAAAAGGAGAAAGGAGGGGCTGTATGTTCTCTTTCTTCACATAGTGTCAGGCAGAATAAAAGTCCCGACAAGGGATAACACTGATACATACAAAAATAACAAAAATAATAAAGGACATTCCTAACTTATCATCAGAATTATTGCTTTTTTTTAACTCAGAAACAGAAAGAATCATAGGCATTAAGTAATTTTCTCAATGTAAATATTACAATGTAGATATTAATGTGTGACAGTCTCCTATAAAAACAATGTCATATTTAGGTGAATAAAGTTAGATAAAACTATGAACATATCCCACAAACTGGCCTAAGGCTCTGAGAGTTTATGCAAAAATATCTGGAAAAAATGTTGCCTCAATTCCAACTTTACATGTGGATCTCTGAGCTGTATGGAGCACTCCCTCATGCATTTGTACACGTGTGAAAACTAATCAGCTTGTTTATTGATCACCACAGACAGGAGACATCCCTGCACTTTAATTTGAGTTCTGTTAGCCAGTCTGTCATTAAACGCTGGGCTTTGGATAAATCCATGAATTACTTGTTAAATTTTGAATTGAACTACATCATGTCAAACAAGAGCAGTCAGTTGTGTAATCAATCTGCTCATTAAACTATTCAATTATATTGCCTCTATGGACCCAGATGATCAGCCAGCTGTCAATCATCCAGTCTGTCTCTGCTCTTTAGGAATATCCTCTTACTTCAGATGCTGGAAAAATGTAATAAAATGTTCTCAGTAACTATTAAAGTGAAAATATTGTTTTATTATGACTTGAATTAGACAAATCAGCCATTACATTATGATCACCCTCCATATTATCAGCTCCACTGACCATAGAAGAGCACTTTGTAGTTCTGTAACAACAGACTGTAGTTCATCTGTTTCTCTGGAGACTTTATTCTCCTCCTTTCACCCTGATCTTCAATGATCAGGACCCCACAGGACCACCACAGAGCAGATATTATGTGGGTAGTGGGTCATTCTCAGCACTGCAGTCACACTGACATGGTGGTGGTGTGTTAGTGTGTGTTGTGCTGGTACAAGTGGATGAAACACAGCAGTGCTGCTGGAGTGTTTAAACCCCTCAGGGTCCTTGCTGGACTGAGAATAGTCCACCAACCAGAAATAACCAGCCAGCAGTGTCCCGTGACCACTGAGTTTACAGAGGATGACCAGCACCAAGTGTGCAGAAAGAGATGTAAAGAGCTTCTACATCTACAAGGTGGAGCAACAAGGTAGGAGTGTTTAATAGAGTGGACAAAGTGTTTAAACACTCCAGCAGCACTGCTGTGGCTGATCCACGCGTACCAGGGCAGAACATCACTGAAGATCAGGGTGAAAGGAGGAGAATAAAGTCTGCAGAGAAACAGATGAACTACAGTCTGTAATTGTAGAACTACAAAGTGCTCCTGTATGGTCAGAGCAGCTGAAGGAATGGACGGTGAGAGTAGAGACATAATGTTTTGGCTAATCAAGACAAAAACAGACCTTTTTTACATGAACATCTGCATTGCTCATATCATTATTTTTCAGTGTGGACTCAAGCCTGTCAATATGGACCGTAATTGTAAAAGTCATTTTCTGTCTATTAGTGTAATTGCATCATTATTTGTGAAAAATACATCAATAAGAAAGTAATGGGTTGTGCCTTTTGAGGGTTAAATCATCGTCTGTGGAAGGCCTGTAGAACACTGACATTCCGTCTGCAGGATTAGCAGAAGAGAGTGAGATTGGCATGTATTCACAATGCAAAACAAATGTGAGATATTACACATCAGCAAACACACAGCCCTCATTTCAGCTCCTGCATTATAGATTACTCTCATGTCGTCTGGCTGTTTGACATGTCAGGAACACAAACATGACAAAAGCAGCAGCTCTGATTAAACCTGCTGGATGAAATCAGCGCTGTTTATATTGAAGGATCGTGTCTTGGTCTTGATTTCTTTGAGCTTTTTATCTTCTCAGAAGCTGAAAAAAAGAATCGCACAGCATAATAACAACACTCCTCCCATCAGCAGACTGGGGACGCATTTGGTATCTACACCCATCACTGTAAATAATGATCTAGGCAAGAGAAAACAACATGATGAAGGTAGAGAGAGAATGAATGTACTTATGCTCTCAGAACCCGAGATCAACGCTTTGCCATTTCGATATTAGATATTCTACATATATAATTACAAACTACAAGACTTATATACAAGACTATAATCATGGCCCTGCCTCATCGTTACGTGATGAATTATCGGTGAGTGATTCAGCTCAGAAAACTAAATGAAATCCCAGTTTAAATGCCGAAGGAGCTTCCAGTGCATGTTTACTGCTCGGTCCATGTGCACATGCTCAACCTGCATGCAGACTCTTTTACCGCTATAGCAACATTAGTGCACCAGCTATGGTCCTTGTCCAGAAGCGCTAACATGGTGTTAAAACGCTGCCTCCTCCAATATCTTGTCACTGTACAGAAGCACTGCCAATAGAAAAGGACTCTCTGGAGAAGATAAACAAATCTGAACATACTGGCACCAGGCATACTGGCAAAAATATTAAACCCCCAGCAGTGTGGAGCAGTGGAACTGTGTTCTCTGGAATGATGGTGTTCCATCCAATACTTTTGGGACGATATGGGGAGTTGGGGATGAGGTGAGGTGGTGGTTATCCAAAATCATAAAGCTCCTTTCACAGTATGCAATCAAATCTTTTGTAGAAATGTGGTAGAAAGCCTTCCCTGGACAGTAGAAAACAGTTACTCCTATCAGTCCATCCATCTATCAGTGATTTTTTTACAGAAAGCTGTGGATCAGGTTTCCTTTATTAACACATATTTTCATAAAATTGCAGATTTCAAACATACTGGCACCCAAGATTTCAGTATTTGGTGAAGTCCCCCTAGCAATAATGGCAGCCCTCAACCTCTTTCTGTATTATTTAACAAAGTTGTGGAGGTTCTTCCATGCAGAACATTTCCATATCATTGAGATTCCTGGACTTTCTCTTGTGAGCTGCCCTCTTCTGTTGAAACCGCAGATTTTCAATTGGGTTCAGGGCTGGAGACTCAGAGGGCCATGGCAAAACCTCAAGTTTGTATTGCTGCAACCAGGTCTTTCTCAATGTTGACATGTGCTTCAAGTCATTGTCTTTAAGTAGACCCAAACATGGCCCACTTTCAGGGTTCTGGCTGTGGCAACCAATGGACCACTGGCAGCAAAACCTATTGGACATATTTATAATATTTCTTTAATCTTTTGCTCTGTTGAACATATCTTTTTCTAGGTGCAGTTCCCACACGTCTTGATAAAATTTAGATGGAATTTGTGTCTAAAGGGAAAGAAAGATCCCAATATGACAAAATTCTAAGATGCAACTAACATTTGCAGTTGTGAAACTGCTATCTTTGGGCTTCTTTCTGAATTTCTTAGCATCCTCCTCACTGTATGTGGGGGCAATATTTGTTTACATCCTCTTCCTGGCAAATCTTCAACTGCCATGATTGTGCTTACTGGGAATTTCAACTGGTGACCTATTTTGTAGCCATCCCCCAATCTGTGCAGCTCAACCATTTATTTTTTATTTATTTATTTTTTTTTCTCATTTGAGCTGAGAGCTCTTGGGTTTTACTCATGTTGATGGATGACAAAGAGATTTTACTTGTACGTTACCTCATATTTATACCCCAGAGAAACAGGTAAAGGTCACAAACAACAATAAAGTTTCTATGTGACTAAAAACAATATCAAGAAGCATTCTTTTCCCCAACAACCACATTCCTTTGGTTTTATTTATAGCATTCTGCAAGGGTGCCACACATTTTTGAGACAAATGTTTCAGAAAGAATGAACTATTAAAATTGTACAGCAACATTTTTAAGGAGTTATTTTTTAACTCTTAGAACCCACACTTTTAGAAGATCCATGCTTTATGGATAGTTTCATGCCATTTTCTAGGCTTTTCATCTCAGGATCAAAGTAACCTACAAAAATGATACACATCTCATAAACTAGAAGACCCTAGCTGACCATTGTGTAATGAAATCACTAATTTCCGACTGAAATCCGATTTTAAATGGGATCTTTTAAGGAGCCTTCCAGTGCATGTTTACTGCTCTGTCCATGTGTGTGTTTGTGTGTGTTTGTGTGTGTGTGTGTGTGTGTGTGTGTGTGTGTGTGTGTGTGTGTGTGTGTGTGTGTGTGTGTGAATAAGCTGTTTTGGATATACCTGATTGTGTGGTTGTACAAGCTGTATTGCATATATCTGATTGGATGTGTGAATGAGCTATAATGGATATATCTGATAATTTTTGTATGAGTTATTATGGATATATCTGATTGGGTGTGTGTATGAGTTATTATGGATATATCTGATTGGGTGTGTGTATGAGTTATTATGAATATATCTGATTGGGTGTGTGTATGAGTTATTATGAATATATCTGATTGGGTGTGTGCATGAGCTGTTATGGATATATCTGATTGGGTGTGTGCATGAGCTGCTATGGATATATCTGATTGGGTGTGTGCATGAGCTATAATGGGTATATCTGACAATTTTTGTATGAGTTATTATGGATATGTCTGATTGGGTGTGTGCATGAGTTGTTTTGGATATATCTGATTGCATGTGTGTATAAGCTGTTTTAGATGTACTCTACCCACCTTTGTCTATATTTGATATAGAAATCATTTTAAAGTATCGGCAGACTATTTTGCCTTCTTTAATCCATCATTCTTGAAATGAGGAGAAGCCAGTAGAGGCCAGTGGAATAAAACTGAATGATCTTACTGTTTAAATGACTGCAAAAATGTGAATGATCATTTAAAGAATGTAAAATACAGATGTTTACTTATTTATTGGTCTGAAAACACCAGCTGGTCTTGAAATGACGATTCATAGCAATGCTCCAAAATAACTAACACTGAAAGATAGAAAGTTGTTTTTTGTTCTACAGTTCTACGTTCTAAAGGTTTTAATAACAGTGGGAACCCGTTACATACAGTTAAGATCTTCGTATAGGCTTCAGTATTTCAGACTCCTCTCTTCACGAATCCTCACTTTAACCACCTCAGCAGGGTATATGGTCCCAGCTCAGGAACGGATGGAAAAGAGCCTTTTCCACTGTTTACCACAAAAACCTCCATGGGGGAATTGGTGGGCAACCTCATTCAGGTGCACTGGAGTTCAAACCCACCCACGAGAACCTTGGAGCTGTTGTTTTTTTAACAAAGTGCACATTGACCTTTCAACATGTGGCATCCCTGGGTGAAAGTCAATGCGTTTCTCACTGCTGATGGACAAAGGACAGACCGACCACTGTCCAGACTTTGAAAGCACTACAGGTGTTTGCGTACCTGTGTACAGAGCACCACACTGCTAAGCAAAGGTTTAGGTTCTGAACATTTTTCGGTCACATTTTGAATGAGTGGGGGAAGCTTGACTGAAACTTGTTGTATTTACATTAGAATGGATCCATTTAATGGAAAACTGAATTTTCTTTCATTAAAAAGAGTTATATAGTGTGTGATATAGTGGTGCTTACATAAAGGTGCTTCAAATAGCCATTTCATTGATGTCATACAAAAAGCACAATGTTTGTGATATATTTCAGGCCATTGTGTCCTGGTGGTTCGGGAACCATCATTGCTGCTGTGAGGTTGCCAGTTTGATTCCCTGAACTGGCAGGACATGCCTCTCAGCTGCTCCCAAAAAGATTAGGTTTAAAATATGACTTTCATGGGTACACGCAGAGCATGTTACATGTTCATGTGGGTATTTTATGACTTGCTGAATTTGAGAGCTCTTGTAAACATACTGTACATGACCTGAGACATCTCATAGCTTGTTGTCTGGGACAGTGAGGAAATGGCTGGAATAGATTACCTTGGAAGCCTCTGTAGCTCGGACTGCGCTGATTACCTCAATATCTCAGTTCTGGATTCATAATCTTCTGTGGATTTTAGTAAAGGATGTGATCCCCTCAGGATATTATGCTCCTTCCATGTTCTCTACTGTCAGTTCAGATTTGTGGCACAACTTCTTGACAGTGTTGCTCTCTGTCTGTGTTCATTGGAAGTTACAGTCAGGCTTTCTAAACACTGTGATGCATCATTTAAATGTATGTGCTGTATTATACACTGTACATAACATTTTAAATTCTATTTAATTTTTGAACATTCCTCTTGGTCCATTTTTTCATCATATTTACACACAATCAGGCTTGGACTGACAACATAACTCAGCCCTGGATTTTATAGAGACTGACCCAGTTTTGGGGTCCTTTTGATTGGTTTTATTGACTAGGGACGTTATTTTTTTTTTTTGTTTGTTTGTTTGTTTGTTTTTTTTCAGGGTTATCCCAAAGGCCAGTCCATTCCTGATCACAATGTTAATGTAAGGATAATAAAAGAATACAAATAAATAAATAAATAAATAAATAAATAAATAAATAAAGGAACAACTTTTCAAAAAGTGGTGATGTATGCATTCACTCACAGACATTCATTATGACCATCGGTTATTTTATAAAAAGAGCATTTATTTCAAAGTTTTCCGCTTCTTAGATTGAAGCACATAATAAAGCAACAGTACAATGTTCATAAAATATAAGTGTGATGCTGTAACAGTTTCTTACATGTTGAAATACTGATATTTGTATGTATACTAAAATAAGAACTTTTAAAATTGTACAAATAGTTACCATAAAATTGACATAGAAATTAGCTGTTTCTCACTGCGACAGGACAGATTGCTATTTTCTCACAGGGGAGAATAATATACGCCATTAAAGAAAATGAAGAAATGTAGAGACTGAAAATAATGATAATCATAATAATAATAATAATTATTATAATAAAAAAAGATTTTACATGAACCGATAGGCGCAAGTTTGATCCTCAAGAGACATATCTGCACATTTGTACTGTACATACGTTATATGGATTTTAGCTTGCTTTTAGGATATAGTTTTCAAGTTACAAAAGAAAATGCACTGCGTTGCAAGAGTGTCCGTAATTTTAAGGCGTTTTTTTGAGCTCACGTGTCTTTCTTTGTGATTGTTCATTGGTGGCATTGGCCTGAAGAAGGTGGGGAAGTTTGTTTGTTCACTTAAATTTTTTGTTTGTATGTTGTCTGCCTTGGTTAGATCCATCAACTTCATGGCCTTTTGTAAAAAAGAGGAACACAAAAAAAAAGAACCAAAAAAAAACCAACAACAAGAAGACAACGATGTCCTGTTTGGGCCGATCCTCCGACAGCCAGTAGGAGGCGCTACAGAAGGGACATAGTCTTGAGTTTGCTGACGCTTTTTTTCTCATGTTTTCATTAATAAGGCAACTGTTTTTCTCCGTTGTGAGCTCATTCACAGTATCAGCATTTCCACGTCTTTCTGTGACCCACCTTATGAACAAGAAAAGTGAAATACATTGCGTTCTTTTGTTCTTAAATGACATCGCCACACATTTCTTTGAATATCCATACATCCCACAGAGGTGTCTCTTTTTTATCCACGTTTTAATTTTTAATTTTTATTTTTTATTTTTATTTTTTATTTTTTGTCCCCATTCCTATCACTTTTGACTTTGCTTCATCTTCTGATCGTACCCTACACAAAATGATCTCCTACCATTTATGTGGTATACTGACATGTATACTCGAAACAAGCGAACAAAATGACCTAAAAAGTTTACTATAAATAGTAAATGAACTTGTGGGATACTTATAGTAAACTTCACACAGTACACATAGTTAGTGGAAGTGATGGGAGCGAGGTGTAAGAATAATCGACAAAAGAAACCTCCAAAAAACTGAACAAAAAAAACCCGAAAGTGGTCGTTAGGAGTTGTCGTCGGCCGAGTCTTTGGTGCCATAAAGGTCGGCGAGTCTTTTGAAACGTGGCCCCCAGCTCTGGAGGTAGTCGTAGTCCAGGTCAGAATCCGTAGTTACCGATTCCAAAGAGCTGAGGGAACCCGCAATGGAACCTCTGCCTTCATAGCCGTACACTTGAATGGAGTCATACGGTGGAGCAGTTGGGTCGTTGTCTGCATCAGAAATCCTCGTTTTGATGAAATCGTCCACATCCACGCTGTTAGCAACCGGTCTCATCCCGGGCCTGAGGGGGCACTGCAGCTCCGGTTTGATGTCCTTGCGTGGGAGGAAACCATTGGCGCCATCGGGATTCTGCAGAGTGGCAATGTCAAACGCCTCTGTGTCCTCCTCTCCACCACCCTCGTCATCGTAGGTGATGATGTTCTCACGAATGTCCTCCTCCTCAAACACGATCAGAGGTTCTTTCTTCTGACGACGAAGAGCCACGAAGAGCACCACGATCGCTATGAAACACAGAAACATCAAGTAGAGTGAATAGTCATGGGATAAAGGACATATTTTGACTTAACATGATTAAGGTTAGTGTTCCTCAACCCTGGTCCTGAAGGCACCTGTGTCTTGCATGTTTCCTGCTAAAACACCAGATTCAACTCAAAATCAAGCCACTGATAAACACAATGGGTGTTAAGCCATGGAATCATCTAAAACATGCAGGGAAGGGGTGCCTTCAGGGCCAGAGTTGAACAACAATGAATTGGTCAAAGACTGTGGTTTCTTCACATTGTACACATCAGGGATGACTAGTCCTGGACCTAGATATCTACCGGACCATCTTGAATCAGGGCATCTAAAATGTGTTGGATCTGTACTCTCCAGGGCAGGAGATCCCAGGCTTAGGATGCTCCCTTGTAGCTCCACGTTGCTGGTTTACAGTTAGAGACTATAGCTCATGTGTTGATATAAATTCATGTTAGACATCCTCTACACCTTCATCAGTGGTCAACTTCTGAACACAGAACCACCCTTGGCTGGATATTTTAGGGTGGTCACCACAGTTTCAATTGTACCATCATCACACCCAAGAGTGTCCAACTGTACACTGGGGAAAGCTGTGGAGGGAAGGTTCTAAGCCAGTATCTTACCTGTCTCCTTAAAGAACAGTGGTTTTATATTTCACAGTTTGGTATGTGATACCTTACTGAATCAATACTCATCATTTTTCCTCAATAACAACAATCATAAGGATGATAAACATTGCTGAAGTCTTACCCAGCAGGATGACAATGCAGGCAAGGATGGCTATCAGAGCCCCAGTGCTGAGTCCAGCAGGCAGGACGAATGGTTCCACATTGCAGGACAGGGTGAATCCTTTATTGTCACAGCTACACACCCGGATCAGCAGAGTGTTTGTGCTGCTCATGGGGGGCACTCCGTTATCATTGATCTCTATGGGGAGCTCGTAGACGTCCTGCGTCATCCTGCTGAAACCCCTCCGGAGCACCATGATGTTGGCTGTGCTGTCTGTAGGTGGACAGATAGACAGAAAGGATTCAAACTATAGAGAGAATATCTCTGACATGAAGAATCTGGGAGACCTACACGTACCACAGCAAGGGATGCATAAGACAACCCCCTCAGACCACCATCGAAAAAGCGATACTAATGCAGAACGAATGTGACACATGCCCCTCGGAGTTGATGGTGCAAAAACGAGCACCAGGGACACCCTCACTACCCCTGGACTGCAATCTGAAACTAATGCTGAACGACTGGAAAGCCCCCACCCAATCAAGGGAACAAAAGCATTGCCAGGGACTCCCCTCCCAGTCAAACGAACTCCCTCAAGGTCTGATTGCAAGACTACCTGTACAAAGATTTGGGGGGTACAAGAAAACAGTAGTGCTCCATGCAACAACCCTCAGAATGCAGCTGGAACATGCGTTGCCTTATGAAATGGGTTGTGATACATTTTTGAACTCAACTACACTCTAAACCTGTCCTGCAAAGCTCAAAGCATCTACATTTGCCTCCTTGTGAAGGTATGTTCCAGGCCTTATGATGACTGTCCTTAACACTACGTCAGTGTCACCAAAGACTGCAATGGTGTGACCCCTACGCTTCCTGTAGGGTATTACAGTCTGTCAGATTGCAACACTACATAAACGCTTTGGCAATGTAGTTTTAAAGTATGTGGACCATTCCTATTGCTCCATTCATCCTGAAATGTCCACATGGTATAAATGGCAGCTGTCGTTTTCAAAGGTTATAGAGCTTGTGACAGGTGTGAGGTTGTGTCTGGAGATGGTAGATGGCGAGTACAATGAGGGGAGAATGGGTCGGTATTAAATTCGTGTTTAATACAGCAGACATTTATCTGCTGTTGGAAGTGTAATCAGAGCAGCCGCGGAGGTGGAGGTGGAGGTGGCCGTATTGGCTTTAGCGGAGGCCGGGGATGGGTTGGCTCGATGCCAGCACACACACTTCCCTGTGCACAAGGTCACCATCGGAGCAGAGATGGAGTGAGTTCATTTAGAGACCCTGTGGCTTCGGTAATTTTCCCTCTCCAAGGCACCCTCTGTCTCTCAGCCTTAACGGCTCGGTAACGTGAGGTGCTCTAATGACACGCCTACAGCTCTTATACAGCATGACACCCAGCAAAGGCTCCATCGGGCTCAAGTCACCTCATAATGTTATATCATAGTCTGTCTGCCAGATTGCTGTGAGTATAGTCACATCTGAACTGTGGATTGCTCCTCTGGGGCTGCAACACTGTTCACAGAGCCACCTTAAGCCCCTCTGAGTCGTAAACACCGTGAGCGAGTGACACTGGCTCGGTAGACCTCGGTTCTCTGGTGCAGCAGGGCGGCTCGAACTCATACTTCTGTTCTGTATGTATTTGTATGCTGTCCTTGGCCACGTTATTAGAAACACGTACCTGGTGTGTCCACTCACTGGCCAATTTATTAGAAACACCTACCTTTCACTTCCATTAAAGTGAAAAGTAGGTGTTTCTGATAAAGTGGCCAGTGAGTGTGGAGTTAAGGGCCTTTGGCTACTGTAGCTGGCCTCTGTTTATGTCCAGTCGATCTCCCTGCTCGTATAATAACGCAGTTTTGTCCTGTTTTAACTGTAATTGATCTGATAGCTGTTGTTAAGTGCAGACAAATAAGAGGCTGTATAATCTGTGTCTGGCTTTCATTAAGTTGTGATGATAAGACGACGTTAGAGGTCTGTGCCGAGCAGGCCATAATGGAGGGCGAGATAAACGAGTGGGAGAAAACTCTTCAAATCTGTGTCCGTTTGAAAGGCTCCTCTGGCCCCTGATAAAGCCAGTCAATCTGAGCAGCCTAATCTGTGTCTCTCACACTGCTGGCTTTAGAAATGACTCGCTGAAAAAAAAACACTCATTTCCGTTCTCATTAAAGCAGATCAAATAGAGGAGACACAGCATCTCTCTCTCTCTCTCTCTCTCTCTCTCTCTCTACTCTCTCCATGTACTATCTCTCTTCCCTCTGTCTCTCATCTCTCTCTCTCTCTATTCTCTTCTCATTCTCTCCTCATTCTCTCTCTCCTCTCTCTCTCTATCTCTCCATGTTCTATCTCTCTTCCCTCTGTCTCTCATCGTTCTCTCCCTCTCTCTCTCTCTCTCTCTCTCTCTCCCTTTATTCTCTCTCATCCCACTATCTCTCATCTCTCTCTCTCTCTCTCTCTCTCTCCCTCTCTCTCTCTCACTCTCTCTCTCTCCTCATTCCCTCTCTCCTCTCTCTCTCCATGTTCTATCTCTCTTCCCTCTGTCTCTCATCTCTCTCTCTCTCTCGCTCTCTCTCTCTCTCTTTCTTTATTCTGTCTCATCCCACTATCTCTCATCTCTGTCTCTGTCTCTCTCTTTATTCTCTTCTCATCCTCTCTCTCCTCTATCTCTTTTATCATCTCTCTCTCTCTCTCTCTCTCTCTCTCTCTCTCTCTCTCTCTCTCTCCCATCTCCCCTTCTCCTTTCTCTCTCTCTCCTCTCTCAACTTTCTTTCTTTCTTTCTTTCTTTCTTTCTTTCTTTCTTTCTTTCTTTCTTTCTTTCTTTCGTTCTTTCGTTCTTTTTGCCGGGTCTTCTCGTCTCTGGTGGGGAAGCTTCTCACTCAGGAATCTCTGAGTGAATCTGAATGTCTGTGTGTTATGGAGCGAGATGTCGTCTAATAGCTGAGCAGTGATTATGTGGAATTACAGGCCAGAGCTGCTGACTGGCTCTGTCTGAGCTCTAATTGAGTCGGGGTCATTTCACACTCTCTAACGATGCTTTAAACACATGGATAAGAGTCTGTGGTGATTTACTGTGACGGTGGGATGTCATGTTAATTGGAGATTAGAGATGGCATTTATATATTGCTCTTAACCTCCACAGACAATGTTTAACGGTTACTGTCCACCACAAACCAACACTTATCGATCCATATCCTCTCATCTGTTGATCAACACTGGAAACCAAGGAGGACCCTGTGAGACCTTCTGAAGACACTTAACCTCCAGCTCCAACCTTTCAAAATCACACACAACCAGCAGTGACTCCTGATTCCAATCATATATTCAACTGGTTAGTCTTCAAAACAGCTGATCACATGTGCTTCTGTTTGGAGTCTGACTTCAGGTAAGGTTTGAGTTTTACGTGGTCTTGGACAGAGGTTTATATAGTTATGTTTGAGTATCGCGATTATCGGTATCAGTATTACATTTGGTATTATTGTATCGATTCTCAAAATTACAGTATTGATTTTTAATTAAAGCTTTAAATGCAATGCTGGAAGGTTGCAGATTGCAATTTCTGGGCTGGTATTCAATCATTATTAACTTTCAGTGACTAATCCAGCTCAGAAAACAGATAGAATCCAATCAGAAAAATGGCAAATATACATCTAACACATATAAATACATAAATACATGAATACATTAAAGTTATTGGATTTTTAGATAATAATAAAAAAATAAATCAGAATATTATTTAGAAAATAATACAAAATGCAATGTATCATCTTGCAAACAGTAAAGCAATATATTGCAATATATTTTTTTGAAACTCCTGTATAGTGATACATACTGCCAGATCCTCCACCCTTTACACACACACACCTTTATTTCTCTATATTAATTTGTAATTTACACAGAATAGTGACTCAGGAATGAGTACAGTTCTGCAGTAGATTCTGATACAGCTATATGTTCCTATGTATTCAGCTGGTGTTGTCGTCATATTGGGACGGAGCCTAGTTTTAAAATACATTCAGTTTAATGAATTGTTCTACTTTGTATTTACTGCATTGTCATTTACTTCATTATCACTCTTTGTTTATTGCAATTTCTATATAACATAGATAGATAGATAGATAGATAGATAGATAGATAGATAGATAGATAGATAGATAGATAGATAGATAGATAGATAGACAGACAGACAGACAGAACAAGAAGTTTTAAAGAGCTAAAACTACAGAGCTACTGGCAGCCGTCTCACACAGCGCCCCATTGGGGGATTGTTTCATTATGCACATGTTTATGGATTAAACGAAGACTCTAAACCCACAAAGCCATAAATGTTGCTGAGTTGGGTTTAACAACCCAAGTTATAAACACAATAAAAGCTGCTTTTGAACATTTTTTTTAATCTCTTTCCTCTTAAAACTGTTTCCATCTGAGTTCCACTCAGTGTGCCATGTCACCCCGTCGCCCCACGGCCACAGATTTCCGTCTCACTGCCAGTGCTGCTTGGCACAACTGGAGCTCCTCACGCCTGCCCGCTCTGGCCCGGGCACAGCGGGCACAAGGCTGGGCCTCTGAGTCTGTGGGCACTGCCAAGCTCTCAGCCCCTGCAGCAGCTGGAGGGAGACAATCTCCGCCACACGCCAGGGAAAGTGTGTGAGGAACAACACTCATCATCATGCTAGCATGGCCATGAACCCAGAGCCTCTGACGTGATTAGAGTGAAACCAGCTCTTCGTGTGATATCCACAGTCGGCCGTATGAGGATGACTAGGGTTTTTTTTTTTAATAAACGTAAGATACAAGAGAGGTAGCTCTGTAATATTTGTATGATCCACACGATCATTCTGATAGCCTGTAATACACTACATGAGGCATAGGGGGCACTCTATAATGTTCCACAATGTCCAAATGATTGAGACGGCCATTGTGGCATACTGTAATACATTATAGGAAGTATAGGAGGTGCTATACTGCTGCAAAATGTTTATTATATAAGTATAGGGGTGCTCTATACTGCTGTATAATATTTATATAATACACATGCTTATTCTGACAGAATGTAATACACTACAGGAGCCATAGGGGGCACTATAATGCTCTATAATGTCTATATGCCTAAGGTGGTCATTGTGGCATACTGTAATAAATTACAGGAAGTATAGGGGGTACAGAATGTAATACACTACAGGAGGCATAGGGGGCACTCTAATGCTCTATAGGGGGCACTATAATGCTCTATAATTTCCATATGACTAAGGTGGTCAGTGTGGCATACTGTAATAATTTACAGGAAGCATAGGGGGTGCTCTATATTGCTGTATAATGTTCATATAATCTACAGTCTTATTCTGACAGACTGTAATACCATAAAGAAGCCGTAGGTGATACCACGGTTGCCTCTGTCAGTGGTCAGTGAGAGTGTCTACCTGTAAAACTGTGTAAAACCCAAGAAAACATCAGATCGGTGGTCAGAAAGTGTGTGTCTGTTATTTTGCACTCACCTCTGTTGTCCTTCAGAGAGAAGTTGAGGTTGTTTGCCACCTTCAGGGGGAGGCTGAAGTGGAAGTGCTGGCGGTGCGCCATTTCATCCTTATCCACAGCGCTCACCGTCTTTATGATCTGGGGAAGCGATCGGGGTCAGGTCAGGTTACAGAGAGCACATTTAAAGGACCTATATTGGATATGCTACTTTGTATTCGTTTAATTAGTATTCACCTCATTTAATGAAGGTGCTTTCGCAACGTTTGAGTGGGTTTTACGATCCAAACACAACATAATTCATTTTATGTGAATTCGCCAGCGTAAATCTATCATTGGGAATCAAACGGGCGGAGCTGAAACTTGCTGAGCCGAATTGCTGCTTTTAGAAGACGTTCAAATATGAAATGTTCAGTGAATTGTGTGAGATCTGTTCCCTGCGGTCTAATATTTCTGTGATTTTATTAACTAAAAGCTGTCATGTTTCATACATATTTTTTGTCTTGTCTGAATTACTGTGACTTTAAGACTGACACATGCAAATAAGCCCTGCTCTGATTGGTCTCATTCAAAAAGTGCAGTCCAGGTTGAAACACTTCTTATAATTGCAGCAAAAATGGGTGGGGTAAAGTGTAAAAAGGTGTAAAAAAGTGTAAAAAAGGACATTTTTGCAGTTAAAAGCATGACATATTCAGAGAACACACACACACACACACACACACAGTCACACATATTAGAAATGCAATTAGAATCAGCCGTAAATGATTAGACCATTGTTAGAGGGAACCTTAGTGGAGTCTGTCTCATTTAAATCTTAGACATTAGTTTGGTTTGCTCTTGATTGTTGAGGTGAGTGGTATCACCATTATGAGATCCAAAGAACTCTCTGAGGCCTTCAGAATAAAGGGATTTAAAAAGATCTGAAAACAATTGGAAATCAGTTGTTCTACTGTCCGAGAAAATAATCTACAAGTGGAGAACAATTAAAACAACTGCCAGCTGTTCAAACAGATCAGGTCACTCTAGCAAGTTCATTGCATTTCTATACATTTTGCAAAAGGAATTAAAATTTCCTTTTCATATATGAGGGACAGGAGACTGAACAGTGAATCAATGTATTTTGAAACAATGTTAATATTACATCACATTCTTGTATTTACAAATCTCTCTCTCTCTCTCTCTCTCTCTCTCTCTCTCTCTCTCTCTCTGTATATATATATGATTTGGATTTTTCATAATACTGCCCTTTAAAACACACACACACACACACACACACACACACACACACACACACACACACACACACACACACACACACACACGCCGCCATCGATTTGCTGTGAATACTGTCATTAAATATAAAACAATGGTCCAGATCTCTAAATTCGAGAGGTCACGTTTATGCTTTCCTTTATAAACTCACACAATTAACCTTTAGAACTCTCAGCCAATTTGAGGGATGTTTTTGTAGTTTCACATACTTTTATTTTCAGGAGAACCTTGGCTGTTCAAATATGTCTTCATCTGAAATGTTATTATGAACAGAATTTAGATATTTGCATGAATTTGACCCTGTTTCAATCAAAAACAAGTGAATTTCAGCTGTAATGCTGAGCTGGATTACTCACTGATCAGCGATGAGTCCTTTCATTGGTTATGCTATGTGTATCACGTCTGTTGGTTACTATGATCCTGAGCTATGAAGCCTAGAAAACGGGTTCTAAGAGTTAAAGTGATGCTGTGCTGTATTTAAGTTTAGTAGAAGCACAAACTTCTCATCTGGTTTATTGTGGAGCTGCGTGTTTACACTGAGGGATGGAGTGTAATTGTAAGCTGGCTTACTGTGCCAGGGGTGACGTTTTCACACATGAACACCTCTTCCTGAGTGGCGAATTCCGGGGCGTTGTCGTTCACGTCCTTGACTTTGATGTTGACGCGCACCTTGGCGTCTTGGTGATGTCCGCCTGAAAGGAAACAAGAGAAATCAAAGAAAAGTGGCGGACGAGGCTGGAATGCATGTGGTGTAAATATATGGCTAGTTTACGGTTTTCTTTATTCAATTTTTTTTTCGTACGATGTACAAACACACAGCACCATGAATATCTGCAGCAACAGAGAGTGCAGACGTGTCCACTGGAACATAAGAAAAAATAGAGGACGGGGAAAATACGGGGCATTTTAATGCATTTGAGTGAATTTTGGTTTTATTCATTTCTTGTATTATTGGGTTTTCATAACAATAACTCTGCACAGATTTAGCCTGGTCGGACGGGCAGCAGTGAGAGACGACAAATCTGAAAATGGCAACTTTACAGGAAAAAGATAAACCTTCCTAACTTTAAATGGCATATTTATAGAGCTGCTACTAATGACTTTTCCGTCAATTCGTCTATTGTCTGTTTTATCCATTAGTCATGTAATGATTCACTCAATTTCTCTGGATACAGGTGCGAGTAGGGATTTATTGAACCCAGTAATCGCAAAACAAAAGAACAGTCAAGGACAGTCGGGGGTCAAAATCCACAGCAAGGCAAAAGGCAGACTAGAGCAGACGAGCACAGAGTCCAAACACGCTCAGAAACTAGGTAGTAACAGAACCAGAGACTTTGCAAAGTGAGATTGTGAAAGTTTAAATTGAGAAGGTTTAAAAGTCCTGGTTGACTGATCCAAGGAGTGTGCAGGTGTTAAAGGTGAGAGTGAGGCTGGCTTGGGAAGTGGGTATGGTATGGTTGACTA
Source organism: Acestrorhynchus altus (assembly GCA_034509495.1). NCBI lineage: Eukaryota > Metazoa > Chordata > Actinopteri > Characiformes > Acestrorhynchidae > Acestrorhynchus > Acestrorhynchus altus. Next base: position 19,082,794 of record CM067523.1, read on the forward strand.
ATCTAAACGACTCATTTTCTACACGACGTCTATTTTACTCCATATTTCCACTATTTCATCAGCAGCAAACTGTATATTACAATATGATGCAGCTCAGCAAATGGTAAACGCAGGTTTACATACAGAAGTGCTCAAATGTACGTCTAAATTGGAAACCCGTTAGTCAGAACCTAAACAGAACGATACGGTTCCAGGCCTGTTCGCTGTGGGTGCTTGCCCTCCCGTAACTATGGGTCCCAACACCTCTTAACAGCATGATCAGAAAGGGAGGATGATGGGCAGTTTGTTGAAATGACCGTCCTACTTCTCTCAATCCAGTGAAGGCCCCTCTCAAAGTTTGTCAAACTCAGCAATCTAGCAGTTGATCTCGTACCTAGAAGTACACTAGAGATCGTTTTTATAGGGCAGTGGGTAAAGCACTGTTACACGCTCTAGTGCCAAAACCCAGTGTCTGATCCGACCATCTTTTTTTTTTTGGAAATCTGAAAGGGCAGCAGTGGCTCAGTGGTTATAGTGGCGGATTATTGCTCACAGTGTTGTGGGTTTAATACCCAGGTCCACTAAGCTGCCACCACTTGGCCCTTGAGAAACACCCTTAACTCTCTCTGCTCGAGGGACGCTGTAGACTCGCTGACCCTGTGCTTTGACTCTGGCTTTCGTACCTGAGACCTAACTGTAGAGACGTTGTATTTGTACGTTGTAATTGACTTTTTGCATTTTTTTTTTGTTCATTTCTCAGTAATGACACACTAGAATGACTGCAGTTCATTTGTTCACAGTAGCCCAAAACTCTCTTTGAAAAATAAAGTGAGTGGAAGTGAAGGCTGGAAACAGTGCTATAAAGAACCCCTGCCTTCTCGGAGCTCAGAAGGAGCCTCGCTATCTTGTATCAGAAATTATCAAGGCAACGGGACGTAGTGATATCATGTTGCCAGACAAAAGCGCAATTCGTATTACAAAAGAGGGCCATTTGATGTGCGCACACTCAAGACATGAATTTTAGATGCTTCGGATTATCACAGAGGATGGATAGAAAAGGGAGAACTTCTGACAAACACATAGAAATGCTCAAAATCCCAAAATCAGAGTCAGCCTGGATGCGAAATGCGGCCGAGTTTGCTCCCTGCAGAGAGTTTGTGAAAGTAAATATAGGCCCTTTTTTGAGGCGAGCTGCATTCCCAACTCCGAACGAAGGCACTGATTTGCAGAGGCAATCTTGCGGCAGTCTTCCCTGAAATCATGCTCAGGCCCGGAGACGCCTTGACCACACGAGGGCGGGTGGAGCGAGGGATTGGGTGGTTTGGGGAGGGAAAGAATGAGAAGAACTCCAAACTAGTCTGTCATTAAGAAACCCTGAAGAAGAAAGAAAAAGCCCTACCAATCTCTGTAGCGCTGACGGAGATGTTGTGCCAAGCTTGGGTTTCGCGGTCCAATGGCCTTGTGGTCTTTATAGTGCCGTCCTCTGGGCTGATGGTGAAGAATTCCTCCAAGTCCGTGTAGCGAGGGATTAAATATCTACCGTGGAACAAGAGCAGAGAAGAAATAAGCCAGTTCAGCCAGAAATCCCATTGAAACACTCCAGATATGGTTGCTTCTATAGTGGTACACTGGAGCTATGAGGGTCATGGAGACCAGTTTGCTTTGTTCTCTTGTTTATGGAGTTTCTGAGAGAGTATGACTGAATGTTATCTAGAACAGGAAGTGCAGAAATAAACTCAACAGCAGCATCTTAACGGCAGGAGATCACCTTGTTGTACAGTGCTGGAATATCAGTTATCATATCATAATCTAGAATATTGGATTACTGAACACCTCCACGCAGGTTGAGGAGCTGGTGATTCAGCATTATCATCTTATGCACTGAAAATGTAATGACCCTAGTAAGGTGACACATTGTTACCCTCTACTGCTCAGGCGTGCGGTGAAAAAAGACACCTTGGGCTATTTGTTTCATGCAACGGTGAGAAAAAATGCTAAAATAGTTGTGCTCATGCAATCAAATCATCACAGCAATGTTCCAAAATATTTGAGAGGTTTTTCTGGATAGTACAACCAGTTACGCAGTTTAAAACACCGTTAATTTTGAAGAAGAACTAGTGACCGAGCAGGCGTTTGAATACTTTTGCCCATGGTGTAAAGTCACAAGTCATCCTTTGTCCTTCCTCGGATTGAATAAAAACAACAACCAGCTCATCGCAACCCTCTGAACGACTCACACAAAGAAAAAAAGCAGCCCATCCAACAAAACAACAAAGCCTCACACATCATTTATAGCAGTAAAAACGTGGTAGCTCACGGAAAGCGCTGACGGATTTTACACACCCTGTCTCACTGCTACACTGTGAACATGGCACCACTCTCACTACTCTTGGGGCAGATTCACAGCAGTGCAGTCCTCTACTCTTCTGGGAAGGTTTTAATCTAGATGTTCGACCTTCGCTGTGGGAGTGACAGCATCTGTGAGGTCAGACATTGAGGTTCTGCCCCTCCAGCTCATCCCAAATGTGTTGTGGCACGAAGCTCCATCACTCTAGAGAACCTCCCAGTCCAAACCAGCACCTTATACCCCTCAAGCGAGAAAACTGCACGGGGTCATGTGCTCACAGAGCGTCCTGTTCTACTGGTCAGTGTTTCAATGGGGGGGTCATAGCTTAAAGTACCTGCATCGCTCCTTACAAGGACTGTCTGGACACTTTTGGACAGGTAGGGAAAATGCAGGAAAGGGGAAGTCCGGGAGAATTGGTGTGACTGTTTGTTACCTGATGGGGTTGTTGGCTATGTCCGTGTCTCTGGCATGAACTCGTCCCACCGACGTCCCCCCAGCTGCATTCTCCTCCACCTCGAAGTTATAGCTGGGGGCCATGAAGGTCGGGGGCTCGTCCGCATCCTCCACAGAGATCTTCACTATGGTGGTGTCTTTAAACGGCCCCCAGCTCATGAACCGCGGGTCGATGTGTGGATTAGTGGCCTCCACTTTCAGAGTGTAGGAGCGCTTGGTTTCAAAGTCCACGGGCTGCAAATAACACAGAGTCACAGAGCGTTCCGGTCATTCCTTTCTGCCCTTTGATGCGATCAATCACAACGCCATCTTGATGTAATTACTGATGGATTATTGTTTATGTGTAAGGACGTATCAAACATGTCAATGAGTCAAAATGGAGCCGCTGCTGAATTACAGGCTCATAGGATATGAACTGTAAATAGCGCTCGGCTCATGAATAAAAAGATTAGCAATTAATCAATGCTGACTACAGCTATTCATACTCATGCACACACACACACACACACACACACACACACACACACACACACACACACACGGCACATTAACACAGAATCAGAATCCTGTTTCGCAGATGTTGGATAGAGGGCGCTGTTGTAAAAGGTACAGGAGCGGGATGGCTATCGTTGCACCGAACAGGAGAGGGATCAGGAGAAGGAAAAAAAGGGGGAAGAGCCGGTGATGGAGAAGGAGAATCAGAGGCCAAGAAGAAGGGCAAAAGGCATGACGAGGAGATGGAGATGGCAACGGACTAAAAGGGGCAAAAGGAGGAGAAGAATAAGAAGCTGGGGAAGCAGGTGAAGAACATGGGAGTGAGGACAAAAACATGGAGAGGGGGAGGAGAAAGGGAAGAAGGCAGAGAACGAGAAGGATGAGGAGGTCGTGGGGAAGGGGGGGAATGAGAAGCATCGGAATAAGGAGCAGAGGTTGAAAGGAAAAAAGGAGAAGGCAGAAGTAAAAGGAGAGCCTGAAGGAGGGGAAGAAGGCAAGGGGGATGGAAATGTGAGGGATAATGGTAATAACAGAAGAAACAGAGGGATGAGAAGAAGTACAAGGGCGAGAAGGTGGAGAAAGGGAAAGAGGACTGAGAGAGAAAAGGGAAGAGAAGAAGAAGTTGGGTGAGCAGAAGCAGGTGGAGAGGAATAAGTAGTTGGAGAAAAGGAGGAGGAGGAGGAGGAGGAGGAGGAGGAAGAGGGGGAGGAGGAGGAGAAGCTAGAGGAAAGGAGGAGACTGAAAGGAAGAATAATTGAAAAAAAAAACAGGTGGAGAAGCAGAAGGAGGAGGAGAAGAATATGAAGTGGAGAAGAAGAAAGAGAAGCTAGATAAAACAGAAAGAGGAGAATAAATTAGAAGAACAAGGGGGAAATAAAGAACAAAAAGAAAGTGATAAAGGAGAAGAGGGAGAATAAGAAGCAATGGAGGGGAAAAGAGGAGAACAAGGAGAATAAGTGTTAAGGCTGACGAAGGGACAGACAAGGATAAGGAGGAGAAGGTCAACAAGAAGCAGTGATAAAAATGAGGAGATAAAGATGAAGGTGGAGAAGGAGGATAAGAAGAATAAGAGTCAGGGGAAAAGGGGGAATAAGAGAAGAGGGAGGAGGGGAATTATGAGGAGAAAGAAATATGGAAAGAGGTACAAGAAGAAGGGCAAGAAGATGAAGGAGGAGGAAGACTAAGGAAAAAAGCAAGAATAAGGGAGGAATAAGAAGACTGAGAAGCAGAAGAAGGAGAAGGAAACAAAGAATAATGAGGAGGAGAAGGAGAAGAAAGAAGAGAAAGAGCAAATGAGAACAAGAAGGAGAAAGGTGATGGCAAGGAGGATGTTGAGAACAATTAGAAGAAGGAGAAATGGAGGAAAAACAAAGGAAAAAACAAAGAAAGAAAGTAAAAGAAAGATGGAGAAGGATGAACCAGGTTCTTCACACACCTCATACAACCTCTCAGTGCAGGTTGAAAAGCAGACCAGCTTAAACAGCTGAGCCTGGAAGAACTGGAACATGCCAGAACGTTCCAAACCGAACGGCTGGAACTTACTGAGTGCAGGATTCAAACGTATGGAAGCTGGTTCTCTCCACGAGAACCAAGTCACCTGCGTTCATTCTCCTCTCCTGCTCTGGCCTCCTAAACCTTCGAGGCGAGTGGGTCACTATTTCAAAGTACTGACTCATCGTTTTGGCAAACTCATTTTGATTCGTTAAGCTGAAGAGCAGGAGGAGGAACAGAGCAGGTAATGTTCTTCTCCTCCAGCTGTGGAGGGTGGTCCTTCAGAAGCCCCGAAGCTGTGGATTCACACGTTTCTTTTTGTGCTTTCTGATTAAACTCGCTGACCCCTCACTTCTCCTTCACAAATTACCATGTGTGAATTACACTAGAAGGGAAAACACCACACACACACACACACACACACACACACACCTTTCTTCTTATTATTTTTTCTTTCCTTTTTTGTTGAATCTGGTTAATGAAGCCGTCAGGGCTGAAAACAGACCTGACCCACTTCTCTCCTGCAACGGGTCCTCACATAACGCAACTCTCTCGCTCTCTAATTTCACATCTCTCTCTCTCTCGCTCTCTCTCTTTCTCACCTCCCTCTTTTTGTTTTCTTTTTAAAGCAATGTTCAGTATATTTGAGGGATTTGAGGATTTAGAGACCTCTCTGGTGAGAATGTGTAACTGCTCAGGCGCACGCCGGACCATCTGGGTCTGACTTTAGGCCTAGTTTTGAAGCCCGAGTCTGAAGTGAGAGCAGAAGCGATGGGAGATAATTTGCCCAAACGAGCTGCGAGTGATCGTTCACATGTCGGGGGGTTTGAGGATCTCGAGACCTCCATGGTGAGAATGTGTGAAGTGAGCGAGTGTAAAGCCAGGCATAAACTGTACGATTTGGCCGACTGAATTTCAGCTCGGCCCGAATTCCAGCCTGGGTTGGACGTGCAGCGTGAGAAGGGACGCGACAGACGAGTGTCCAAACGAGTTGAAAGAGAGCAGCGGGCAGAACGGATCTCGATCACGTCCAGTTTGCACATTTACTCCACGACAACAATCAATAACAGTGGAAAGCCGACATATGAGCAACATCATTCCTGCCTGTGTGATCTTTCATCATCCTCCTTCCACGACGGACAGACAGACACATGAACATCACGGACAGGACAGTTTGTAGGCAGCTACGTCTGTCTTTGTCCTTTGTTTTCAATCTTTTCCTTTTGTCTCATCTTTATTTCTCGTCCACCTCCCTTCCTTCTACTTTCTTTCGTCTTCCTACTGCTTCACCTGCTCTCTTACTTGCTCTCTTTATGCTTTACCTCTCTCACCCTCTCTCTCTCTCTCTCTCTCTCTCTCTCTCTCTCACTGTCCAGTTCTCTCCTTTCTCTTCTTCCTTCTCCTGTCTATTTCTTCTCAACCTATCTTTCTCTCTTTCTAATTTTTCCACTCTTTGTCACTATCTCTTGTTCTCCTTTATTTTTTTTTCTCTCCCTCCTTACTCTCTCTCTCTCTCTCTCTCTCACTCTCTCTCTTTTTTTCCACTGTCCAGTTCTCTCCTTTTTCTTTTTCCTTCTCCTGTCTATTTCTTCTCAACCTATCTTTCTCTCTTTCTAATTTTTCCGCTCTTTTCCGCTCTCTTGTTCTCCTTTATTTCTCTCTCTCTCTCTCTCTCTCTCTCTCTCTCTCTCTCTCTGTTTCTCTCTCTCTGCAATCCTTTATTTTGGCACCTAATAACTCGAGGCTGAAGCTAATCAGCAGCAGATAATATTCACAATAACGCCAGGCCTCTCCTTAATATTCCGGATGCGCCGTCCAGCTGCAGTTGAAACAGAATAGTTGATTAAAACCCGGCGATTCCGTCAGTAATTCCGACTTTAATTTTCAACATGCTTTGAAGAGCAAAAGGTGATGATTTCCCAAGAGGTGTATCAGTGAGGCATTGTGTTATTGAGCGAAGCAGCAGCGCGTCAGGATGATTGTTTGGCGGCGAAAAGGCATTGTCTGAAAATAAATAAATAAATAAATAAGTAAATAAATAAATAAATAAATAAGTAAGTAAATAAATAAATAAATAAATAACACACTGGCCACACTCCACCCCGACAGCCTGAGAATCAGCTCTCCACTGACTCTCTCTCTCTCTCTCTCTCTCTCTCTCTCTCTCTCTCTCTCACACACACACACACACACACACACACACACACACACACACACACACCTCACACTCAGTTTTGACAAAAGCCTTTCTCAGTAGAAACATATGTAATGATCGGCCATTGCATTAGAACCACCTAACCTTGAGTAGGTCCCTCTTGTGCTGTCTCAACAGATCTGACCTTTCAAGGTATGGACTCCACAAGACCTCTAGAGGTGTGATGTGGCATCTGTCACCAAGACATCTGACACCTTGGATTCCAAGCCTCACCACTCTTCCTCCAGACACTAGAAGCATGAGCTGAGACTCTAGGACTCTTGCAGCTCTGAGCAACAGTCCAAATCTTTTTTTTTATCCTCAGTCCAGGTGCATCCAAGACCCTTCTGACGCTGACTCTCCTTCAGGAGGGGCTTGATTTTAGGATTGTTGCAGTTGGAGCCCCTTTCCTGGAGACCTGTGTGGAGGGTCTTGATGAACTGACACCAGCCTCAGTCCACTCCCTGTTAAGTTCTCCCAAGTTCTTGAATCAGCTTTTCTTGACAGTACTCTCGAGGCTGTGATCCTTCCTGTTGCTTGTGCACTTTTTCACACCTCCTTTTCCCCTTCCATTCAACTTTCCATCAATATGCTTTGATACAGCACTCTGAGAAGAGCCAGCGATGACCTTCTGTGGCTGACCCTCTTTGTGGAGGGGGTCGATGATGGTCTTCTGGACAACTGTCCGGTCAGCAGTCTTCCCCGTGATTGTGGTTCGGTGTGCTGAACTGGAAACACTATTTATACTGATTGAATAGTGATTTACTCAAACTCAGAATTAGGAACTACCTTATATACACAGATGGGCCGTTTTATTGGAAACACCTGCACAAGTCTATGTTGATAGATTATGGTGATAGAATAGAGCCTGTAATAGAGCCTGTTCTCATACCTACATAGACCCCTTGGGGTGTGTATTGATCCGTTTTCATATATGATCGTGTTTTATTACAACACCGGCGGAGATAGTGCTGGTCCCAGGGAGAGCAACCCTGCAATAACTGATACACTCATACTAGGAACACAGACACTACCGGTCCAGTGTATTGTTCGGGTACTTTAGTATCCGTGTGTGTACTATATTGTGTAATGTGTGTTTTTCCAGAGCCTTGGGCTCCTCTGGGCCCTCAGTGGTTCAAACAAGCATGTGAAGGTCAGCAGGGGGCAGCATCTGGCTCGTCTTTGAGGCCTGTGAGGCACTGGGACGTTTTCTGGTCCAGAAGCTTTAGGGGCTGGCCGACCTGAGCTGGTGTGTAACTGGCTGCATAATCCACTGCCCTACAGCCGGCCGCCGAGAGCGCCATGAAAGTCAAAACTCATCCCAAACATAATGATACAGCAGAGCCGAGTCCCCGCAATCACCCAGCGGAACCGAGAGAAAATCTCTATAAGGACCCCACTGAGCAGCTCTCTCTCTCTCTCTCTCTCTCTCTCGCTCTCTCTCTCTCTCTCTCTCTCTCTCTCTCTCTCTCTCACTGTCTTTCTCGCTCTCTCTTTCTTCTTTTCTTTTTTTGTCTTTTGTTCATCTGTATCGCTCTACCATCCTCTCTCTCTCTCTCTCTCTCTCTCTCTCTATCTTTCGCTCTCTCTCATACTTTTTTTCTTTTACTTTGCTCTAGCTTTACCATTCTCTCTCTCTCTCTCTCTCTCTCTCTCGCTCTCTCTCATCCTTTTTTTCTTCTACTTTGCTCTAGCTTTACCATTCTCTCTCTCTCTCTCTCTCTCTCTCTCTCTCTCTCGCTCTCTCTCATCCTTTTTTTCTTCTACTTTGCTCTAGCTTTACCATTCTCTCTCTCTCTCTCTCTCTCTCTCTCTCTCTCTCTCTCTCTCTCTCTCTCTCTCTGTAAACTGTAAACAAGCAAATACAACAGTGACATGATATGAGCTATACAAACAGTACACACACACACACACACACACACACACACATTCAATATACACATTTCACAGAAAAACACAGTATTTACAGATCATCTGTGTGTGTTTGTGCTGTAGTTGAAGGTAATACACTGAAAGTCATGAGCTGTTGAATCATTACTGTGTGTGTGTGTGTGTGTGTGTGTGTGTGTGTGTGTGTGTGTGTGTGTGTGTGTGTGTGTGTGTGTGTGTGTGTATGGGACATCACATGCTGTTTATTGGGACTGATTATATTTATCTGCCACCAAAATTTAGAGCATCTACAAAAACTGTTAAACCTGCAACATCATCATTCATCAGATCTGATGAGCTCCGTGCAGGAAACCTCTCAGAACCAAGACTGAGAAGCACTTCTCTGATTGAGCCAGCTCTCCTCACCTTCTTCAACTTGACGACGGCCTCCTGGGTTTCTGAGTCTTTACTGATTTCAAAGAAGTTCATGCCGTCCCCCTCCAGCACGTTATATTCCACCAACCCATTCTCAGCCAGATCTGGATCTCTGGCCTTCAGACGTCCCACTTCCTCTCCTGGGACTTTGTCCTCCAAGACGGACATGGCATACACACCTGCAAGATATGGAGAGGGTCAGGAGAAGGGTGGATTTCAGGATTTGGTGCTCTAAGCAGAGATGACTCACATTTAACTCAGTAACATGTAGTGCAACAACATCCACATAGACCAGCCCATTACAGACTGAGCTTGACAGTAGAGTTTATATATATATATATATATATATATATACATCTACCAGGAACATAGCAACAACCTTCTGCAGCACCAACTGGAGACCAAAAAACCCTACAGTCCTAATGGTAGCGCCTCTGATTATAATATTAACAACAACAACAACAACAATAATAATAATAATAATAATAATAATAATAACATTTGAGCCACGATGAAGATTCACTCTAGTGGAGGGTCTTTGAAACATCAAAGCTGTTACTTGGAGTCACTCCAAAGGTGGGCATGGAAACACCACTACATAGGGCCACCGACTGGAAAATCCAAGCCAGTATGTGCAGAGACACTAGTGGAGAGCTGTGTAAACATTCATTCATTCATTCATTCATTCATTCATTCATTCATTTATTTATTTATTTATTTATTTATTTATTTATTTATTTAATTATTTATGGGATTTAGCTCTTATCCACAATTTCAAGGTTACTCTTAATACAGAGGAGGGCCAGAGTAGTGTTAGGAGTCGTGCCCATTATTCGTGTAGCACAGCATAATGGCCCAGCCTGGGAATCATCCGAGCCATGATGAAGAGTGACTCCAGTAGTGTGTCTTGGAAACATTTGACCCACAATGTAGAGTCATTGAAGTGGCAGGTTTTAAAATATCCCAAACCAGTCCAAGCCAGGATAAGTCAGTCCAAGTCAGAGATACAGACAGTGGACAAAAGACCACCGGCCAGAAATATCCAGCCAACAATGTCTTGTGGGCTGCGTCCTGTGAGCACTGATCAAGGACTAGAGGATGATCAACACAAACTGTGCAGAAACAGATGAGCTTCAGTCTCTGATTTTACATCTACAAGGTGGAGACACTCGGTAGGAGTGTCTAATAGAGTAGACAGTGAGTGGACACTGTGTCTGATCCACTCACCACCACGTCAGTGTGACTGCAGTGCTGAGAATGACCCACCACACGCATAATAGCTGCTCTGTGGTGGTCCTGTGGGGTCCTGAGCATTGAAGATCAGGGTGAAAGGAGGAGAATAAAGTCTGCTGAGAAACAGATGAACTACAGTCTGGAATTATAGAACCACAAAGTGCTCCTGTTTGGTCAGACAAGCTGATAGAAACAAGAAAGTGGTCACAAGGTTATGAGTGATATGTTGTATAATCCAGAAACAAAATTGGGATTTTGAGTGTGTGTGCATGTGCGTGTGTGTGTGTGTGTGAGACACGCACACACACCGGGAAGGCACTCTAGGAGGTTGCCTAGTGTTGCAGTACAAAGTACAAAGTCTCATCTCAGGAGTATTCTGGGAGCGGCTATTCTAACATTGTTAATACTGGCCATGAGTCATCCACTGGACAGGAAAAAGCATCTCTTTTGGCCCATCGAGAGTGGAAGAGCCAATAAGCTCCATCACACACATGCTACCTGTGGCGGCATGGCTCAGCTGCTAGGCACCAGCAAGCATGCATGTGTATATGTGTGTGTGTGTTTGTCTGTGTGTGTTTGTATGTAGACACCTGCCTGAGGCTAGGGCAGAGCAGGGGGACCATATGGGCTCTCCTCACTGACTGCTCAAAGCCAAAGGCTTCAACTGCATTTACAAAAATAACTCCCACACTGGAAAGAGAAGCTGCAGGGGAAAAAAATCGGATGAGGCAAAGGCATGTAAAAAGAGGATTCTTATATCAGAACAGCCAAAAAAAAAAAAAAGCTCAAACCACACAGCCTTTCCCGCCCGGGGGTTCAAATGCTTGGTCTTTTCTCCAAAGCTAAGCCAATTAAACGAACACATCTTTAGGATGACACCGGATTCAACCCACAGGCCGAAAATCTGGCATTGATGCTACGTAGGCTACCGGTGCTGTCAGTTTAACTCGTTCGAACTTATAAAATCTGTGGTTTTTGCTAAAACAAGTTTATTTCTATATTATGCTGAACATGAGTGAAGGCAGGAACACCCTCAACAAACACACCTATACACTGGAATAGGAGACATTAGGCCAGGAACACCCTCAACAAACAGTCCTATACAGTGGAAAAGGAGACGTTAGGCCAGGAACACCCTCAACAAACACTTCTATACACTGGAATAGGAGACGTTAGGCCAGGAACACCCTCAACAAACACTTCTATACACTGGAATAGGAGACGTTAGGCCAGGAACACCCTCAACAAACACTTCTATACACTGGAACAGGAGACATTAGTCCATAAACACTCTCAATAAGCACTCCAATGCACTGGAAAAGGATAAATTAGTCCATGAACACCCTAAACAAACACTCCTGTATATAAACACCTTCAACAAACACCTATATACACCAAAATTGAAGAACTTAGTCTGTAAACACCCTCAAGAAACACTGTAACACTCATAAACACAGGAATAAGAGATGTTAGTCCATAAACACCTCAGTAAAGACCCATTTACACTATAATATGAGATATTAGTCCATAAACATCATCAATAAACATTCCAGTACACTGGAAAAGGATGGATTCATCTGTAAACACTCTCAATGAGCACTCTGATGCACTGATATAGGAGACGTTAGTCCATAAACACCATCAACAAACACCCCTATACAGTGGAATGGGAGATATTAGTCCACAAACACCCCAATAAACACTCCTGTATGCTACAATAGGAGATATTATAAAGAGGGCTGGTTCTGTCCTGGGAAGCTCCTTGGACCCAGGGCAGGTGGTGGGAGACAGAAGGATGTTAGCAAAGCTGGCATCCATCCTCGAGAACAACTCCAACCTCATGCATGAGACTGTGGCTGCACTGGGCAGCTCCTTCAGTGTGTAAAAGAGCGGTATCGCAGGTACTTCCTTCCTGCTGCTGTTAGACTCCAACCAGCACTGGTCTCAGCAGACCACAGACACACACACTTAACGACACACACTATTGGGCTCTGTTGTTCGATATATCATAACAATGAGCCATATTGCTTCCATCTGCAATTACCTGTAAATAATGTTCTTCAGAGTTTTGACTTTTATTATTTTTGAATATTGTATTTACTGTATTTCTTCTATTACCTGTTTTTTTGTACTGAGTGCCTTATTATTTTTTTTAATATCCCTTTGCTGCTGTAATAATGAGAATTTCTCCACTGCGGGACTAAAACAGGATTAGCTTATCTTATCGTATTAGACCATAAACAATCTACCAGAGATAATAAATAAACAAAAAATATTTACATTAAAAAATAATCTACAAATGTTCAATGTAGTTTGATCAGAGATGAAAATGGTCCACATGGCCAAACTGGATTTTTTCCCGTTGGCCTTTACCTCCAGTCCCACTGGAATAAAACTCCATCTAAACCTCCACGTCAGATCAGGGTGCCAGGCTGTTATCCACATCAGTTCCAGCAGTGGGGGTTTCCTTCATCAGTCTGGAGCTTATGGTTGTTATTTCAGGTGGCCAGAAGAGACCAATAGCCGAAGCACATCCTGCTGCTGAACCGAGGCCTGCGACACTGGACTGTTGCCCGTAAGAAATGTGGGAAAACCCAGCTTTCCAAAATGCTTTTGAAAGAGACCTGTGAAAATATTCCAGGTTGTTGCGTAGGTTGCTGGGGTATATCCTTTGGCAGGGAATTCTAGGTGACTGCTATGATATGGTATTCCAGGTGGTTCAGAGGGTATAGTTAATATGGTATACTCTGTGACAGACAGGCCAGTGATTGTTTTGTTATCATAAACTCTAGATATGTGGTTCAAAGAGTATCCCAAGTGGTTGCTCTGGTGTTTCCAGGCAGTTGTTATGGAACAGTTGGTGGTTCTTATGGTATCTCATGACCTTGGTATATGGTTTTCCAGGTGGTTGATAGAATGTTTGTGTGTGTGTGTGTGTGTGTGTGTGTGTGTGTGTGTGTGTGTGTGTGTGTATGTGTGTGTGTGTGTGTAAATGGCTAAAAGGCCTGGGGGCCTGCAAGCTTGTGCCTCAGGCTTTGAGGCGAGAGAAGGCAGAGTCAAGCAGCAGATTTACGGAAGTGATTTTCTTCCACAAAAGGAAGATAAAATCGTTGTGCTTAGTGTGCAGTTTGCCGCACAGACAACTAATGTTAACACACACACACACACACACACACACACACACACACACACACACACACACACACACACACAAACACACGCACACTCACACACACCGTTTCTTCTCTCTCGCGTTCAAGCAAACAGAGTAAATGTTTTATTCGCTCTTGCATGCTGGAGATACGCTGACATCACTGCTCTCGCGCCGAGCACTTAAAGAAGGTCTGAATAATTAAGTTGCGATGTTCCGCTGTTAGCAGATGTAGCCGTATTAGTGGATCGGCGCCGGTCCCTCGGGGCCTGTCAGAGTTAATATTTGGTGTGAGGGCTGAGAGAGCGGAGGGTGTGATAAACGCTTACACATACACATGCACTTACATTAACACACACACACACACACACACACACACACACACACACACATTTACATCCACATATATTCACACTTACACGCCAATATAGCAGAGGTCAGGACAGAGCAGTGTGTCACTAAAGTGAGAGAGAGAGAGAGAGAGAGAGACAGAGAGAGATAGAGAGAGAGAGAGAGAGAGAGAGAGAGAGAGAGAGAGAGAGAGAGAGAGAGAGATTAATGAAGTAATTGAACTCACCCTGTGCAAATTTGGGCGGGTTGTCGTTGACGTCGGTCAGGGTGATTTTGACCTGTGCGGTTCCAGATAGACCTCCCATGTGACCCCCCATATCTTTCGCCTGGATGACCACATCGTACTCCTGCTTCGCTTCTCTGTCCATGTTCGGCAGGGCAGTGCGAATAATCCCTGCAGAATCACACACACACACACACATACACACACACACACACACACACACACACACAGACACACACACACACATATTATTATTATATTTAAAGAGCAACACCAGTGAAAACTGGATCAGAAACCCAGTCTGGTAGGGTTTACTGTCTCAGCATTAGATTTCATTCATGTCACGTGACATCAGAGGAGATAAGGGACCAAGGTTAAAGACGGCGCAGGAGTCACACTAACGCTGTGGACAGCTGTAAATGTGCATTTGTTGACAAGCTAAGAGATAAGGAAGCAACATCTGCCGAGAGGTCTTGTGGAAAGCCGGTAAAATTTCCTAGTGCAGTCGCAGCGATTCAGCATGGAGTAGGAATGACTGACACCTGATACAGTCACTGTTCCATCAACTTGATTCTGACGCCGGTGTTTAAAGTTAAAACTGAACTTTAACTTAAATTGTTCTCCCATTCAACTCTTGCTCTGATCTGCAGGCAGGAATGGAAATGACATGGTGGGAGGATCTTCCCACCTCCCGTTTTCCCACTGATAAGGAGCGCTGTCTCACTCATGTAATGAAGGGATTGTTTATTTCCGCTCGCTCTATTTGCAGGGCTTTTTCCGGCTCCCTCTGCAGAGCTGTGAATACGGGGGAGCAGATTGTGCAGCGCTGATGTTTTGCTGAGCGTGGCGCACAGATAAGCCCGGAATGAATCGGAATTATGATCGCTGGTCGGAATCCAGAGAAATCTTCAGCTTTGGTTTATTAGCCGGATTTGATCCACCTCCCTGGCAGACTGCTGAGGGGTTGCTACGGCCGCCTGGACATTACTGAACTAATCTGGCCTGAGGTTCATTTAGCGGGGGAAAGGTCAGGTACACATGGCAAGTGTGGAAGTGTGATCATCGCCAATTCCACTTCTGAACGGGCAGGAATTAAAACAGCCAAAATGAACACCAATGACCATAAAGTGGTCAAATCTCAGAGGAGCAGCAGTCAAATATCTAGATATTCTGAAGAAAAGGATTAGCACTTTTTTTCTTTGTTAATTCTTTCATTATTCTATCTGTAATTCTCCATAATCTTGACGACACTATATGACAAAAGTATTGGGACACCTGCTCAGTCGCTGTTTCTTCTGAAATTAAAGGTATTGAAGAGCTTGTCCTGCTTTTGAGGTATTTTTAGCTGTTGTCCAAGCGCGATTATGCACTTGTGACATGGTCAGAGAGGGTATGTCTTGCAGTTTTGTCATGTGTATCATGATCCGTTGAAGCCTAGAAAAGGGTTTAAAAATGCAGATCATGGGTTCTAATAGTTAACGTTCCAGACGTGTTATTTCTCCACAGTTGTGAGTTTGTACGTTCTGGTATTTTAATTAAACACTGTACCTGCCTCTGCTTTTTAAAGTGAGATGAGAAATGGCCAACGACGTTGTCAAATCAGTTCATTTCAGTTCAGTTCAATCGAGACACAAAGTGACTGTTTGTTCTGTTACGTTGCGAGTCTTGTATACACTCCTGCGGCAGCCTTAGCCAAGCTGTGACACGGCACATCTCAATGGCACTTGAGGATGGAGTCCTTGTGTTCTTGCGAGTTGCAAGAACATTCTTCCCAAGATCATTCAGGTTCATTCTTTGTGTTCTTGGTTTTGAAAAACTGTGATATATTATTTATTTATTTATTTATTTTATTTTATTTTATTTTTTTCCAGAACTGGTTGTCCATACCTGAGTGTGGCTCCACAGAGAAGTAGGGCTGACCCTGCAGGATACTGTAGACCAGTTTAGCGCTGTTCCCATATGTCGGGTCATCTGCATCTGATGCTGTGACCTGTATCACTGAGGTGCCTGTGAGAGAGAGAGAGAGAGAGAGAGAGAGAGAGAGAGGTCACAAGGTCAGATTGGAAGGCCAATGAAGGTTCTTCAGACTTTTAGGAGTTTCTTCACACTCAAACGTCTCTACTCTGATTTTCATTTTGGAATTCTAAATAATACGTTGCAAACAATCCAGATTTAATTTTGGATGGACCAATAATAATGCTCCAAATCCAGTGACAAACTCTGTGGTCCATAAATGGAAATTGTACCAATGTGTGCTCTTCTTCCATACACTACACTTCCCATTATACCGTAATTCCAGGACTCAACCAATCACAACTCTCTCTAACGTTTGTCATCCCCGGAATTCTAAGTGCTGTCAGCTGTTTTTCATTACTGTTGTCTTTTTAAACCCGTCTGTTTGCTTTGCTCTTTGTGGAGTATTGCCACTGTTACCAGCTGCAGCCCTAGTTCCCTCATTTTGCCTTCCAGTTTGAACTCTTTTTCATCTCTCGTTTTTCCTGTTTTCAGTTCAGCTTGTCGTGGTTTGAACTTATTTCTGTTTTTTTTTTTTTCTTTACGATCTGTGATTCCGATTCATTTTACATTGGCTTCCATTGAAAATCATGAATGTTTTTTTCATTCTCTTGCAAAACTGCTGTTTTGGAGATACAAGGTTCAGTAATGGGGCTGTGATGTTTTGAGTAAATTCAGGTAGTTGGCTTCAGAAGATTAATACGTACATCAGTGCATATCATATCATCTACTGATAAACTACTATGAAGCAGGATTGTGGAGTCCCACATGGTTGAATCCATAGATGCATTATTTGGGCACAGAAACAGAAGACATGTTTGATGATTGAGCACAAGAACCTCATACCAACTGTGAAGCATGGTGGTGGTAGTGTCATGCTACGGGGCTCCCTTGCTGCAGCAGGATCTGGAGATCTCTCCATCATAGAAACCACTATGAAATCTTTATTGCGTTAGATGGGACATGTTAGACATCTGAGAGACTTGTACATGGAGGAATGGGAACCTTTCTTCCAGTCAATGTCAGAGACTTGTAGGTGCTATTTGTCACAACTTATAAAGTACTATGTTTTGTGCCCCATAGGGTTCTATTTTAGGGTCTATGAAACTGATAGTTATGACTTATTCAGTTTTGAGGCTGAAGAACTGGACTATGTTCCATCATCCAAAGTTTAAGGAGATATCATCTTCATATAAAAACGTTATTTCTGCTCAATTAGCCTCCAAAACATCAAGAGACCTCTCATCGCAGTCATTTCTCGAATGCTCCTCACTGTTCCTAGTTGAAACGATTAGGAGTCAGATGCAGCAGCCAGTGGATACCCCAACACAATGACCACCTCAGGCTCAGACTCTCCTGAGAATTACCCTGAGTGTGGCTAATCTCCCCAGGTCCTAGTGCTCGAAATCAATTGGTGCCATGTGTTTACCCACATGTCTGAACCTATTTGGGATTGACCTGGCCAAAACCTGCCTGGTCAGAAGCTCCCCGGTGGCATTTCCTGAGCCGTCAATGGGAGGTATCGGGGTAACAGATTGTTACACCATGACAGGACTGCATTACAGATGATGTATTACACAGGGGGGAGTGTGTACAAACAAACAAACCTGTACACAAACCCACACACCCACACACAAACACCCACACCCACACCTAGACAGCCTCAATGTGCAAGCTGCACAACAACAACAACACTCGTTCTGACTCACTTTCCCCTGGTCCGATTTCAGCTGTTTTGAATAATGCATGAGGAACAAGCTGTCGCGTCCAGCCTCAGTGGGAAAATCAGAAGGGAGCAGGATACACCACTGTTCACGCACCCGGAATTACTTGGTGGTTTAATCATTTTGATGATTTAATGTTCGTTAATATGCAATTATTATATATTTGCGATTTTCTTATCAGTAATAATATGTGGCCACTAATCTGGCTTGAGGTTCGATCACCATGTATGAAATATATTCTAAATATATCCTAGATCATTTTATTAATTAACAAATTGAAAACACCCCATGAAAACCAGTGTTATTTACCATATTTTTATTTATTGACATTTGATTTTTATTTATTTATATATTTATTTTTTGTGAAGCATAATTATTAGATGCCCAGACATTAGTTTGCTCTCGATTGTTGAAGTGATTGGTATCACCATGGAAAGATCCAAAGACCTCTGAGGCCTTCAGAAAAAGGCTGTAGATGCAGATGTGTCTGAAACAATCTCAAAAAGTTAGAAATCAATCGTTCCACTGTCCAGAAAATAATTTATGAGTAGGGAACATTTTAAACAACTGCCAACATGTCACACTGCTCTAGCACATCCAGCCCCAGAACTATAAAGAGGTCTTCAAAAATCCTAAAATAATCATGGGTAGTTCCTGTTACAGAGGATGTCAAAGTGCAACAGCAATCATCAGAAAAAGATCAAAAATGATGATGTTCATAGGAGGTGTAAGAAGGAAAACCCTTGATGTAAAAAATAAATAAATAAATAAAAAATAAATAAGAAGACTTAAGTTTGCCAGCAGGACCTTTGGAACAATGTGGTTCAGACAGATGGATGTAAACAGTAACAGAAAACATGTTTGGCCCAAATTGAACAAAGCATTTGAGCACAAGAACCTCATACCAGCTGTGAAGCATGGTGGTGGAAGTATCATGCTTTGCTGCAGCAGGGTCTGGAGATCTCTAAAAAATCGTTATCGTATCAGAAGGGGGTTTGAGGAACAAATAAGACCCTCTCTGTACAAAGACTAACAATGAAACGTCACATAAATGAAAGAATTCTACATGGAGGACTGGGAAAATCTTTCTTCCAGTTGATGTCAGAGGCTGGTAGACAAGTATAGGAAACATCTATTTGACATTATTTGATTTTTCTCAGTTTTATGTGTATCACCTTCATCTCTCAGTACAGTTAAAGATCAAAAGTCCATGTGTTTAAACATGATAAAGACTGTTCTAAGACATTTAAGAACTTACCAACATTGGACATTTCAGCCACACTGGCATAATACGGGCCATGGAGGAACACTGGAGGGTTATCGTTGATGTCCTGCACCTTCACTATGAATTCTGATGGAGGCTCCAGAGGCTTGTTGGTGTCTCTGGCCACTGCCTGGGCCGTCAGTGTGTACTCTGCCTGCTCTTCTCGGTCCAGCGTCTTTGTGGCATGGATGTTACCTGTTTTGTCATCAATAACAAATATAGTGCCGGCCCCCTCTCCTGAGAGGATGTATTTGATGTTCCCGTCCCCCGTGTCCACATCTGAATGAAGCTGGAGATGCAAAGAGAGAGAAGCTGTGTTACATACGGTCATGTCACGACTGGTCACAGCTCTGCAATCTCTGCAGAACAATAACACTGAATTAGAGAAGCAGTGTCTTGCATTGTTCCCGACAGAAGAGCTGCCACGGTCAGGGGACATCATTTCCGCCGGTATGGAATGAGATTCAGCCCAGAATCAGTCTGATCTTCAGACTGAATGATAAAATACAAATAATTCACAATTCTGATAAATATGCAAATGTACCAGAATTACAGAAAAAAAATGGCTCGTGTTCAAATTCAGCGGCTGATAAATGGGAATTCTGGCTTCTTGGAAAATCATTTCCTGTTTTTTTTTTTTTCTTTGAAAGGTTATTCATAACTGCATAATCTGTCTGTCTGTATATGTCCATCTATCTTCTGTCTTTCTGTCCATCTATTTGTCTCTCCATCTGCCTGACTATGATCTGCCTGTCTAATTACAGTCCAACCTAAAAGTATGTTCATCTGCCTATATATGTCTGTCTGTCTGTCTATTTTTGAGCCCCACTATATCTCTGCTTGTTCGTCTGTCTGTCCATCTGTCTGTCTGTCTATCAACATGATAATATATCTCAATCAATCAATCAATCAATCAATCAATCAATCAATCAATCAATCAGTCAATCTTTCTGCCTGTATATGTCTTTCTGTCTCCTGTCTTTCTGTCTATCTCTCTATGTGTCTCTCTTTGTTGTTCCTACCTAACATTATGTCCATCTGCCTATATATCTGCCTCATTATCCTCCAGCCACAGAGCTGGGTGATTGTCGATGCTGGCAGATCAGTTTATTTTTGGACGACCTTAATTTCGAGTTCTTGATTCATCGGCTCTGTAAGTGTGAAGCTCCTCCTCCAGGTGCACCTCACTGTAGACGTGCTCTGTCTCATGCTGATGATGGTCATTACAGCAAAATTAAACTCCTGACACAAAATTTCCCCATCCAATATCTCAAAACCTCCAGTTTAGCCCAGGTGGGATTTAAAAGGCAAATGTAGGTCTGTCATGTTGGCATGTAGCAGAGCCATAAATCGCCCATTTCCCCCCTGACGGCCCCCTTAACATGCTGTTATTATAAAAGAAATCCAATTTATAACCTTTAATCAAGTGGGGCACTGATTGCTTTTGTGGAACAAATGGAGGATACTGCAAGGACTCCGTGTGTAATGAATACTCCAGCGAGTTCCACACAGCTTTTAGCCTGAAAGAATGACGGAGAGCAACATCCAGCACTTCTACTGTTACTCTATTGAGCTCCATTACTGACTGTCTTTTTGGCCGTTTTAAATACTGCATACATACAAACCTCACAGGTATTAATAATGGATGAGGAACGAAAGACAGTAAAGTCTATAGGTTTTCACTGCGTTGCTGTTAAATATGCTGAAAGGACAGGATGTAAGTCAAACTGAATAAAATCAGCTTAACATGACTCAGCTTTACCCTGAGTGACGCGTGTGAAATGTGTGTATTTAAGAAAAACTGGACATTTCCTGTATATAATTTAACATAAAACAGTGGTACGCGTGTCAATGTTGGTACGTGAAGCATCCCAACGTGGTACATCAGATGACCTCCGAAAATCTGCTGTGTTCACTAAAATAATAAGAATTGAAATCTATGTTTTCATCTGTAATTTACGTCACATTACGTATGTTTGTGTTGAGTGTTTACCTTGATAAACCCTGTATATAAGCCCACATGTAAGTTCTTCATCCTCAGATTTACAGTACTATAGTAAGTAACATCAGTTTTAAAAGAGCCCTACAATAGAACCCTGTGGATCTCCACGATGCATATTAAACCAGCTGGTTACCAAGTAATTCACAATCGTCTGCATTAGGATAATAACGGAATAATTAACCTAGGAATTACGGGGCCATGTAGACACTATAGTTCTACACTGTAGTTCTGGTTCGCACCCGAGACAGCAACCCGATCGTGAGTCGCACTTAAGTCACATACAAACAGACTTCAGACTAGACTTGCAATTCAGCTCTAATGACTTGATTCGGACTCGTGAATAATAAATCATGAACAAAAGGTTGTTCCATTGTCCAGATACGGTGTGATTTTTATTTATTTTTTTTTGCAACACAATCCCTTTTCTTGCCACTTTTCACAACATCTGGCTCAGGCTGTGGTTGGTAAGGGATTGCGAGTGGCAATGAGTTAAGACTGTGGAAAGCAAAGTAAAGACACTGGATTGACCTCATCACACTTCATAAGGCATCTGAAAACTCACCTTAACACAACGCTGTCATTCCATAAAATATGATGAATCTCTTTACCTAACGATGCCAAAATGTTTGTGGACACCCCCTTCTAATGAATGCAGTTTGGCTAGTCCCTCTAGATATGTATTGCCAATAGAATAGGATGATCTGTAACAGATAATCATGAATATATTGGCACCATGCCTAATGCCAGTGTGTGTGTGTGTGTGTGTGTGTGTGTCATATGATGAAGCGACTAGTTCTGAATGTAATTTGTCTGGGTTTTTGTAATGAAAAGACCGTGGGGGGATTTTGGAAATAATTCACATAGCTTATTTTTATTTATGCATGATGTCACCTTAAGGGCTCCACAGAGGTTCACTCTGTACTTCAGCAACGTTTCACTAATGAGTCCTCAGCAACCCATGTAGACAAACAAACATCTGGGGATCTCTGGGAATCACTTTGGGTTCCATAAAGAACCACAAATGAAGCAGCTTTGTAAATGAGATGTGCAAGCATGATAAAGAACCTTTAAGCACTGATAACACATCCACATAACACAAAAGTTTGGAGATGGTTTGGGCTCTAAAATCAATATTTAAATCCAGCCTTACCCTTCCCACCAGTACTGGATCTGGACCTGTGTATTCCTCAATGACAAAGAACTGGTTCCACACCCAGCCTCTTTTGGAGCGGTGCAGGACCTGGCCCTCCTTACGCCTCTCTCTGTGTCTGTAGACGGACGGGTGGTGGTGCCTGTGGCCCCTATCCTGAGGGCCTCTGGACCTGGCTGCCACCGCAGAGCTCCACAACACGGCCCCCAGACACAACACCAACACCTGCAGCCTTAGTCCCTCCCACATCCTGTCCACTCTCTGTCTACCGCCGGCCGCAGCACTGTCCGACCCTGCTCAAGGCCGTCCTTGGGCAATCCTTGGAAATGGAGATTTACTCTGTACAGAATCTTTCTGGAGGATGTGAATGCTTGAGCCTCAGTCACTGTTGCCACATCACCAGCATTCGTTCTTCCGTCCGTTCCTGCGAAAAGATGGAGAGTAGAAGTCAAGCATGTGTTAAATATATATATATGAATATATGTGAATAAATGTCTAGATGGACATTTGAATAACAGCACACACAAAAAGAATTGACCAATAGAATGGGACACTCTGGAGCAATCATGAGAACATGGTTATTATTAGTTGGAGTGGTCTAAAGGGTTACAAACATTTGATTTCAGAAGGAATACTGGAGGAGCAGGTGTCCACCCACTTTAGAACATGGGTGGATTTCTTGGTACATAGATTGGTGTGAGGATCAGTATGTAGGTACATAGGTAGGTGGATGGGTGGGAGAATGGGTATGTAGGTAGATAAGTAGGTAGGTAGGTGAAGGGGAAGGTAGGTAGATTGGTGGGTAGGTGGGTGGTTAGGTAGATAGATAAGTATGTAGGTGGGTGAAGGGGAAGGTAGGTATATTGGTAGGTAGGTGGGTGGGTGGGTGAATGTGTAGGTTGGTAGATGGGTGGGTGGGTGAATGGTTAGGTAGATAGATAAGTATGTAGGTGGGTGAAGGGGTAGGTAGGTAGATAGGTAGGTAGGTGGGTGGATGGGTGAATGGGTAGGTTGGTAGATAGGTAGATAGGTTCATGAATGGTTAAGTAGGTATGTGGGTGGGTGGTTGAAGGGCACATGGAACTCCTTACTAAGCATCTTAAATACCATGGCAACTGCATTGTAATGCCCCAGTATCCACCTCGAATACCATAACAGCTGCATAGCAACAACCCAACAATGACTCAAAACACAATAACAAGCACTTAACAACCAGGAAAATATCATAGCAACCATCAGGAATATCATAGCAACTGCATAGCAACCACCTGGAATACCATAGCGACCACTTGAACCATGCAACTGCCTGAAAGTGCGACCATTCTGCAAAATGTTCTTTTATAGTTTATTTAGTGTTACTGGTCTGATTACCGTCGCAGCTCCCGACAAATTAAAATTATATCATATAGAGAGAATTGTTGTAGATCACGGGGGAAATGGTGGAGCAGCTCACTGTCACAAGCTGCTTTCGGCCCACTCAGCAATCAGGGTTTAATTGACTCTGCTGAAATCTGAATGTATTAATTCGTTTTGCAGCAGTGTACCCTGAACTAATTAAGCGACAGAGGTTGTAAGCCCATTTGCTCTTATTTAATTAGACATCACACCGCCTGTGTTCTCCCGGCAAAGCTATTCCCCCGTTCGGTCCTGCACGTGCACCATCCCACACGGTCTGACAACTAGAGATCTGAAAATTGAAATAAAAAAAGAAACGAGAGGGAAAAAAAAAAGCATTTCAGTTCCTATGGCGATCAGCTCCCCGTACTCAGCTGTAGAGCGGTTCCTCTACATGAGCTGGAGATAATTATCTTAAAGAGGAATGTAGGACAGCGGATTCATTATTTACTGATGCACAAAAATGACTGTAAATATCCGAGAAGCTAAAATTACAAACAGCGCTCTCACATGTTTACTGAGCTCCTCGCTAATGATTCTCAACTTCAGGTTTGCGCTGATCACTGCAAAGCTATCTTCTAATTAATCAGCTGAGAGGAGTCAACCTGCTGAACCTTTATCACCCCCTACCAGAGGCTTGGTGGGAGGGTGAGAGGGGTTAGAAAAGTAAAAAAAAGAGAAGGGACAGAAGGAAAGAAAGAAAAGTAGCAGAAGTGTAAGGGAGGGCACAAAGAGACAGAAGCTTGGTGTTTTTTTGCAGTTCAGAGACGCTGGGCAGGAAGAGGAGTGGACCGGATGATGTCCACCATACAGCTGGGAGCACAAACACACTAGACAGTTCTCGGAGAGGGCAATGCAGAATCACTTTTCAGACCAGCTTGGGTTTCTACTTTTCAGAATGCTGAACGAAACCTGGACCTTCCATGGGGCTTGCAGTGTCCAGTCACCCGTTCAACCAGTGATACTCTATCTTTTTTCACCTCTTTTTTTCCATTCTGTTTTTTTTTTAAAGGGTATTTTAAAGATTCATAAAAACCCACTACAGACGGGAGATGGAAAAGAAAATGTAAAAATTATGCATAAAATACAAAGAAAGAGAAAGAGAGAGAGCGGTCAAGGGAGAAAAAGTGAGAGGGGGGAGAGAGAGAGTGAGTGAGAGAGAAAAGAGGGTGAGAATGGAAGTGAAAGTGAGAAAGAGGAGAATGGAAATAAGTGTGTAAGTAAGAGAGCGTAAGAGATGGAGAGCGAGATGGAGATGGGGAGAGAGAGAGAGAGAGAGAGAGAGAGAGAGAGAGAGAGGCTCTCTCTCTCTCTCTCTCTCTCTCTCTCTCTCTCTCAGTCCTAATCATAACCCTGTTGTATCTACAGAGTGAGGCAGCGGGAGGGACGTCAATGAGTGTGAAAGGGAGGTGAGGAGAGCAAGAAAAGAAAAAAAAAAAACAACAACAACCAAACAAATGCCCCGACTGCAAGGCAGAGCCCATAAATATGCCCCAAATAAAGCGCATCCAGCAGCGTAGCGGCAAAATGGGGGTCCTAACTCACTCGGGCCGGCCCCTCTGTCAGCATCCATAATGAACGACTGATAACGCTTCATGCTCTCCGTCGCTGCGGCTGTAAATTGGCAGCAGCTTCCAGAAGAAGACATTTTATCCTCCTGCCATTATTGACCAGCCCAACAAAATGTCAGTGTGATGCCTGTGTCTGGTATGTTCCGTACGAGAAACATTTTTTATCTAAATCATAGTTTACGCCACCATCTAGGCTGTTCTGGCCAAGCTGTTAGGAGGTGTTCAGAGCAAGGCACACACACAGTGAACAGGACCAGAAACATCCTCCATTGTGACACCTCCAGGTTCCGTTTGGGATCTGCCATTGGTCGGGGTTGAGTAAGGAGGCCACGTTATGAATGCTTCAATCCTGCATTTGCTGTGGCGCGACACACTCCCCTAACTGCTGACGTGATAATCTGGGGAGTCGGTAAGGAGCCACGAGGGACATTAACAGCTCAGAGACATGTGCAGGACATCTGGGAGCGAACGCACAGCAAGGGTTTCCCAAGAATGTCTCCGCAAGTTTACAGCACTTTCTTGGCCTTTCGGGTTGCCAGATTTATCGGAACTCAGCTTCAGCAGTCTTTGAGCGTGCAGGACCTATAAGCCCAGCTACAACATCTGTGTATTAATGTGCCACAAGATGCCATACACAACCTGAATGACTCTGCACCCATATGTCTCATCTTATATCCAGGCCCAGCAGGGAACTAGAGCCTCCTTTACACCTTTTCCAAATGCAGAATTTGCCATTGTCTATGCCAACATCAACTATGTCATTATGCTATGCGTAACATAACAATGTCAACAACTTTCCGAGGTTCTTTTATTTCCATTGGCATTGCATGGATACTACTGTGGGACCAAAGTATCCAATGGTCATGGGTGGGAAGAAAGCAGTACATATTAGAGGCTACTGTTTGTAGAAGGCTTCCGAAACCAGTGAAACAGACAAGATAGAAATATATTTTCCTTTTGGTCCAGGGAGCTGGTTCTCCTGGTTGTTCTTATCATGATGTTGAAGTATCTAAAAGTGGTCAGCCATGTGTTGACCAGATGAGTTCTACAGCCATCCAGGGACTGAGCTACAAAAAAAACATATCAGCTAAATGATTTTCAGTCCATGTCACATCAAAAAGAGTGTATCTGAGACTAACCATGCACACAAAGAACCTCTATCTTCAGGGTGAAGATCACGCGCATCTTCTGCGTTGAGAACTACCACCACAATCTACCTTTCACAGCAGTTCTGACTTTCCAACCTCATCAATGCTCATAAAAGCTCCTGCTGACCTTCATCAGCACTAGTCCACCTCAGCTTAACCTCACACTATATTATTACTCCTGAGACCCAAAGCTCAGAACGTTTCTCCATAATATTTCAAACCCCTCCAATAATACGTCCATGACCTGACCTCTTCTGACCAAACACCACTTACTGGTCACTTTATTAGAAACACCTGCCTCGTCCTTGCACTCACTGGCCACTTTATCAGAAACATGTCCTTTATTTGTTTAGATAATGCAGGTGCCATCCACAGATTGGCCACGGCCTCTATCTGTACAATAGCATGGTGGAGCTACAGGGGAGGTGTTTCTGATAGAGTGGCCACTTACAATCCAATGCATTTCTTTCCAGCAGCAGTGTGTCCTCCTCTGTAACAGTAACACACACATCCTGAGTCATGCATTAGGCATTCCTCTGGCCTGCCAGACAGCTAAATGTTTAAATGCAGCTCCGCAGGGGGATGTTGAGAAGGACATTCGAGCTTAAGTGAGTGGAGGAAAATATATCCACACTTGATAGCATCTTGAAAATATTGAATAGGGAGACGGAGGATGCAGGCACTGTATTTTAAGAGGAGGGGTATCAGTGTCTCCCTTGAATAGATGGAGAAATAGAGAGAGGGAGGAAATAGAGAAACTGCTAACGTGGATATTAAGCCCAGAGTTAGAGAGGAAAACGCTCCAGCGTCCTGGAAGCAGAAATGATTACTGTGCTTCACAGCCTATAATTACTACTTTAGAGAGGAGAAAAAAGTCTGTAGAGTGGTCATGGAATATATTACACACACACACACACACACACACACACACACCCACACACACCCATACATACACACACACACACACACTCATACAAACACACAAATAATAACATATAGTACATTAAATGCCAAGCTGGTAATCGTGTTCTACTGTTACCATGAGAAGAGAAGAGAAGAGAAGAGAAGAGAAGAGAAGAGAAGAGAAGAGAAGAGAAGAGAAGAGAAGAGAAGAGAAGAGTAAAATAAAAAGAGAAAAAAGAAGAGAAGAGAAAAGAAGAGAAGAGTAAAAGAAAAAGAGAAAAAAGAAGAGAAGAGTAAAAGAAAAAGAGAAAAAAGAAGAGAAGATAAGGAAGGAATAGAACAAAAGAAGAGAAGTGAAGGAAAGGGAGGAAAGGGGTTTTGGTGGGCTCACAATGAAGACCAATTAAAACGCTCCCTCTGGTGGTCCTTTCTAGCTGAGCCTGATTAGTCTGAGATCTCCTCCAACATGGTAGAGGATCAAGCCTTTGGGTGTGTGTGTGTGTGTGTGTGTGTGTGTGTTCTGAGTGGGGACTGACTCTGTATCAGAACACGCTGTTGTGTAACTTCAGAACAAGGTGGAGGAGCCCACCATTATATGAAGCCATCATTAAACAGGGTATTAAAATCAAACACACTTGAGGGTTAAATAGGTTAAGCTTTAACCCCCTCACCACCACCACCACCCACACACACACCCCCCACCCCCACACACATACACACCCTAAGTTGCCTAATGAACTTTTCTGTAGATGGTTCTTTATAAAACTCTTAAACTGGTTTAGAACCATTAAGTCATGTCAAGAGTACAACACTTCCAACTGCTTTTAACACCCCGTGGCATCTCTGTGGTTCTGGGCTTAACCTTTAATTGGTACAGAATAGTGGTTCTCAGGGCTGGTCCTGGAGAAACACTGCCCTGCTGGTTTTAGAGTTTCAGACCAGTGATAATCTGGGACTGGGATTGAGGACAACTGGTATAGAAGATTTATACTACATTCCTTCATACCTCTTCACACCTCATCAAAGCTCATTCACTGTCCGGTTCTAGAGGGTGAAGTGGTTCTATTATGATGTTCCAGTAAATTTCAGTCTCACACATTCAATGCGTTTTTAGGCTTTAAGTGTTTTTTTTTTCTTTTTGGTCTCATTAAGTCAAACTTCGTTTCATTTTCACTCTTGATGAGGTTTGTTTGGTCAGGAGCGAAAAAGGTAATTGCACTGAAAGTGGACCAGAACAACCACACGAGACCCTTTAGAGGAGGCACTTTCAGGCCAACCCCAAACAAACTCTGAAGTGGTGAGAATGTACTGGGCAGGTTGGAGCTGAATGGCTCTATAGGTGTAGTTTAAACTGGGATACTGGTCAGATAATCACAACCGCTATGAACGAACTCCATCTCTACCCTTGGTCCAGGTACCTTCTTCTTGTAGCTACAATCTTGCTCTTGCCCCAGACAAGTCTAACCAATAGGCAGAGAGAGTGTAACTTAAACTTTTTCCTGAGTGGAAACGATCCAAACCACCTGGGTGACGGCTTGAAGTTCACTAAATCGTTAAACCAATCAGACCAAAGCAAACGAACTAAAAGCCCTAACCTGACACTTATTAGCCAGAATATTTTGATTTGGGATCTTTTACTTTCATAAAACCTTCATGCATGTTCATGCATAATAGGTGGATTTGGTTGACGGAAACAGCCCACACACACATAGTTGCCTAGCGGATCGTGACACCTTTGTATTCCAGTAGGAATGGTTCCACCAGAACATTTTCTCTGGTCTTTCTGCGTCGGCATAGTCAAGCGTTCTGCATCGACCACCATCCTTGAAAGCGAAAGCATTAAGCCTCCGGGCTCCGTTACACACTAATGCTGGGGCTCGTTAACATTCTGGTGAGAATCTCACTTTTTTTAATGATACTTTCTGAAAGCGAGAGAGGATGAGAGGCGGAGCAGGTCGGACCCTGACAGCCAAGACCTGGTAAAACTAAAATTTAACCATCAGTGAAGACCCACATGTCTGGAATAACCATGCAAACAAAAAAACTGCACTGTCTCCATCTCACTGCTGATTAAACTGCCGGTGGGCTTCTGGTTGGTTTAACCAAAACACAGATTTACAGATGGAGACTTATTCGTTCCTTATTGGCCAACACACTGTTGAAATCACCTTTTCCACTTTCTAAGAAAACATAACGCATCCAGCAAGAGCAAAATCTTCATCCATCTTTAATATAACAATAAAAACATGGTAGCTCACAGTAAGCTCATGGATTCTACACAGTGATGTTCCTTCTGTGTGCAGTGTGAATGTGCACCACCCTCCCTAACTCCTCCTCCTTTTTTTTTTTTACACCCGTAAACACACAATCAACCAGTATAATTACAGTCCACCGCCACTAGGGGGCCTCCCAAAGTGGATAATAATGGATTTGATTTTGAAGCCTGAATTAGCAGAGTGTGTGTCATGCAAGCCACGCTCTCTCGTCTCCTTTCCCTTCATCTCTATTCAGCTCAGCACTCTCGTGCTTTCTCTTTTGCGCGGTCGTGACTGCGTGTTCACGTCTTGCGAGTCCAGCCGCACGCACAGCCGGGCTCAAACCGGCTAAAGCAATAACGGTGATTCATGTGTGTAGAGATGTGATATATGCCCCTGTCTGCTCCCTCCCCTGCGGCTGTTCCTGATATTTTCACAAGTGTCTATACAATTTGTGTGAGCGCGAGTGTGTGCGAGTGTGTGTCTATGAAATACGAGTGTGGACTCGCTGTCATTCAGCAGTGGCTTTCTGAAAGGCTTTAGAGAGGATCGAAATGAAATCCCCCAGCGCTGCTTCCGTGTACGGCAGTCGGTTTCAAAGCCCTTCCTGCCATGGCGGAAAAGAGCTTAGCCTAGCCCTGTCCAGTGGTGGTATTTCAGCACTCGCTCAAGCCTGGACGATTCTTTATCCAGCACGGGAACTGGACGAAAATGTACAGTCGCAGTCAAAGATGTGGACCCATTGTTGTTGAAAGGATCATTTTTAAGCCCTGCCAAAGCTTGCAAATATGGTGTGACCTCATTTAAGCCCTTCCAATCAGAATCGAAATCTGCGTCTGAATGGAGTACAAGGAATTTCTGCTGATCAACCATAACATTCTGACTACCTCCTTTTTCGACATTCACTGTCCATTTTATCAGCTCTGCTGACCATACAGGAGCACTTGCAGGCTGTAGTCCAGGACCACCACAGAGGTGGTATTATGTCATTCTCAGCACTGCAGTGACACTGACGTGGTGGTGGTGTGTCAGCGTGTGTCGCGCTGGTATAAGTGGATCAGACACATCAGTGGTGCTGGAGGGTTCAAACACTGTGTCCACTCACTGTCCACCCGATTAGACGCTCCTACCGAGTGTCTCCACCTTGTAGATGTAAAGTCAGAAGACAGAAGCTCATCTGTTTCTGCACAGTTTGTGTTGGTCATCCTCTAGTCCTTCATCAGTGCTCACAGGATGCTAGTTTTGATTGGTGGACTGTTGTCAACCCACCTTCCAAATTGCCCCCTAGGTGTGAGTGTGACTGTGTGTGTGTTTGTTGTACCCTGTGGTAGACTACTACCCTGTCCAGGGGATATTCCTGCCTCCAGATGGGTTCTGGATTAAATGTGATGCTGTTCAGGAAGACGTGGCAAAGATAATGACTGGTCATCAGAAGCTAATAGGTGGGAAAATGGGAATGGGAAAATCAGTACATTTCAGAATCCTTCAATAAGTTTGTTCAGACTTTTGGAACTTTTGGAACTGCTCAGGTTTGGCCTTCTGGATTATTGCTTATCCAGCCTTGCACCTGGTAAGATTTTTATATATATATAGATATAGATATATAAATATATTCACTCCCACTCATCTGCTTCTGGAGAAAGATCAACAAACCCAGAAACGTACTGCAGTCTAGCATCCAAAGAAAAGCCTCCATCTCCAGGTTCTTTCTAATGAAAACACGGCAAGACCAGCATGTCAGAAATCCATATGTTTCTACAGCACCCCCAGCCTCCCCACGGACCTGTGGATAAATACGGCTCTTTACTTTCACATTGATTGGCTGAGTTGGCAGAGAAGGTTCCTAACACGGAGCGTTCCGGACTGAAAGCGCTCTCCACAGCCGCCTCCTCCTCCTCGGAATGACTGGAGCGGCTCTTTGATGGAAAAATCAGGTGCATTTGACTCTTTGTGGACGCCTCCTCTTCAACTCTGTATTTTTAGAGCTTTCTCACAGCAGGAGCTTTCCTCAACCTGACTGCCTCAGCTTTCTTCTCATTCCACTCCTTGCTCTAACTTTTCTCGCTTTCAAATGCTTTTGGAATTAACATGGATATGTTCCCAACCAAAAAGTGGCCCACAAATATCCTTCTACTTAATTTACAAGCAGAAGCTTCAGGAACAGTGTTGATTTCGGAGTTTCCTGGCTTGTTTCTCAGCTTTATCGTTTGTAGAAAGGATGGCTTTGGACGTGACATTCTAATGTGGTCCTTGATTATTAGTTTCTACTCTAGTGCACATTACAACACTATTATAGGGCCTAGAATGGGTTGTTTCTAGGTATAGACCCCAATTATAGTGAACTGCATTGGTCCCTGATCACTATTCCTAACACTGGTTGGGAAATGACTCCCTAATCACTATTCCCAGCATTGATGCACTACAGGCCATGGTTTTAGGAAGTTGTATGGTCTCCCTAATGGATTTTTGCAACACCAGCACACTATAAACCACTATTTAAGGGAACTGGGATGATTTCTAAGCACTATTCCCAACACCAGCTACATTATGGACCACTACATTAAAGAACTGGAGTGGTGCACTTTAGACCACTCTTATAGGGAATTGGAACAGTCCGTAATAACCATTCCCAACACCAGTGAACGACAGACCACTGTTAAAGGGAATATGTGTGGTGCTCTAATCACCATTCCCAGTAAAGTCTCATATAGTAAATTATGGATATTCCTTGTTGGCTAGGACATTGATTCCCAAATGCAATGTAAACCACAGTCTTGCTTTATCCGTATTTGTCGTGTGTTGGAGCAACAGGCTCATTAAACTAGGACTGGTTTGAAGACTGCTGCACTAGGATACACTGCACTGTTTGAATGTACTGAACAATTGCCCTACATGTCCTCCACCATGTTTTAAAAAGGTAAAGAGCGCAAGACTAGAGACCCACACTGCGCCACAGTTGTCTCCGCTTTACAAAGAACGTCAGTTAGTTCTCGCCAGGCAGGGAGAGCGTGATGTCAACATGAACCCTCCTGAGGAGAAATAAACCCACTCGTGTCAAGCCAGGCACTCATCGTTTGATGTGCAAAACTATCTGGCTTTTCAGGAAGCGCATGCGACTTCATATTCCTTAAAATTCATCATCTATAACCTTTAAAATGTTGGGCACGGTCACGGAGGAGCTAATGGTGATGGATATCTAGTGACTGTGGTTGCCCCCAGACATGCCATCAAAGCTTTTCTCCGAGCTGTCTTGGAGAAAAGAGCATTTTTGGGGGGTTTCTCATTACGGCTGGCACTGCCCGTGGTCAGCGATCGCGCTCGCAGGATGAAACCTGACTCCTAATTGCCGTTCAATTACAAAGACTAATCGGCGGAGGTGTTCCACAAACAAAAAATCCCCCAGCTCCTCACAGCCATGGAGCTGATTTGTATTCAGTAAAAGTGAGCGATGCTCGAGCTGCTCCTGCTGCCACTGCTTTAGTTTTTTTTTTTTTTTTTTTTTTTTTTTTTTGCTCCCTTCCTCTTTGAGGCCGGCATCATAAATATGCTAATGAGCCTGGCTTGGATTTGGAGCGCTAGCTACAGGTGAGGGAACACGGTGGAAAACTGGCAGCCTCTGGTGCCTCTGTTGTTTCTACAGCCACCCCTGCTTAAAGACACCTCAGGCTGCAGGGAATGCATCGCTAACATGGACAGCAGCCAGTAATTGGCAGCAGATTCCGGATGGAAGGAAAGTGGCTCAGAGAGATGGCACTGAATCACTGTCTCTATATTACTTGAGGAAGACTCTGCTGAGGACCTGTTGCGCTGCAGTTGCACTGGCTTTCAGCATTTTATACTTGCGTTTGTGTGCAAACCACAAGTTGGGGAAGCCCTGCCTTCTTGAAATGATGGATTTTTAATTTCTAAAAGCAGCTGTTTTCATCAAGCCCACCCTCGTGGGCTGAGCCCACCCCAGGCCAGTCAGGCAACACCTCCTGTGTTGAGCATTGTTCAGCTGACAAAATATCACATCGATAGAAAATGCTCAGAATAGCACACTTCTTGTTCACTCTGGAAAAAAAACAACACAGTACATCCAATCAAGAGCAAGCCTTGTTACAATTATGTCCCCCGGCGAACTGACATTACTTCAGTATCCCCGATTATTAGAACAGAGGTGTGGGGGTCCAGTGTCCCCTAACTGCGTATAAGTAATTTGACCAGAGGAGGACGGGTCCTCCACCTTGTGAGCCTGATTCCTCCCAAGTTTTCTTCCTCCAGCTCTGAGGGAGTTTTTCCTTCCCACTGTCGCCATTTGGCTTGCTCACTAGGGGACCTGTCTCTTATCCTTTGTTCCTGTGTTGTTCACCTTTTCATTTCTTGACTTCTGTGAAGCTGCTCTGTGACAACTTCAGTTGTGAAGAGCTCTGTACAAATAAATGTTGATTTGAAGCCTTGCGCATCTTTTATACAGTAGTTAAAACATGGTGGCTCCCAGAAAGCACTCAGACATTCTACACACGGATGAGTTTTGCTTTCACTACTGATGGCTCACGACGTGAACGTCTTTCCTTAAATTAAGGTTCCAGAAATGGTAAGGTTCAAGCACAAATCATTAATTAGTATAAATATTTTCAGTTTCTTTGAACTCATTATTTATTATGATCGGTTTTATTTTCCAACCTATTCCTAAAATCACCAACTGAAACCTTATACTGGCACCTGTTTCTTTTTGTTTTAGCAAAGGTGGTTATAATGCCTGAAAGGTTCAAGTGCTGATGAATGTTCACATCACAACCAAGGCCTTTGCTGAATACAGTGCACTTGGCTTTATTCCCAAGGAAGGGCTTTTGGCAGGTGTTCCTTCCATTTTGTTGACTTTTGGCAACGAGATAGATGTCAAATCATCTAAACAGCTTTCTTTTTAGCATGCAAGGTTATTGCAAGCCATCAAAGGACACAAGTTCATTTACTAAAACCTTTTTTTTTTTCTTTTCCCAAAAGAAAGACTTTTGCCAGAGTCGAACGAGTTCTTTATGTTCCTTGCGAAGTTGTGTATGTGAGGAATCCTTGTAACTGTGAGCCTTATCCTGGTTCTACATTCCTAATGCCATGTAACTCTAGTGTCCCAAGTGCCTGAACCTTTTGTAGTTCAAGTCGCTTTCCTGGTTTGACCTTGTTTTCTGTCTGTACCTGAGCAATCAGCTTAGGGTTACTGTTTGTCATCATCACTACTATATGTGCACTATATTTCACTACAGATGCCTGGATTTGCCTGATGTGATATTACAGGTCATTAAAAGTATGAAGTGGACACTACATACATATTTCAAGGACTTCAAAGTTATTGTACTGATGTTATTTCAGAAGCTCTCTCTCTCTCTCTCCCTCTCTCTCGCTCTCTCTCTCTCTCTCTCTCTCGCTCTCTCTCTCTCTCTCTCTCTCCTGCCCTTGGATAATAACAGTGCAGTATCACTTTACTGTTACCCACAGTGCTCAGCAGTAAGCTAAAGTTACCTGCAGCTGAGTGAAAGCTGTACCTGAACGATCGAATATGGATGTGAAACGGGGGAGAAAACCAGCAAAGCTATATCTCTCGGAGTATGATCTTATACTGTACTTATGCGGAACACACCCAAATATACATAAACGCAGGAAAACAGAGCGCTCACAATGCTTTATGCTTGGAACAATGCGTTAGTAGAACCAAATTAGGTCTATAAAGAGCTTTTCATTTGTCCTTTTAAGATCCATTTTGGCCATTTGAGGTGCTTTCTTGTTGTACTTTTTAGGATTGCATGTTAACCTGTTTATTGGTTTATTTTTTGGCAACCTTATAATTATGTGCAATGTGCATGGGTGGAGAGAACAGTGGGAATGGCAGAGAACACTCTAGAACAACGTGCATGGGGAGAACAGGTGTGCATGGGACAGGACATTCTAGGACACTCTAGAACAACATGCACCAGGGGAAAAACCACCATGGTTGAGAACAGTCTAGAAATGTGCCTCGAACAAAGTGCACTGGGGGGAGAGAACAGTATGAATGTCAGAGAACAATCTAGAACATTCCCTAACAACGTGCATGTGGAGAACAGTGTGAACTTGTTGGAGCCAATCACATAATCCCAGCGACAGCTACAAACTGCCTACTCCCATAGGAGATGTTCACGCAACTCGTCTGCTAGTGTGAACACACTTGTTTGAAACACTGAAAGTGTTGCTCCATTGCCAGATCTTCTTCATTTCAAGAAAAGGTGAAGATCATTTTGTTTATTTTAAGCAACAGTGCAGGTGAACGTATTGATTTCAAGAAATAATCATGTTTGAAACAAACTAAAGCATCAGTGCCCGTCAGCCGGAGTGGTTGAAGTCGCTGCATTCAGCTCGTAATGTCCTGTGGAGGCACTGGTTTGAGTCCCGCCGGGTAATCGATCACTAGGGTCTGTGTTCGATAACTGCTGCCCTTGACAAAGGCCCTTAACCCTCTCTACTCCAGAGATGCTATAGGATGGTGGACCCTGCACTCTGCATTTGGGTTTCTGAGCTGGAATATGCACAGAGAGCAGCTGTCGTTAAAGAAAAACAATTATAAAGAAGCAGGATATTCTTATTGTATTCATAGAACATAAAAATCATCCAAATCAGCCTTATTGACAAGAGTTTGATGATTTGAGCTGTTAATTTTGAGCTTATATACAGACTGTTGAATGACTGACATTTGATCGTTGATATTTGCTCTTTCAGAAGCTCCGCCCCCATATTTCTGCATATGCAATGAATCATAAGCTCCTATATTCATACCCATCTATTCACAGCTGTAAATTGTGTATTATTACTATTATTTATTGTTATTGTGTTCTATTTTTTATTGTATTTCCTTAACACATCTCTCCTATATTTATTATATACTGGACTATATACACCTCATGGACGTGAATGACAATAAATCTCCTTGAATCCTTGACAAGCTAAGGAAAGTTTTTGAAGGCGCAACTTTTTCCTTTTCGGCAGTTTCTCCGTCGTCTGTATCTGTTTGTTATGCATTTTTTCTTCCACGTAAGCTGTCCCTCCTTTTCCATATGTGCCTGAGCAGGAACACCCACACTTTTTCCAGTGTGCAAACACTGTGAATTTACTGGTGAGTTTCACAGTGTGGATGGGTTAAATGGAGAGGATGAATTCCCCTGTGATCAAGCACAGTGGATCTAAATGCATGCTTACATAAAAGAAAAAAATAAAATAAAATAAAATAAAATAAAATAAAATAAAATAAAATAAAATAAATAAATACATGCAAACATATTTTGTTGAATGGGGAGGCAATGCCACTTTATTATAGCTAAACGTATATTGCCTAGCAACAGCACTCATTGGTAACGGACTACATTGTGTGTCGGAGGTATGGTTTATTGTGGTTGTTTTGGAGTTAAACATTGGTGTGTTGTATTATACTTTATGATGACCACCATTTGATAAAAGTAAGAAGCAACTCAAAACCATTGCTCTGATTTAAAGATTTTAAAGCCCTTCCATGGACCGTCTGAACGCGCTCTGCCAGGTTTCAGCACAGAGACACATGGGCTCATTAACTTTACTAATGCTAACTCAAATACCGTCTGATACCGTGATTTATTTCTAATGTATTTTAATACTGAATTTCATTAATATCACACAGTCCTACATTTAAACACTTTTTAAATGCGTTTCACTGGGATACACTATATAGTGTATGCATATTTGTGTATTTGTGTGTGTGTGTGTGTGTGTGTGTGTGTGTGTGTGTGTCTGTCTATATAAGTGTATGTATGTGTATGAGTGTGTATGTATGTGGTTGTGTGTGTATGAGTGTGCATGTGTGTGTGTGTGAGGGTGTTTAGGGGGCAAGGCTGCAAGAATGAACTCTCAAAAGCCATTAAAAAGCTTAGCCATAATTATGAACTACAAGGACATGATTTTGCTGGTGCCTGTGTATGGTAATATTTCTCATTACTCATCCGAGTCGCTGCCTTGCCGCAGTGTTTATGCATGCAGGCAGAAAGGCAGGCGTATTAATAACAATAAAGATCCTTCAAGCCCTGATATTGCTGCCTTTTGTTTGTGGGTGTTTAATTTGCTCATATTATGTCTTTTATTTATTTCCTTTAGCACCCTGTGCAGATTCGTTCGGGCGTCGTCGGGGGAAAACGGCGTCAGCACAGATTTGATATCGGTACGTTCTGAGCAGAGAAAGAAAGCAAGTTAATGATAATGAAGACATTTGTGTAAATATGAAGTCTATCATTCAGCTCCCTCCGTTTGCTTTAATGATAAGAGGGGATTTAAAGTGAATTAAAGAATATTTGAGAGTAATTTTTGGTGAAATGAGGGGAAGAAAGATGCCGCAGCTGAAGGGGAATACGTGTAATCATTGCACTTAATGAATAAAACATGAGTTCGTTTAAAAATAATGTCAATATTCACAAGGAAAGGAAAACTCTTCTCGGTTAATCTTTGGGACAACTTCCAAGATGACGCTCAACAATGGGAGGAAATCTCCCACCATCGAGGTCCATTATTTTCCCACTTTCCTTTTTTGAAACACATCAATAACATCGTAATTATGTCTTGGGTTATTACACTATTCTAATTACCACTCCAGAGCTTTGCTATGTGTTCAAGAATCTTAACGACTGGGTTGTTAAAAAAAAAAAAACCCACTCGTTGAAGACATCTGCATCTCTCTCTGAGCATCTCAATAAGCCGCAAGACGTTTCATTCGTAATTAAAATGCACGGGGGTTAATAAAAGGCCTGTGTCTTCCCTTTTGTCCTGCCAAATATTTCTGTCACTCTGGAGGATGAGACGGCACGCTTCCCTTTTTAAACCCCTCTGTCACAAAGCACTGAAGGGGCTTCAGCTGCCAGAAGCCTTTCACCCCTCTGGAAGAAAAAAAAAAACCCTTTCATTTCCTGGAAAACGGAGGAGTAGCCGTGGTTTTCAGACGGCCCCGGTCCCGAAGGAGGAAGCAGGAAGCTGCGGCGTCTGGAATTGATTTGAGGGAAAGGAAAAATAAAATGCTTGAGATTCTTAAGGTTAGGGGACAGAAGACAAATGGCTAAAGATCCTGAAGACCCGCTAGGGGGGAGGCTCTTACAGAGGAACCTAAAACCACACTCTGAGAAGTAAAGATGTTCTTTGTGATGCTGTAGAAGCAAGATTGAGTAGAGTCCTATAAATCCAGTGCCAGGAAACGTGTGGATACTGACACCTCACTGACTCACTTTGATGTCTTTACACAGTAACATTACATGTTCTTTATAACGGGATATATTCTGCTTAGCTGGACACTACAATGACCATCCAATGACTTGACTGACGATGGTATTTACAATAATAAGTTGTTTGAAGTAAACAAGATAAACAAGTAAACAAAAATAAACAAGAGAGATCGGTGTCCGGCCCTTTCGCCCTCTAAGCAGCCCACACCCTCAACGGCCCACCGGATTCCCAGTTTTACTGACGTTCCGACGTGGGCCACATTTGGGCCAAACATTCATTGGATCCTGTTGGAGAACATTTGCATCTCTAGAGTGAGAAACAATGATCTACAGTCAAGCAGTCCAAGAGCTGAATCGACTGAAACCCAGAAAAGAAAGGAAGGATCTCAAAGGTAATGACTCAAACAGAACTCTGGAAGTTGATATGCTGGACTGGAATCATATGACAGTATTGTTTAAAAATACAAGGCCGTAACAACTTTAAACGGAACCAAACAAATGGGCCTTGCTTTCCGATTCGGAGCTTTTTATGGTTGGATGGGAAAGTTGATGTGAATTCAGTGGACAGTCCACATAAAGAGGTTTTGGGCTGAAAGGCAGCGAACAAAACTTCCATACCATCTCGGCTCAGCCCACAATGGAACTCTAAATATATTTCGGAGGATCTCGCTGCCGAGATTCAGGAAGGATTTCTTTATAGCATTTGCATCTGTGAGTCGTTCCCCAGCCGGAGCTTCATGACTGACAGCTTCATTGTTTGACTTTTCTCTTTCTGCAGAGGTGATTGAAGACCAAATGGTGCATTGATAATCATCATTTCACTCTCAATACGCCTCTCAAAGCCAAGCCTCTCCTCAGAGGAGAAGGTTAATTCACTGAATCAGTAAACAGAAAAAAAATTAAGCCCCAAAAAGCTCTTTCAGAGGCACACGGGCGAGCGACTGAAACCGATAAGGTTAGCTGGATCCACAGTGATGAAAACAGAGTGGAGCAGCGGCGCATTGTTGGAGAATTTTCTGGTGGCGTCGATAAATATATAATGGACTTGTTTTGGGACATCAGTGCACTTTCAACATCTCTCTCTCCCTGTCTGCCTTCCTCTCTCGCTTTACCTCTCATATCTCTTCTCTTTTCTCCTTCTCTCTCTCTCTCTCTCTCTCTCTCTCTCTCTCTCTCTCTCTCTGTCTTTCTGTCCATCACTGTCATCTTTTCCGTTTCATGTCTCACTTCCTTCTATATTTATCTCTTTTTCCCTCCTTTCATCTCTCTCTTTATCTCTCTATCTAATCATTGTGATTTCTCCATCCCTTCTCCCCCCTCTCTCTCTCTCTCTCTCTCTCTCTCTCTCATCATTGTGATTTCTCCATCCCTTCTCCCTTCTCTCTCTCTCTCTCTCTCTCTCTCTCTCTCTCTCTCTGACCTATAAATTGAGGCTGAGTTTGGAGAGCGAGAGCGGGCGATGCTGTAGACGGGTTTCTGACAGTTGTACAGCGAGGCCTCTTCAGACTGTCTCAGCGCGTCATCGGGGAAACTCAGCACTTTAATCTGCCTTTCCAGCAGCAGCATCACGAAAAAGTGGAAAAGAGGGAAAAAAAAAAAAAAAAAACAGAGTAAAACTCACAATTTCATAGTCAATGAACTGATGTGGTTCTCAGGCAGGTGCAGCAGACCTGAAACTGTCTCCATGGTTGTTAAACAAACACAGAAGACGTCAGGGTGATGAGCAGGAAGGAGGGAAGCAGAAGAGTAAACACCACGAGCAAAGAGAGAGCAAAGGGAAAACACACAGAATGTCAAAGGCCACTTCACTGCCTCCAATCCCCCTTATCAGCCATGAAGATATGAACTGTAAATGATTCACTCAAAGGCAGCGTTTAGAACCTTTGAAACAACCATTGCAATTTCTATCTATCATTGTTATCTCCCTTATGGAAATGAGCCTCAACAGGAGCATCAACATGAGCCTCAACATGAGCTTCAACATGAGCTTCTACGGAGCTTGTACAGGAGCTTGTACAGGAGCTTGTACAGGAGCTTCAACAGGAGCTTCTACATCTCTATCTTTATAATAGAAGTCAATAGACAAACACATCTGTATAGTTATCATTCAACTCAACAGTCACATCTGTATTGTTATCATGGAATTCAATATGTGATCACATCTGTATCTTTATAATAGAAGTCAATGGGTGATCACATCTGTATCTTTATCATACAAATAAATGGGTTATTACATCTGTATTTTTATAAGTGAAGTCATTGGACAATCACATTTGTATCATTCTAAAGAATTCAATAGGCAGTCACATCTGTATTGTTATAAAAGAATTCAATGTGCGGTGACATCTGTATCGTCCTAATAGAATTCAATGTGCAGTCACATCTGTATTGTTGTGATACAAGTCAGTAGGCAGTCACATCTGTATCACAATAATTGAAGTCAATGGGCAGTCACTTCTGCAGCTTTATAATCAAAGTCAATGGATGATCACATCTGTATCTTAATAATAGAATTGATTTTATTAATTTTATTAATTTTATTTATTTATTTATTTACACAAAACCTATTCATGTCAAAAAGCTTCCAGTACATTCAGGAAATGGATCATATCAATGGACCATTTAGGTCACTAAATGTACATGAGTCGCAGCCAGGCCCAGCAAAAAAAGCAACCCTAAGCAGCTTCCTGAACAGTTTGGAAGAGACGTGCCTTCAGTCGTCGGAGACAATTTGAAGTTCAACCTTCCATCTTATTAGGGCTTAAAGGCCCAGGAGATGGATAAAAATAGGATACAAGGGGGCACCCAGAACTGTCCGGTCCAGGACAGATAACACACAGCTAATTCCAGCACACTCCATCACCCTTAAAAACATCTGCTGACAACCTGCCTACCAGCAGGGACCTCTTCTGAAGCAAAGTGTGAACTGCTGATTAGGTATAAATCACTCAAAATGCTAGAAAATGATGTAACAAATGACACCAACCGCCGTGTTTTGACCAACAGGGAATAAATAAAACGAAAACTCCAGCAAAAATGAGTGTGATCCCTCCCGTTTTCAATCTGTCTGTTCTGCTCGGGTGTCATTAATTAAGAATAACTTTGCCGTCCGGGGCCTGACACGCCTGTTTGTGAATAATATTCCAATATATCATAGACTCCATAGCAGGCAGCAAGTTAATGAGTCACATTGCCGAGTCAATTAGCAGAGGCGCTTTGCCGGTGGGAGTCACTATAAAGGAAATTATCCGTCACCCAGCGCCCATACATGACATGATTGGGGGGATTAATATGGAAGACCACAATGAAGAAGATTCTGACCTGTTTAAGCAGACGATGGTGCAATTAATTGAACCCAAAAGAAATTTAAAATGAAATTGAAGCTTCTTTATTGAAGTCAAGATTTTAGACCTGTAATTAACAATAAACCCTTGAGTTATTTTAACGTTTGTCAAGACGGTGTTAAATGTTACATGTCCTTTTAAGACAAGAGTGTGATATTAAGGCTTGTCAGGATAGCTGTTTTTTGGGGACAATAAACGGTCCAAGAAATAAATGTGATAAACGATAATATTGTCATTTTAAGACCATTTATGCCTTGATACGATAACAGCATAGCAATGGTATGTAAGAATAATTAAGAATATTCAAACATTACAATATATAAATGCATACATTAAACATAAAATAAAAGTCCTGAGAAGTGCTACTGTGTATTTAAAGGTAAAGCTGCCGGAAGAAAACACACTTTCAACTTTCAAACAAGCACTGCATCAGAAAATGCTCCCAGCAGAACGATGGGTCGGATGTTT
The DNA here is from genome assembly GCA_034509495.1 of Acestrorhynchus altus. NCBI lineage: Eukaryota > Metazoa > Chordata > Actinopteri > Characiformes > Acestrorhynchidae > Acestrorhynchus > Acestrorhynchus altus. The sequence continues at coordinate 19,125,494 of CM067523.1, forward strand.
GGAGCCTAAACTCACATTATGAGGGTCATTAGAAAGTTATTAACACAGGAAAAATATGTTTGACATAAAATTCATAAAAGCAAGCTTCTCACTGATTCAGAAAATGTTCCCACACCACAGCTGGAATGCAGCTTTTAAACAAGTCTATTTAGACTGACGTTTCCGAATGTCTTCCCCTGGTTCGGCACTGTGTGACTTGACTCCCTCTTGCCATGCATTTAGCTCTAAACACAGGCTATAAATACTATTGTATCTCTTGAATAAAGGATTTGGAATGTCTGCGGCAGCAGTCGGCTACATCAGACCATGACGACTGTATTCCTGTGGGCCCTCCATACACACACGGCGCAGGGGGCAGGGCTGGGGGGATTGCTCTGCTCTGTGTGTGTATGGATGACCCCTGCATGACCACTGCACTTGTTTCCATCACGATACATGTTGCTGTCTGCTCACAGACTCAAGCTCACCTCACACAGACTGCGACTGGCTCAGATACATGCATATAAGCACAATGGATAATATCACAGGCGTTGCTTTGCGATATGTTGATTATATAAGGCTTGGGACTGAAAATCTGTTGATGGAATTAGTTTTACATGGAGTTTCAATCAGTAATATTGACACACAACGTTGATTTGAACTAGTCCTTTAACTTGGTGCAGCGCCCCCTAGGCAGTGATAGGTGACGTTAGGAAAGTATGCGATGATGTATGACACGTTTCAGCAGCTTTTAGTGTTTTGAAGATGCCTGGGGCTGAGTGGAAGCTACAATGCCCCCTATTTGAGCCAGTACCTTTTTTATTCCTTTACATAACAACCTTCTTCTGCGTGGCAGGCGACCCCCCTCCCCCCAACACACACACACACACACACACACACCGACTGTTCATGCCTGATGGGCTTTCACCCTCTGTTGACACGATCCGCCATTTCAAAAGCAGCACAAAAGATAGCGAGAGAGAAAAAGCAGAGCAGGCAGGCTGGCAGGACAAGGTTTGACCTGGACTGGCTTCGGCACACACTGTTTCTCCAGCGGCAGGAGAAATTAAGAAGATATTAATTTGACAGATATCAAAGGAAGCGAGGGCAATCCTCTTTTTCATTCTTGCGAGTGGAGAAATGAGATTGCTAATCCTCCAGGGCTTACATTTGTTTTCTGTGTGTCTGAGTTTGATTCCTTTGGGATTTATGAATCATGGTAATCCCACAGGAACAGAGTTTCACTTTCTTTCTTCATTTAGCCATGCCACTTTTTTTTTTCTCTCTTCTCCTCGGCGATAGCTGCTGAACGGCTGGTCTGCTGCGCAGTAAATGATTTGTAAAACATAAAGCTGGGCCATAAAAAAACATTCCTACTGAACATACTCACCATAATGAGCACAGTCACTTAAAATAACACACGTACTAGCTTAAAAAACAATGGATATATATATATATATATATATATATATATATATATATATTTATATATATATAATATATAAAATGGTCACGTTTTCACTTGTGTATAGACTTCTTTCAGGTAACGCAGGTCATTTGTTTCTCGTTAATCAGATCTTAAGTCCAGTTGGTACGCGGTGCATAAATTGAAAGTCAGTTCATAACATTACATGTTATTCTGTTTGTTCTGTATTATGCAAAGCATGCTGGTCAGTTTTGCATATTGCTGTCCACTTTCAGTTTGTTTAGACTGGCCTCCTATATTAATTTTCGTGGTTATGGTCCACATTCACCTGTTGGATTACAGTCATTAGGGGTGTACTTTGGGCACTTCTGATGCCGGTCCCAAGCCCGGATAAATGGTGAGGGTTGCGTCAGGAAGGGCATCTGGTGTAAAACTTGTGCCAAAACTATAATGTGGATCATAAATATGATGATCTGCTGTGGCGACCCCTAAAGGGAGCAGCCGAAAGAAGAAGAAGAAGGATTACAGTGTTTAAATGCATGTCAAGCCACCGTATTGGTATTTATTAAATAATGTTAATTTTTATTAATTAACAAGCTGTAACTATGCTTTCAGGCACAATCAGTAAAACAAATGAATATGTAAGGCACTGTTCTGACATGTTTAATTAAAGAAAAACGTGTCACTATTTAATCATTAAAATTATACAGATCATATATAATGCTGTATAAATTCTACAAATTGTATGTATTATTTGTAATAATAACTGCTCTGGGATTCACCTTAATGTCACATCTGTGAAAATTACATTGAAAAAGCTCATTATCTGAGCAGTAAGTGTTCATTTGCTAAATTACATTGTTCTCCTTATGGCATTCTAGTGTTATCAGTGTAAATGAGGTTAAATCAGGTGCATTGGTGATGGAATTGAACACATCCAGGCACTGGCTGAGGGTGTGCAGGAGAGATTTTCTTTTTTTAAACTAGCTCACAACTACTTTCTCCAGAATGAGAAATTAAAGCAAAAACCGCGTCATTGCTGAGAGGCATGTTTTTAATAATGTGCTTAGACATATAAAA
>CM067523.1:19129954-19149954 GCA_034509495.1 Acestrorhynchus altus
GATATATATATATATATATATATATATATATATATATATATATATATATATATATATATATATTTTTTTTTTTTTTTTTTTTTTTTTTTTTTTTTTTTTAAGGCATGAACAGGACTTTATAGTCGTATGTGGTTTATTCTATTTCCAAGAGAACACAGAATATAAAAGCATTTAATTTCAGAAAGCCTGTCTTTGTAGTTTTCTTAAACCATCTTCTCTGCAGGAAAGGCAGCTATTTCTTTCCAGCCATTCCATCATACAAAGATAAGCTTCTGCAATTTCTGTACCAGAAATGGCATAAAGTCAGCCAGCAGAAGTGTGAAAGACTGGTGGAGAGCAGGCCAGTACATAAAAGCTGTGATTGACAATCAAGGTTATTTCACTAAAGACTGATTTCTGAGCTCTTTCAGTTCAAACATTAGTATTGTGTGTAGTTATGGTTATTAGGTTTTGAGCAGTCGTCATTCTCTTTGAAATATGGAAAAAAAAAATGGGTTTCATAGAATGAAAGGAAAATCAAAATTTTACTCAAATACAGGCCTGTAAAAAAGTAAAACCAGAGAAATTGAAAATGTGAAGTGGTCACTTCATTTTTCTTGTATCTTAAATAATAAATTAAAAAAAAAATTAAAAAATTAAATAATGCAAGGAAATCTCGCTAAAATTACATCTAAATCCAACACTAATGTTGTGATTTTGAGAGAATTGAGAGGTTTCTTAATAGTTTTAATGGCTGAAGTATAAAATATTTTGCAAATTGTGACCTTTTAATTTAATATGATATTTTAACACATCTTTTAAAAGCCCATGACGACTTTAGAAAGAAGACAAAGTGCTTAAAGTGTTGCTTTACCCCAGAAAACCTTTAGTTTCTCATCTTTACTGCAGCGAGTTCAAATTGTCTGAAGTCTCTCACGGTGTTAAGAGCTGTTTGCTACAGACCATAATGTCAAGTTCCTTTAAAATAGGGGTGGGTTCACTTTCTCTATTGCAAATTGCCAAAGACTAAGGAGCAGGTTATTTTAAGCGGACGTGAAAACAGCCTGGGGTCCTTGGGGAGTGAGTGCCTGTGTAGCCTGCTGTCACTAGCAACTCATTAGTGCTTTACATTATGCTTTTCTGAATTCAGGCACTTTTTTTGCTGCATAATGATATTATAGAATGTAAGGAATGCAGGCAGACAACCCTCATACACCCATCACTGTTACACTTTTGTGTTGTATTCTTGGTGAGATTTAAGTCCATTCACCATCACAAACCTTTGTCTCGAGTCGTGAGTCTTTGTTTACATACACAACAACCATATAGGAAGCATGAAATTCATATTTATATGTAAATGTATTTATTCCACATACGTTCTTCCAAGGTTGGTCTATTTTGGGCTTCACCGATCTAAACTGCTGCTGGTATAAAATCAGGTCATTGACAAACATTTTGTTAAGGCACAGAATCTAATATTGACAAACTGGTGTAGGAGCCGCAGTGATGGACTGGCCAGCATGAGAACTGGGAGGAATCCCGGTGGGACGCTACAGAAGGGGCTAGTCACCAATAACCTCCACCTCGGCTGACAAAATGAAACCGATTGAGAGGAACCCCCTCTTTTCTGCAAAAAGAAATTAATCGGACCTCCACCCTAATCTCCACCCCAGACGAGGGGCCGGTCAATATAGAAATCCAGGTTTGAGTTATGTTGCCAGTCCAGCCCTGAGCAGCAGTCATTTAATAGCAACTAATGATTAGCATTGGTAGCTCTAAAGGAGACACAGGAGGCTCGTAAGCACATTACAATAAAGGAAGTTTATACCAAATAAATAAAAAACACACTTTCTATTTCCATTTCTAGCTTTTGTAAATGAATATTTGATTGTATGAGATCCATACCAATTATATATATACTTGAGTGACTTGGTTATTGTTATTTTCTTCTGCATTTTACACTTTCAATACCTTACACAACAATCTCTTGACCAACAGAAACAGTCCAAAAGTCACAAATGCCAATATATCTCCCAGCTGAATGCGCTGCTCTGCACTAAATGAATTGTAATACATAAAAAAAAAACAGCCCCATTTCCCTCTGAACATGAATTAAAAAATAATACTCATAAAAGCTTAAAATTAGAGCTTAAAACACAGAATGTATAAAAATATAATGAGCGTAAACAGTCTACCATGGTTTCTGGCATCTAGGAGCTAATCAGCTCGCAGCAAATCTGACACCACTGGCACCAACAACAACTAGCAAGTCAATCTGAGCCGACACACCAGTATATCATTGATTTGTCTTCGCTGTATCTCAGTTTAATCATAATTTCAAGCTTATAATTGATAGCAATGGCGGATTCGAAACTACATTAACAGCATATCAAAACTGCAAGACATGGAGGAACTAGCTTCAGAAGGACACAGAGTCCTCTTATCTATTTATAGCCACAAACTACAAACCAGGCTGGGTGGAAATCAGTCACCCTCCATGGCAACAAGACAATAAATCTCTTCGTCCAAGCGTTCGGCTAGAGGTAAACCCATAATCTCCATTTAAAGGCCAGCAGGGTAAGAGTTAGGCCTAGGGTGTGTGTTTTGCTAATGCTGGGGCCTTTTGGTTAAAGGGTTAAAGGGTAAAGGACAACAGTCATCTGCACATGAAGAGATAAAGACCTCTCGAAGCATCACCCAAGCCTGATTTATTCTGCTTTAGGGCTTAGGGTCAAAGGTCAGAGCCCCGAGGGTGGGCTTGCTAAACTAAAGACAAAACAGCTGTTAAAACACTGCTGCCTAAATGCTGAATATGAGAGCAGTATGCTTTTGGAAGGAAACATGGGAAACAGAGTCCTTCAGGGTGGGTTTGGTGTGAAACCCGGTGTAGGGACCCTTTACACAGTCCGCAATGTTCAGTGGAGGGAAGGGGTCTCTAAAAACTCCCCCACTGAAAGGTACTACCCCTAATGGTTATGGATTCCCTGCCTGATGCCTGACACCAGGGGCGTGCGTCAACGTCATAGAGATCAGGGATGGGGTCGACGGGGACTGGGGTCCCCATGCTCTTTTCATCCACTGAAAAGTGGGGGGTGTCGGCTGTGCTTGTTCGGTGTGTCCGTTCAAAAGGCTCATGCTTGTTTCATCTGATCAAAACGGGGGGGTTCCATGCTTGTTTGAAGTCGGGGGACAAAGGACTATTGAAGAAAGAACCACTGCCCGGGCCTAGTGCCGCCCCTGCCAGATACGCTATTTCACGAGTTTGGAGAGTATCTGGGGGCCATTAAAACGGTGGAGGGATACATGCAGGGAGCTGTGTGGCAAAAGAAGTAGTGCCTGTGTAAAGTGTGTGTTGAGATCTGCCACTATTTTACCATCATCAACAGTCTGTATACAAGTCTGAAGATGAGTAGCTTCATGGTGGCTTTTATAATAAATGTATTGTAGTCATGGCTTGTCCTGGAAGGCACCCCCCCATCCCCACCCAAACCCCCTCCCCACCTCCACCTATGAGACATGGAGTTGTAAGAGATATGAGTGTGTTGAAGGGAGGTGATGGGGTTGTGGGGAGTCATAAACTTTGTCAGGGGCTGTTGGACTGGGAGATGGAGGGTCACACCCACAAACACACACAAACACACACACACACACACACTGTTTAGATGAAAGCATTTACATTAGGGTAACCTATATGTTTATTATCTACAGGAAGTTTCCGTCATTTCCATTCCTCACAGGAGCCAGCGATGAATGCCACTGGAAGGGAAGAATGGAGAGCGCAGCGTCTTCAAAGCTGAGCCTGGAGAGAATGGGAGATTGTTGCGTTTGAGTCGACATCTATACTGATTTTAAGCGAGCGAGGCTGGCACAGAGAAATCTCTCCGTGTTTTGAAATCAAACATGCTGCAAAGTGTTCCTGGCACCGCCGGCACCGTTAGCGATTTAGAATTCATCAAAGCCACTCTTGACTCCGGATGGATCGAGGAGAAAGACACACACCAGTGTCACGCACACTTCCGATTCGCTTTGGCAGCCTTCTCATCAACACAGCCATTAATATTCACAAATCCCTCACCCTTAAAATATTGACTATTGGAACATGCTCGCTTTGGGTTGACGTGATCGCGAGCCGTGTGGGTGGCTGCACTGGTTCAGCCATATGTCAGGCCTGTCATTAGCTCCTAATACTAATGCTAGTCTGAGTGGGTCAAGCAGTTTGTTTGCAGTCAGCGTCTTTATCACTATTGTCCACTATTGCTCACTATCACCAAACTTAAATATGACATTATTTTCCCATTTTCAACTGTTTAGTTTCTTTACTAAATCTTACATATTAGGAAATAAAATAAATAAAAGATATAAAATTTGCCTTCATAATAATAATAATAATAATAATAATAATAATAATAATAATAATAATAATAATAATGATGAATTGATAATTAATTATACCGTATTTTCCGGACTATAAGACGCACCAGAATATAAGCCGCACCCGCAATTTTTTTTTTAAAAACCTGGAAAATAACATATATAAGAAGAAAAAGCTGCACCTCATTATAAGCCACATGGTTTAAAGCATGGAAAAAAAGTAGTGGCTTATAGTCCAGAAAATACGGTAATTATTATAATTTTAGAAAATCCAATAAAGAAATTAAATCTCCATTAACATTTTGGATCATTCAATTCATGGTCTATACACTCTAATCAGCCATAACATTAAATCCACCTGCCTTACATTGTGTAGATCCCCCAGAACATCATGCATGCTGCAAGGTCCTGTAAGTTGTAAGTTGTGCCTCCATAGGAACCAGTGAACCTTGTCCTCTTGTCCTTTTAGGAGGTACTGACCACTGCATGTTAAGGACAGTGTTTCTCAACCTTGGTCCTAAAGGCACCCCGGCCCTTCATATGTTAGTATTTTCCCTGCCCAATGCACATGATTCAACTAATCAGGGGTTGTGTTAATGCAGGAGATCCTCTAAAACATGCAGGGCAGTGGTGCCTCCAGGACCAGGATTGAGAGACACTAGTTTAGGAAATGTTTTGACCCATCTGGAGATGCAACATCTAGCCATCACAGATGCCAATCAGATAACAATGTATCATGTTTCTTTTGAAATCAAGGACTTTTAAAAATATTAATCCTGCTTTGCTTGGAATTATTGCCTCTACCTTTGAGGGAAGGCTTTCTACCAGATTTTGGAACACTGCTGTGAGGATTTGATAGCATTCAGCTTCACATGTGTCAGTGAGGTTGGATGATGACCACCCCACCCCGTTCCCAACTCATCTCAACTATATTAAATGAAGCACCATCGTTCCAGAGAACACAGTTCCAGTGCTCCACGGCTCAACGTTGGGGGGGCTTCATATTCGTCTATCCAGCGTCTGGCAGGTTTGGTGCCAACGGGTTCATGTTGATCTGCTCCAGAGAGTCCTATTCTATTGGCAGTACTTCTATAAAGTGTCTGTGTCAGCAATTGGTGCGCCTTAAAATGTCTGAATGCATTCATTAGAGGGGGTGTCCACAAAGAAAACTATATAGTGCAGATTGTCTTTATGTGCCCTTTCTGCTTTGGGAAGTCTCCAGAGAGCCCCCTTTGCAAAGGTCATCCAGCAAAATAACACACTTTCCTATTACTGCACTCCTACTGCAATATCATTCACATAAAGCCAGGGATTTATCTTCATGACTCAGTGACAGAAATATCTCACACAGCTTATAGTGCACACCGAACATCAGTGACTGTGCATTAGAATGAATCCAGTACGTTCTGGATATGTTACTGGTTGGCTTTGTTGGATCTCTGTTTGCCTAATCAGATACAGGGTCTGCAAATTAGCTTTGGCCAGGAGCCCTATATCCACAGCATGCGCTGTGTTATACAACAGTGTTTGACTGGTCCATAAATAAACACTTTAGACAACAGTGTATAATGTGCACCAACGCGTATCCATGATGCTTAGTGTGCTTGTTACCTGGATTTGCATCATTATCCCAATACTATCTTATGTCCACTACGCTGACCAATGTCTGAGGCTTTATCAGATTGTGGTGTTGTGGGTTAATTATAGCCTTCATTTGACACCTACACTAACGGAGTCATCCGGCATGCCTTAAACCATCTCTGTACACCAACACGCCGATCTGTAGGCGTTACCAGTGCTGTTAATAAAGCTCAGCTGAGAACCAGCGTAGAACTGATCATGAACACTAGAGCTTTAAATATGCCTTACAGAGATGGACACTGGATCTCCGTTGTAACTATATCGAGAGCTGGAGGTGATATAACTAAACCTACAACTGAAGAACGATCTTTAAAAATGATTTTTGACATATATTTATTAGAAATGCAAGTGTAGACACCCCCGTTTTCATTACTACGTCAAATGATCTCTTTTTTAAACCTCAGACATTAGTTTGGTTTGCTCTTGATTGTTGAAGTGAGTGGCATCACTGTGGTAAGCTCCAAAGAGCTCTCTGAGGCCTTCGGAAGGAATGGTGTAGATGCAGATGAGTCTGGGAAGGGATTTCATTATCTCAAAACAAGTGGAGAAGGTTTGAAACAAGTGCCAAGATGAGACATGGGACATTTGGGCTGGTTTACTGCATCAGGGCCTGTGGGGCTTACTATCATAGAAACCACATCTTTAGTGCATCAGAGTGGGTTTGAGGAGACTGCTGACACATCACATAGCTGAAGGAATTCTGCATGGAGGAGTGGGAAAAGCTTTTTTTTTTCCAGTTGATGTCAGAGACTGTTATAGGAGACATTTTGATATTAATCCAAGACAGGAAGTCATCCATACGCTATTATGATGTAAGGGGTCCTACCTACCCTCACACGAAGATCAAATGTCCATGTGTTTATATATGTTAAAAATGGGATGGTATAGTTTTGGGAAGTCGTCTGAGCAAGTGTGGGGACTGGAAATGGCTAAACTGCCCCCAAGCACATTCTAAAACACAATTACTGCACAAAAGTATGTTTTTTGACATGTACATAATTAGCTCTGCCGTGCATCTTCTATTATCCAGCCAAATTTGACCAGATACACCTCTGTAGAGAACCGCTTCTTAAGTCTTCTGTGTCTCCTGTGATATTTTTTAAGAGAACAGATCAAACTGCTCCACTGTCTCCTTTCATTCTGCTCTCACTTAAACTTGCACCACCCGGCAAGACCCTCACAACAACTCTTAGACAGGAATACTATTACTGATCCGTCCGGCTCAGACACCTCCATCATTACAGCCAAGACCGAGACTTTTCCTAACTAATACATCACACCCGGAGCGCTTGTTATGACAAACTGGATGAAGTCATGAACCTCAGGGCCAATTAGAGGAAAAAGAGTCAAGCAGAGAAGCTTCACCATAAACACACACACACACACACACACACACACACACACACTTACATACACACATACAGGCCAGGGCAGCAGCGGAGGATGGAGAAAGGTCAAGGCACTACACACTGTGGACTATGAGCTCAAAAATAACTTCTGCTCACACACCGGGTTTCATTTAGTGCCACGCCACCATCAAATCAGCCCAGCAGCCAGCAGGCAGACTAACAGCACACTACCCTCAGCCTCCGAATATCAATGATGATGGGGCTGCAGTCACTGAGGCACTTCCATGATGAGAGAGCGAGAGAGACAGATGGTCTTCTGTGGGGGGGTAGTGGAAAGGACAGTGGGCGGGGAATGGAAAGGCGAGTTCTTCCACACAAATGTCCTACATATTAGTTTTATTCTCATAGTTATCAAATAATGAGCAGAATTTAGATAAAAAATAAACCTAGTGCTGAACGCAACTGGAACTCATCACTGGAAATTCCTCTTAGTCATCTAGGCTGATGCTTAGAGCTTACACTTTCATTTTTAGGGGCTTCGTAACTGCTATGGTGTTTCTGATTTTTAATAAGATACTGAATAGTAGATACTGGATTATGTGGATAGTAGATACTGTCAGAGCGGATACTGGATAATTCAGAGTGGATACTGGATAATTCAGAGTGGAAACTGAATAATTCAGAGCAGATGCTGAATAATTCAGAGTAGATACTGAATAATTCAGAGCAGATACTGAATAATTCAGAGTAGATACTGAATAATTCAGAGTGGATACTGAATAATTCAGAGTGGATACTGGATAATTCAGAGTAGATACTAAATAATTCAGAGGAGATACTGGATAATCAGAGTTCAAACAATGATTCATAGTAGACACTGAATAATTCACAATGGATACTAAATAATTTAGATTTGAGACTAAATGATTCATAATAGACACAGCAATTCATAGTAGGTTCTGAATAATTCATCATGGATACTGTATAACTCAAAGCAGATACTGAATATTTCAGAGTTGACACTAAACAACTCATAGTAGATTCTGAATAATTCAAAATAGGTAAGACTGGACATGATGACCGTAGAGTCATGTGCTCAAGGCTGCTCCATAGTATCCTGTTCTAAAGATCAATGTTTTTCAATTTCGATTCTACAGGCTGTGTTTGTCCAAATACATTTGAACATATAGTGTACCTCGGCCTACAGCTTGTTTGTTCTAATGTTTATGGTCTTCTGTGGCATCTCAGCCCGAATGTCGCTGCTGAGTCCGAGATTCAGTCTGGCAGTGTGTGCTCAGGGTGAAGACAGTGGTTTTCTCACCTCCAGGCTGTGACCTGCATATCTGCCCCATAAAGCAGACCTAATCTGCCTGCCTCTCTTTCACTTACACCCACAACCCATTCGTGTCCGTCGCACTGATGTGTTCAGGCAGCGTTTCAGGTAAAGGAGAAGCTCGCCTTTAGCTCCGATAACGGTTCTGTCACAGCATAAGCAGAGCCTGCGCTGAAGACTCAATTCACAGAGACAGAATGCCTGGCTCGCGTTTCCGCACACACACAGAAAACGCTTGAAAAGACTCAAAACAAAGCCCATGGATACAGGCGTACCTGTCTGGCTCTTTTGTGCATGCCTCTGTTTACGGGAATTCCACTATCGTTCCCAATGTCCAAACAAAAACAACTCTATCTGAAGGGTAGCCCAGCCGAGAAACACGTTCCCGTGATTTATTTATTTATTTCGTTAGTTTCCAGCAGACGACTGTTCAGAGGTCCCTCTCTCAGTAATTACGAGGATAACTCACTCTGTGTTGCTCTGCCAGGCTTCAGTACAGGCCTGTTAATTACCGTTCTCACGCCTGAAGATTTGCGCTCGCAGCTGGGGAGCAGCTCAACTCAATAGAAAGTGATTGGACAAACGTTGCGACGGATTTCTTCTCACAGACGCTCACTCTGAAGTGGTCTGAATGCAGCTTTATATTTAGAGCGCACTCATTTCTGTCTCGCTGTGTTGCAATGGTTCTCTATAGACAATGAACAGATGCAAAAAAATTATTACCTCCTTGAATCCCATGAGGCCTTAATTGTGTAAATTCCAGTGCAGATTTATTCTATACTAGGTGCTGAATTAATTATAGATTTATAGTGAAAGGTACTGAGAAAAAAAAAAGATACAGAATAACCCCTTCCTCTGCACATGAATAATAAGTATTAAGGTTAATAACTAAATGACAAGCCTGCCGTTTAAAGCAGCAGTCATTAAAATTTCTTTTTTAAATGGAAAGCAGCGGTATTCCTCAGTGGGGAGGGAACAACATAATCTAATACATGGTAACAGTGTTCTGATGCAACGATCCCTGCAACGTCTAATCTATTAATTATAAAAAGAGTGGTCTGGTAGGTTTTCAAGTCCCATCACATTTTATGTACTGCCTTTTGCTGAACAACGTGCACAAACTACACAACGAATGGACTCATAAATGTAGTTAGCAAGTCCATTTCTAGCCTATATTGCCAAATGCCCAAAGCCTATGGACCATCTCTGGCCATTATTATTCATAAGACCCACATTTGTGTGTGAAGAACCTTCAAAAGAACTAAGGTTCTATAAGGAATCTAATGTAGAAGTAAATCTTGCATCTCTATCACAAACACGCTTCTTTGTGATACCAAGTTTCTTCTACGTCATCATTCAAAGAACAATTTGAAGCACTTTTATATTAAAGAATGTATAAAAGAACTTCATGTAGGGACCAGCACCCACCACCTGGCCTGGGCATCCAAGTCACCCATTATCAACAGAACAAAACACAAGCACAGAAGAGCACCAGTGTAACCACTTAGCAGGAACATATAAACATCTTGGCAACAGTCAAGCAACACCACCTTGGAAGACCCCCAGGATGCTGTGCAGGGGAGTCGTCTAGCATGAAGGTCAATTCCAAACATTACAAAAAAAACACCCTCAAAAGAAAGCAAAACGGACTGCTATGTGACCGTCAGTCAAGAGAAAGAAAATGACCACTGAGACACACTACGTCAACCACCTTCCCTGGCCAACGGATTGAAATCGAAGCCCTGCTGTGCAATCAGGCAATACCCTGCTAGGAACATTTTTTTTCCAATCCCAGTTTAAGGCTAGTCCATGAATTTCCACCAGTGCTTTATCGTTTGTAATGAAAGATATTCTAAAACAAGCTTAATCCATGTCTAGGAACCTTTAACCATGCAGAGTCGCACTAAAGTCATGTTTTGAGTTGTTATGGATCTATATATAACTACCTTTTCTAAAGAACCCTTGAATAACCTCTTACATCTATAGATCCAAGAACAAGGACAACATATATGCAGAGTATAACAGAGAAAAAAAAAAAACAGTTTCTGTAAAAAGCAGAACTTTCCTCAAAAAGACAAAACCACACACAGTGGAAGTCGACACATCCCTGACAGTTGCGTGTATCCAAGATCGGGGATGGCTTGGAAACAGGACGTGCTCAGACAGTCTCTTTTCTCTCTCTCTGTCCCTTTTCCTCTCTTTCTGAGTCTCTAAATTTTATGGATTTTTCATAATTCATCATCACCATCCAATTACAAGCTTCTGAAATCCATCTGCGTTGAATAGCAATGAAGAGAACTATTTTCTTCTTTTTTTTTTCTCTCCCAGATGATGGTCGAGGAGGTTGCTGGGGAGAAAAAATCCACTATTCATGTGGCACACTGCACTGCTGTGTGGAAGACAAAGAATTTGCATGCAAATGTGAGTATTAAAGACATATAGCAGGATAAGAGAATGCACAAGTCAATAGACGACTAAAGCAGTGCAGTAATGGCTACCTTAAGAGGCCCGGCTCAGAGAGAAAGCAATCTTCCCCTGAGGTTTGCATTGTGCAGCACCGGACCTGATTCTTAACACTTCAAAATGAAATGTGGGAGAACAAACTGAATGAATAAGCATCCACAAACAACACACATTCCCACCCAGCTCTGCCTGAGCTGGTCTCTCCACACTAAGCTGTCCAAAGTCTACAATTTAGACATAACAGCAAGGTTCTCTCATTGGCTAGAATTAGAATCAAATTCAGTGGATCAGTTTTACCAAATATTCTACAAACCAATATTTCAGTCCAGCACAGGGTCAGTATTGGGATGATTGACCCACCAAATCATTGACCATATATTCTGGGTCAAACATTTAACCTAATTTTTTTTTTTTTTTTTTTTTTAACGAGAATATCATATCAACCACCAAGCAACCACTTTGCACCTAAGTAGCAGCCATTTAGGATACCATATCAGCCAACAAGCAACATAACATCAGCCACCTAGGACACTACAGGAACCATGTACCTAGCCACCCAGCAACACCATTGTAGGTGATTGCTATGCTTTTGTAAAGTGGTTGCTATGGTGTTGCTAAGATATCCCAGGTGGTTGCTAGACTGTTGCCAAGTGATTGCCATGGTCTTGCTAGGTGGTTGCAATGATACTCCTCTATGATTGTGTTTGTTTTGAAGTGGTCACAAAGTAGTTGCTATCACATATATGGGGCACTATTGGAGCCATGTCCAATATTACACCCTATAGGACAAAAAAAAAGCCGTATTCATTGTATGCTGTAGTATTTTGGGCTACGTCCAATATTAAGCTCTGTTTAGGGCATGACAAAAATGAGCCCTGGTATCTTCAGTATTTAGTGTGTTACTCTGGGCTGCTGCCACGGTAAAGTACATTATTTTAGGCTGTATCTGATCATGTACACTATTTCCCACATAACAAACCCATGAGGGGTCTGTGTGGGTAGCTCAACTGGCAGTCAGAAAGTTTTGTCTACAGGTTCCATTTTGGCCCCACATATAAGTGCCCACCAGGGTCCCTGATGGGACAAAGAGGGGATGAACATGGGCCCCATGTGAGATTAATGTGGGTTGTAACGATGGGGCCCATTTGGGAAGCATGTTCCAGTAAAAACACATGTACAGCCCATGTATGTTGGCTGGTTTCAGACTATATATCTTATACCATGCCATATTCCCAGTGCATTGCGGTCATTGTTTGTGGCACTGGCACACTACAGGTGTTACATATAAATAGGGTTAGGCTGAAAAATACAGCATGATAATATAGTGTACAGGAACAGTGGGACAGGCAGGGGTATAAACAGAGATTAAACAGTCAGTACACAGTCTTCATATGTGCATAGCCTCTGACATATGATTCAGTGTGATTTACAGCATGTTGGAGTATGATGCGAACATTTGTACACAGCGCAACATTACAGCACAGATGATTCATTTTGCGCAGCGTGGCTAGCCATCTGACAAGCAGCACGCTTTACACGGCCTGCTGAGGAAACAGTCTGGCCACAGTCCAGCATCCAGGCTTAATATCAGGCTGAAAACATCAGCGGATCTGAAAGAAGGTCAAGGGAGCAGAGCGCATCAAAACGTCGGCTCCAGCCTGCAGCGTGCGCCTTCACATAACAAAACGAGGATTTGCCCAAAGCGCTGTGCTTTCATTGAATTGTTGTTATAGCAACACTTGTATTGTGATCAATTATTCATTATTGATTTTGTGGTTTCTTGTGCACTGAATGATGGACTGTGATCTATAAGCATTGACAAAACGCAGGCCTTAAGAAAACCACTAATGGCAATATATATATATATATAGCTTAGGGAATCTGATCTCTGTTTATATAGGATAGTGTGTCAGAAACCATTTAAGAAACACCCAAGAAATGGGAATGCCCAAGAAATGGGAACGCCCAAGTGGCGTTTGTTCCACCTCATCACATTCCAAAATGAGCCGGTTTGAACGTTTTGTGCTTCCAGCAAACACTATTGCAGATGATAGAGTTTTCACACATTTGGCACCAAGCCAAATATTTTTATTTAAAAAATTTGATCTAAGCTGGTTTGTGATGATCAGTGGTTGAAAAGCTGT
This sequence comes from Acestrorhynchus altus, assembly GCA_034509495.1. Taxonomy (NCBI): domain Eukaryota; kingdom Metazoa; phylum Chordata; class Actinopteri; order Characiformes; family Acestrorhynchidae; genus Acestrorhynchus; species Acestrorhynchus altus. The sequence continues at coordinate 19,143,235 of CM067523.1, forward strand.
TCATCCAAACCAAAACACACCTCACGAATGGCATTCAGCAGACACTCTTATCCAGTGGTCATGACGGTCATGCTGGTCAACCATTATGTTTGATTCGACTTTGGTCATGCTGGTCATGCTGGATGACCAGAGAGGTCATACTGGTCAGCCGGTATAGTGATGCTGCTCAAGCAACAACGTGGTCAAGTATCTTTACATCTTTAGCATCTTTACTTCCTTAGCATCCGTACTTCCTTAGCATCCGTACTTCCTTAGCATCCGTACGCTAATCTACTACGTGACTTAAATGTTTCTAAATGATTATTTAAAAATGTTTTAGGGACATAAAAGGAATCAGATTGCGAGTGTTCCACATGATTTGAGGCACATTTGTGACAATTTAGTATTCAGCTAATATGTAGCACAAGCTAATGAATGGACCTTGGTGACAGTTTTGGCCCCGTAGCTCCAGTGCTAAAGATACGGCCAGTCTCGACTGCATCTATAATCCCCTCTTCCGTATTGTCCTTTTCTTGCTTTGGCATCACCCAGCACCAGCAGACCGGCTGATGAATTACTGCCACCCTTTACAATTTTCCAGTCGTCTATTCTTTCTGCTTCTTTCTGCTCTTCATCTTTTTTTTTTTTCTCCTTCAGATGAATCTCAAGCAAGAGAGCGGCACAAGTAATGAGTTTCTTGATGCTCGCTCACTCTCTCTCTCTCTTTCTCACACCTCAGACCCTCTACAGCTCTCCCTCGTGAAGAAGAGATTACAAAACCATGGCAAGCATACAAGTGTGTGTGTGTGTGTCCCATATCAGTGTGTGTGTGTGTGTGTGTAGGCGATACAGTGTGATGGTGGAACAGCCGCAGGTACAGTTACTATGTTCGTACCAGTTCCATAAACCTTAGAGGTCTGTTTACGGGGCCACATATCTGAGTTGAACTTACATACTAAATAACATAAGGAATGAATAATTACAGAAGGGTTGAAGGGGTTAATATACAGTGTTTAAAGCTGTTGTTTGTGTGGGTTGTTGCTTGGAAAAATATCATGTAAGACATCTAACTGTATTTTCTGGTGTGGTGTTATTGTGTACAACCTTTTCAGGGCCTTTGCACCTCTGGAAGTCTGGACTGAGGTTCAATCCAAGCTTCTTGTTTGTGTTACATCATATTCTTTTGGTCTGGATATGTCAGGCTTTACATTACTAAAGAACTGTCCGACGTCACCTACATGGCCTGGGTCACCATATACTATATATTGATTGGTTTGTGGAGGCATCTGCCTCCCTGCCAGAAGAAGTCCTTTCAGACACATGCATGTCACATGGAAGAGTGGCTATCAGGCACTGGACCCTGGCACTCGGTTCCCCACAACTGCTGTAATGGATTTCTCTATTGTTGCCTTGTGTTTGACTTGTCCTTTTGCTTGCTTTGTAATGAAGCCTTTGCATGTGTGTCCAGCCTCGTTACAGATAGACGCTAGTCATTTGGTCCAGAACATGGTCAGAAGCATACAAAGCTCCTGATCTTTTCATTGGAACTAAACTGGGACCAATTTCCCAAAAGCATTTTAGCAGCTTAAGGTCTGAAAATCTGGACCAAATAAGGTTGGTGTGAAAATATGAAAATCAGCCAAGTTTCTACATCATAATTTAAACACTTTGGCCGCTTTATTGGAAACCCCTGTTCTGTATTTCCACCTTGTTGGTTGATCCCCAGTTTGCTTGATGGTCTGCGGCAGGTTGGGACCACAGAGCTGTTTGTGGTTGGAAATCAAAGTCACATGTCCTTCACAAACCACCCGCTGACCTCCAGCTCCAACGTTAGTCTGATGTTGAGTTTTGGTTGTGTAACACTATGATTAAACAACATGTCACCGTTTAATACCTTTAGAATGTGTGTTTTATGTCAGCATGATGTTAGTTATGAATTTTAGACATCCAGTTGCTCGACCTACATTCAACCAGACATCAACATCCATCAATGTTGCAGGGCCATCTGGTACCAAGCCATGTTCTGAGAATGATCCAGCACCATGATATCAACAGTGGTGGTCATGTGGTCAGAAGTGGATAAAGAGTGGCAGTATGTATCCACGCACTTAATAAAGTGCACCTGTATGGTAGGTGTTTCTGATAAAATGTCCAAACGAGTGTATCGGAGCTAGGCGAACATAATAAACCTGGCAATTGTGATGTTAGAGCCTATAAACCTTTACTGCCCAGATAAATAGCTTTAATATAATTCTCTCAGGTGGCCTAAGGGTACAGTGCAGGAGCTGTATTTTGGATGGAAGTGGAGAGTGGGCTGGAGAGAGAGAGAGAGAGAGAGAGAGAGAGAGAGAGAGAGAGAGAGAGAGAAAGAGAGAGAGAGAGAGAGAGAGAGAGAGAGAGAAGGTAGGTGGAAGTGTTTCCAGTGTTGATATTCCTGGCATCACGTTCTCTCTCAAGGGTGATGTTTATGGATAAGCTCTTGAATATGTATTCTGCAGATTATGGCTTTCACCTCCGCACCATTCGTCCTTTATTTCCTCCCGGAGAGGTCACTGCCTCCCCTCGGCTCCCGTCACCCGACTCGCACCCCAAATTAAATCACTCCACTTTCCCCTCCTTGACTGTCATTTATTTTGAAGGAGAGGATGCAACCGCATCGTATTACCTGGGCCCAAACCCGCAATCGAGGGAAATCCAATACGCTTTCAACATGCATTTAGGCTCTGCGGGATTGGTGTTGGATTCACTACGATGTATATCAGATAAAAACAATGTACCGCTAAGTGCCAAAAAAAACAGATAGACAGGGGGACGGAAGGAGAGTGAGAGAGAGAGAGAGAGGAGAAACGATGGCTCATCGAATTATCTCAGTTCCACATATCTGACCCTAATTTTGCAAATCATTAGCTTTTTATTTGTCGAGATTTTCTCCACAACCAAACGGCAAATGACTCCTGCGCCACTCCGCTGCTTTCTAATAGGATTTGTCGAGCTGAATGTTTGATTGTGGCAATCTAGAGCTGGAGAACATGCTGTGTGTAGATTATGAGACACAGTGGACTTGGACACATTAGTGCTCTTGTCTAGATAGCAGACATGAGGTGTGATTGGTGTGGCACAACAGATCACACCACCTGTGAGCCACCACACACGTGGGAGAATGGGGATCGATTCCCAGTTAGGGCAACTATGACTCCTAACACTACTCTGGCCCACTTCTGTAATATACTAAGTAACCTTGTAGGTCACTCTGGATAAGAGTGTCTGGTATATGTGATAATAATAATTTTTAAAAAAAAGTGACTATTTTTCATATATACAGTAAAATAAATATAAATAAACAAAAAAAAAATCATTTTATAGTTTAATTTACTCTTGATATCAGTCATTTAAAAAAAATAAATTAAAATAATATAAAATAAAAATAAAACCAATTTTTGTTCTTCAAAAAGTAAGTGAAATGAAAGCTAAATAACAAAAATGTGCATGTAAAATGTACTTATAAATATATTGTTTTATGTTTATAAAAATACATCAATAAAACCTTTTGTAATTCAAATGGTAATAAACAATGAAATAAAGTAAATACTTTTTAAAAGCAAAAATGTTTAATGACATCATAGCGTAATGATTGTTTATATCAGTATAATAATTGCATAAATGAAATAAAAGTCAGGACGTTTAGGTTATTGTGAATAAGTGGAGAATATTAATGATACAGCGATAAACACCAGACTGTAACTTCATGACAGGTGTGAATTCAGTAATTACTGCAAAATGCTTGATTAGCACGAATGACATATATGAGTTCAGAGTATGCACCTCAGTTATGATCTGTGTGATTTGGAAATTATAAAGGTGCTTCAGCACTAAATATGCTAAAACTCCAAATGGACCAATCAGAATGCTCCAAACTTTTACTTTCACTGAAAGTATTTGTTCTATGAAGTTTGCAGATGTTTTCTATTAAATGCTAAAGCTTCAGGATTGGAACCTCCTATTTCATCATATAAAACCTAGTGGAGTGACAAGTAAACAATGGAGAAAAGAGCCAGTCAGTGGCATTTCTGCTGTTATCATTTGAATGGTTGCTGCCCATTCATACACAACAGAGGAAAATAATCCTTTCTATTTTGTCACCAATTGAAACTGAAGCAGAACTGCATATTTAACCACATGGGGGCGCACTCACAAGGATTTTGTTTGTTTGTATGTTTGTTTTTAATTGGACATATCACTTTTTTTACCCAGATATTACAAGGAATATGAGTGTAATAATGGTTGTAGATTAACAATAAATCAATTTACACATTAAAGCTTAAAACAAATGATGTGAAGTGTGGACGCATTTTTCCACATTTCTAAGAAAGGACATGTCCAGGAAAAAGAGGACATATGGTCACCTGCTTCAGCCTGTATCCTCTGAAGGATGCTCTGCTAGTGACGTTTTGCTCCATTTACAGTTTAAAAGAGTTATTCTTTTAAAAGTATAACACTTTTAAACTCCTTTTAAGCTCAAGGACACCGTGAGTGAAGATTATTAAACGCTGGGAAACTGACGCCGGTGCTCTCTGATGGTAGAGGTGCATCATGATAAAAATATCATTAAATCGCAACAAGCAGCAGCAGTTCCTGAAAGGCCAGTGGTGGGCAAATGTTTTGGCCACACTTACTTTTAAAATGGGACAGACGGACCGAGCCGGCACCAGATGCATATGTATCAAATATAAACATAAAAAAAGGCATCACAATGTTAATACTTAACTTCAGTTACCGGTAATACTCACATTCCCACTTTTAGTGGGAACAGTGTTGTTGATCACCCATTTTTTTGTTTTGTTTGTTTCTCAGAACAGATTGGAGGTGTTCATCACTCATCTGGGATCTGTGGCATGCTTTGTTGGTGTTATCACACTTAAAGTCTGTTCACACTTCTACGTTGAGCCGAACAACACCAGCATCCTTTGTGACACCTTCTGGATGTTTGCACTTAATGAAGCATAAAGCTCATCCAGTTTAAGAGAGTTGAACTTGTCCTTCCAGACAGTGTCACGTTGGAGATCAATCCATTCCCACCTCAACTCCTTTGGCACCATTTCATGGTCTTGTGTGAAGGGAGATGACACCAGCTGAAGTGCCGTAATCAGAGAACCGACTGCAGAATTCTCCATGCAGGTCATCCAGTGATTTCCTATATGTTTTCACATGTCAAGGGGCCTCTAGAAGCATAACCAGTTTGGGGAAAAGGCTCTGCACAAACTGGTCTTTCCCTTCACATGTCCGTTGATCTACAGCCAAAGTTAAATCACAAAGCCAACCTGCCTCACTCAGCTCCGGAAAATCTTCAGCTTTCTCAAGCAGCTCCAAAAATGAGATAATCTCCTGTCTGAGCTCGCACACGCGTTGACACACCATCCCCACACTTAACAAGCAGACATTGGAGTGGTAAAGCAAGTCATGGTGATCAGTGTCAGTTTCGTCAAGATACTTAATAAACTGATGATGCTGGAGTCCCCTCGCCTTAATGAAGTTAACGAGCTTGACAACTGGCTTCACTACGCGGTCAAGCTGCAATACGAATTTACGCAGTGCTTTCTCGTGGATTATACGGTGTAAGAAAATGACCTCCTGCTCAGGGTTGTCCTCTTTTTCGCTCGTCTGGATTCTTTTGGGCAACCCGTTGTTTCTTCCAGTCAAATTTGTGAATCTTGGTGACCCCCAGGACAAGTCCCTGCATTTCCCCTTTATACATTCCATGCCCCAAAACTCCTCCATTAAATCTGTACCAATCTTCGCCAGGCCAGATTAAAAAGACCAATCGGCCGGACGTGGCCCGTGGGTCGTAGTTTGCCCTTTGATAGGCTACCTCTCAGCTAAACAGGACGTTTAGATTAGTGCAGATCAGTGGAGGAAAAAACAAAGCAACAAAGCATTTAGAGATTAAACAAATATTAATGACGATAATGAGACAAACACCAGCCTCTAGCTTTGTGTGAACTTCATAGAACGTTGCCAGGTGTGGATTTAGTGGTTGTACTGCCTTCTGATTAAGGTGGTGCCTCTTTAATTAAACATTAAGGTGCTAAATTAGAAAAAAAAAAACAACCAGGTCCAGACGGATAAGACGTATAGATAAAGACCTGCTATCTCTCTCCTTTATCTCCCTGCTGTCTCAGGAAAGTGACCAATGGTTTTGCTTCCTTTTTCCACCGTTTTGCACATTTCTTTCTTTATTTATTCACTTTCCTCCAGCTCACAAAAGCCCGAATGCTTATCTTGATCAAAAGTAAAGCCCAAAGCTGTATGCTTCACGACAGCCTCCAATGAATATCAAGTGACACGGAGGCATGGCCGATCCGCACCCAATCTGGGCGGAAAAACGAGAAAGGGGAGGAAAAAAACCCTTTCCATTAGAGTCGCCTTCTCCGTTTAAACAGCCATTACTTCACACACTGCTGGCCAGAGGTTGAAGCAGGGGGGTGCTGACATACACCCGCTGTCTCTTGCCAAATTAAAAGAGTCTCCGGCCTTCGTCTGTGAATACTAAACACTCTCTGATTCATCCGCTCCCATCGGGCCGCCATCATTCGCTCCGGCAATGAGATCCACAAGCTGACAAGCACTTGCGTGGGCAAAAAAGAAGAGAAAGAATCAATGGGGTTGAATCATCGATAAATAAGCCTTTGACTGGGTTTACTTACAACTGTTAAAAGTCATTGGAAGGAGGATGTGGGCTAGGGC
>CM067523.1:19154954-19392454 GCA_034509495.1 Acestrorhynchus altus
TCATAGTCACCATGCCATTTACAAAACCTACACAATGAAGCTTGAAGTTAGTGTCTACATTATTGATCCTGGGGGGAAAAAAAGATGACTGGGAGATTTGGAATGTTTTAAAATCTTAACGATGAGTGTGTTTCCATGCACCCAGTAATCCCAGTAATCCCATAACTGCAGAAAATCGGATTTTGCCACTAATCTAATCGATACATTTATAGGCATTGGGTATTCAGATAATGGGCAAACTCTGGGTGTACATGAGTCAGGCAGTAATCTGCTTGCAAGCAGTTAATAAGGAATAAGGACAGTGGAGTAAGCTGTTTCTCTGACCACTTGAGTAATCAGACTGCAAAAATCTGATTTAGATTGGATTATTGAATGCATATAAATGCATTTATTGACTCGTTTTTTCCACATTATGGGCCCTTTAATAGTAAAGTAAATAAAAACGAACAGATCTTGCTTTTAAAGTACAGGTCTAGGAGAGGCTTTAACTCTCAAACACCTGAAGGGTTTGAGTGCTGACATCAGAGCTGGCCTTTAGCTTTATTCTCAAGTCAGAGCTTTGGGCTGTTTTCGGGCAGATGTTTTTTTCCATATTTCCACATTTTTAGTTTTCCATATTTTGCAGTCTGTGTGTGATGAGATCAGCTGCACCCGTGCTTTATTCCGTCCCAAATGTATTCCAAGCAATCTCGGGAAAGGCAGGATTCACGTTATTTGCCACAGTGTCCTCAGAAGACATTCATTTTCTTTTTCTTTCTTTCCGTTTTTTTTTTTTTTTTTTTTCATTTTATGCGCATGTTCCTCGTTTCTTTTCGGTTCTCTTGGCTCTGGGAGATGAGCCCCAGGTTTTGCTTTGCTTGCAGACAGAAGGTTGGTGATAAACGACTGCACCCACCTACCATTTCAAGCCACCTACAGTTTGAAATTCCCCATCCGGCTCTCTGTGAGACAGAATAGGAATCCAGTTTAGACATTGTGCATCAGAAAACCAGTGAATACGCTGTTTATTCCAGCCGACATGCATATGCGGCACAACTGATTCAGGCAATGTAGGCTTTATTACATTAAAGGGCTCATAGTGTCAGTGTTTTGTTGGGGGATTTTTATGATTTTGATGTAGTGGGTCAACCTGTTGAAATAAATTTGGTTTCATAAGCTGTTAAAGCTGTAAAACAGCCAATGTTATGCTTTGGACTTTTTCCATTGGCTGGGACATTACAGTGGTTTATAGTATGCTGCTCAAATTTCCTTCCAAATAAGGTTCCTAAAATAAGAAAATGTAATACTAAATATACCAGTAATCCACTATGAAATTTGCTCAGATCATGTAAATATGCACGTAGCAGTTGAGGGGCGAGGGTGCCGATCTGTATGTGTGATGGAGGGGATGGGGTGGGTATTAGACAGAGGGGGTGCAGTGATCTGTCTCTTTTATTCTCCCCTACTGCTTAATGTCATTTTTGGAATATCCTCGTCCCGTGACTTCCGTGTGAGGTGAGACATCTGACATAGGCAGAATATTCCGTAGATTTTAGTGAGGTCAGGGTGTGGATGATCACCAACAGTACTGGATGGAGCACCAGAGAACTCATTTCAGAGAACAGCTCAATGCTGGGGACCTTTATACCCCTGTGTCCCAGTAGCATTAGGTATAGTGCCAACTGGTTCATGTTTATCTTCAGGGAGTCCTATTCTATTGCCCATACTTCTCTACGGGAATTTATTAGAAGGGGTATATATATGTATGTATGTATGTATGTATGTATTCTATTGCATCTGAAAAATAAAAAAAAAGTTATATATTTTATATTAATTATAGTGAATTTCATGCCTTTTTGATATTGTGATTAGTAATATTTCTCGAATTTGAATGAAATGTTACTAATATTTTCAGATTCTGGATTTCTGGCTTTCATGAGCTATAAGCTATAAAACAAAAAACAAAAAAAAAAGGCTTGAAATCTTACTTTATGTGTAACCAATATTAAATATGACAGTTTTTGAATGAAATTAACACAAAAGAGCTTTTTAATGATATTCTAATTTTTTGAGATGCACTAGTGTGTATATATTTATACAGATAAAGAGAGTTTGTAAAATGGACCGTTTTCCTACATAAACTTGTACAAGAAAGCCAAGAATATATATATATAAAAAAAAAAAATACTGGCCAGTACAAGATAACCTGACCTGTAATCATAAACACAATCAGGTGTGGTCAGGATTTGGCAATGGAGCAGTTCCGAATATTGCAGCACTAACCTTTGAATGGAGAACTGGCCAGTAGAAAAGAGCAAGTCAGCACTCTGCCTACTTATCTTCCTTAAACACAAGGCCTCATGTCCATCTGCTGTTTCTATGACAGCCTGCTGAGGTCCAAACAGCGGACAGCAGTGGATAAATGCCTCCAAGGACTCCGGGTTGTTCGTTTTCTCGCAAATCATCGTCCTCCCTCCCTGCCTGTGCTCAGCGAGCTGTTTCTGGGCCGCCTCGATTGTGTGCACAGGGTTTGAGGCACTGACTCAGCCTGAAAACGTTCCTAGTTTGACCCTCGGTATACGACTGTGGCCTGCACACGGCTGCAGATCTGCACGTCAGCACCTCTACGCTGCTTGGAAGGTAGCTGACTATAGCTGTGCTGTGTTTTGGGTGGGTTTATAATAACACATTTATAAAAGTGATTTACAAGCCTGTACAAGACAATTGAGGACTAAAGTGAATAAAAAGATGGGATCTGAGATTCGAATGTGGACAGATCAGTGCGGTGGTCTTGTTACGGGGGGCACACAAACACAAAAAAATCCATTTTTATCAGCATTTGGATTTCAGTATTTAAGTACATGAGCAGACCCTCCGAATAAGATGTAACCCTTAATCTGTGTGTTTTATCATCATCACAACCCCCCGATAAGTCCCATACATGGTGGTCCTAACCTTTCTTAGAAGGACCATTGAATACCAGACAGCTGTCAGGTCAGTAATCACGCAAGTGTGCTTCAGGAAAAAAGAGTTTGTGCACGGTGAATGCAGGTGAATGGGAGGATTGTCTGGAAAAGGGGGTCACGCGGATGGGAACTGGCCTCTATAAAGCCCGTTTTGCATGACAGTTAAAGGAAACGAGACTCGTTTGCTTTGGGTGGGGGAGGATGGAGTTCCACGCGCAGGTGGCCTCCAGTTTAGGGTCCATTCCTACACTGGACTGCCGGGGGTCTCTCAGCAGGGTCCCGCTTCTCCATTACACATCAGTTTACTACATGTTGTGAATGTCCTGCTGACCCTCACTGGCCTTTATGTTCTCGTGAATGTTACATTACTGGCTCCGCCCCCATCGTAAAGGCCATTACAGCCCCGCTGCAGTAACTGTTGTGGTGCTAATGCTTGCCAAGCTAATTAGAAAGAGAAACGGCAGTTTCACCTAATGAGTATCTTCCCACGGGCCACCCACAATTACAGAAATGTGGAAATGATCCCAGACTTAGTGAAAAACCCCTCACAAATTGGACTGAGATGAAGATGGTCATCTTGATAGCAAACATCTAAATCTAAGGCTCTTAAATAAGTCAGTAAACAAGAGCATATGCAAATGTCCTATGCAAATGAGCTGTGATTAGGAGAGTGTTAACTATACAATAGTAGACGCTGCACTTTGACATCAGCTGTGGTGAGCGCTACCTGCAGGTCCAGTGGTGACATATTAGGATCGCTGGAGACTTATTTACGCCTCTTGTGGTCCGCTTTTGTACTGAAATTGCTATGATGGCATGATCTGGCCATGTTGGCACGTGTTCTAAATGTTCTCCACTCGTAAAATGATTTTCTGGACAGTGGAACGGCTGATTTCCAGTTGCTCTGAGATCTTTTTAAATGCCTTCCCAGACTCATCTGCATCTTCATCCTTTGTTCTGAAGGCCTCAGAGAGCTCTTTGTATCTCACCATGGTGGTCACACTCACTTTTACAATCAAGAGCAAACCAAACTAATGTGCAGGCTAATTTTAGGCATTTGAAATAGTTTTAAATATAAATAATACTATTATTTAACTAATGAGGAAAGAGGAAATAGGCATATGATGAGCGATTCTGAAATTTGAATACTGAACAGTAGCATACGAGGCAGAATTCTAACAATCCAAAGTCTATAGCAGCTGTTGGAGACCGATCCCCCCCCCCCCCCCCCCCTCATGCACGTAAGAGATAATGCATTTTCCAAATGCACAGAGTAAAAGAAACAGTGTCTACAGAGGCGATGAAAAAGCAATCTCTCCATAGACCAGCGGTCTCGGATAAAAACGTCGCCCGGCAGCAGCATCCGAGACTCCAGGGGTGTGAATGGGCTCAGTGACACAAACCCACTCTGACAGTTTGCACCAAACAAAGTGGGCCACTAGACAGCTGGGTAAAGCACCTCTCATTCTCACCGTCGCCGTGGTAACAAAACCTCTCAAATGTTAAGTTTACGGCAGAAGCCCAAAAAGCATACTTAGGAGATTTCATTGCATTATTCCGAGCAATGCTGGACCTCGTTTTCTGCTCCGTTCATCCTAAAGTGCTTACGCAAACTGACGGACAGCTGGCTTTCTGATAGGCTCCGATTTGACAGCTATGTGATGTTTTGTTTACTTTCTCTTTCAACATTTCCCTTGCATTTCAAATAACTCCCAGTAGGACAGATGGGATGAGATGAGGGCACCTTTGAAAAAGTTTGTCTTTGCTTTTCTTTCCTCGCAAGACCGAGGTTAGGCCTCTGTTCATTTCGGAGCACCCGCTGCCCAGTTGCTCGTATTTGAAGCTGAGGTTTGGCCCGAGGGGGCCGCGGGGCTGAATCTGCCATTCTGGCGGCCTGATAAAGAGATTAGGGCAGTGTGAAAAGAGGCGGGACAGCATCTCCCCGCATCTGAGATTCAGAGCTGAAAGAGCCATTGTGGGACTGCCTCACATCCTGCCTTCCAGAGTACTTGACAACCAAAACAGCGGACAACAGAATTCCTGTGTCAAACAAAACGTTCCTTGTCTACCCCAAAGGTTTATCTGCTTCATTTACAAATGCTTGCCTTTGTGACCCAAACCATTCCCATTAGACGCAAGTTGGAGCAGAACTAAATAAATTATTCACCCATTCCCCACTTTTTCTGCGATGAATTTTGATGCCAAAAAAAGAAAACGATGCAAAAAAAAAAAAAAGCATTGAAAGAGATTAAATCAAATCAATAGAACCTCCTTTTCCTGGAAGTGTCAATTCGGGAACAGGAAAAAAAAAATAGAGACATTGTATAAAACCATGTGCAGGCACTTTCTTCTGTCTGTGCTTTCTTCAGCGTGGTCGTTTGGTGAGCATATGCATGTCAAAGATGTGAATCAGTTTGCTGGAACACCAGATGTTCAGATATTCTGATGCGATGGAATTCACTCACTTTTTGGTCTTTTATTATTCACCCCTTATTGATTCAGTTAGCAATTTCCTCTGTCGGAAATGAGATCCTTTAGATGTGCAAAAGATGTGCGCAAATAAAGACAATCAATCACATGCTATTAGCTATTATAATAGCCCAAAAAACTCAAAGACACAAGGCTAAGCAGAATCATTTGCATACCTATTCGGGTGTAATGGACCTTAGCAGGGGAAAGGACCTGCGTTCTTCCGGAGTAAACAAACTACTGATTACGAACCCCAGGTCTAATTTTTCACACAGATTTCCTGCCAGGGGTGAAGATAAGCCTTTATATATCTCTGAGACAGGCCAGAAAAAAAAACAGGAATTGAGAGATGATCAGTTTTGGGTTCGTTAACCCAAGATCTGCACTTTATGGACAGTTACATTCCATCTTCCAGGCTTCATATCTCAGGATCAGAGTCACCTACAGAGATGCTACACATATCATAACAAACTACAAGGCTTACCGACCTACCTACATTCTAACCTTCCTGGTTCAATCCCAGCTGAATTCAATCCCAGTTTAATGCCAAAGCAGCCATCCAGTGCATGTTTACTGCTCTGTCCACATGTATTAATTTGACCTGCATGCAGACTCCGACTGATCAGCAGGATGGGGTGGGGCTAAAGACGCCACTGACCCAGATAGTGGCATATAGAGGAAAATGAGGAGGGGCTTTTTGCTTCACACAGTGTTCAAATTACAGAATCAAAGTCCTGAGACCGGATAATACTGATACGTACATAAATATAAAAAATAATAAAAGTTGGGTTTTTTTGGGGTTTTTTTGGACCACCTTCAAATATTTTGAAGAACTTATTATTATTAATGTCCTAGTCAATCTAATTATTACAAATAACTCATCAAGGTTCTGGCATTTTCATCTCAAAAACACTCTGGGTGATCTGGATTTCCAACAGGATTTCTGAGATACAGTGTTTTAGAACTTATAAGCAAAAAACATCTACATTTTCTTAATATTTACATCTCAAATGAAGACAATTTTGAGTATGCTAAGATCTCACTATCAGGTATGTGTGACTGTCTCCTAGAAATACTTCAATTGTTCGGCGAATTAAAGTATGTCAAACTACATAATATCCCACAATATCAGTCTAGGGTTCCAAAGGATAGCCAACCTCCTCATAGAGGTGTCACTGTCCAATTCCCTCACTTATCACCTTCAGACAAGGCCAAGCAAGGTAATATCACACTCACGCAGGGCTAGGTTAGACTAGGCAATAACCCACAGCAGCCTTTTCTAAAATTGAATGATCCACCAGGAAATGGAACCAATGCTCTTATCACTGAACCACCACAGTGGTCTGCTCCATAAACCTCGTTTCCTCCTCATGGCTTTTGGAGACCTGAGGTCAAGCTTTGGTGCCTCCCAGGCTTCTCCCTGAGCTGACTAACTGAGTTGTAATTAGCCCTGCTTGTTATTCAGTGTTGACAAAAGCTGCTCTGGTGTCAGATTGAAATCTTTTATTATCTCAAAGCGAAGCCAGCCAAAAAAGCCACCATTGTGCCCTGGCCTTTAGGGGAAGAGTGCCCATCAGATGGTCAGCAGAATGGAACATAGCCTGATTCTTTACACTCCATTGTATCAGCTTAGGGATTAGTAGGATGAATATATTACCAAAGCCGTTGACACTGGGCAGAAATACGCAGCGCAGTCTAGCCAGCTAACACAACTAAAATATGATCGGTAGTGACCTTCCACCATCTGTCCTGGCTGTTTGGCTGTTGGAGTATACGATTTCAGCACCCTTGGAGTCTTTCGTCTCAACTCCCTCATAAAAATGCATCGAGCCTCTTGCTACCCCGGCACCTCAAACGTTCTTTGAGTTTTAGCGTTTCTCCTTTCAGGAGGGTGAGATTTAAAAAAAACGGTGAGATGACTGACAGGAGGGACAGGGTTGATGAGGGTTTAATAGAACATGAAGGAAGTCACTCTGGCTGAAGGAAAGGTTGGAAGACTGAGGTGAATTTTGGCCGAGGCTGGCCAACACAGCCAAGCAGGGAGTGGGTGGAGATGAAGGAGAATAAAGAGGAACCTGACTGAGCTTTAAGGAGAAAGTTCAGCCTCCTTTCTCGCGGCCTGACATTTAGAGCGCCTGTTTGTAGGAGGAGAATTTGGACGAATTTCTTGACCTTCCCTTCATTACATGCCCAGCAGATGCTCCACCACATAAAATATTGAGAATGTGTGAGGCTGTGGCTCAGCGAAGAAACACAATGGAGGGAAGACGACCAGTGATGGAGGATCCGCTGACCTGGGAAACACCGCTGTGCGCTTTTGGTCTCAAATGACCAAAATCTACCTCTGTATTTTCCCTCGACCTAAAAGTCTAAAAGTGAGCTGATTGAACTTATGGCATATTCAGTTCTGAGGGAATATGCTATGTGAGGAGTCGATTGAAATCTCAGACCTCTACATTCCTAATCCTAAGGCCTGACGGTGGCAGAAGCTCCACTCTTGCAACCAAGACTAGGCAACTCAAAAACAGCACAATCCATGTCACTAAATAGATGAACAGTGAGCATCTGGTGCTTTTATCATGCATGAGAAGCCCTATTTCCCCCTTATTTGGAGAGTCTAGAAGTTTGCTGAGACAACATATACCGTAAATATTTGAAGATATGATAATGTCATATTTAACACTCAGGGATGACATTCAAACACACGTCACCTGGAATCAAAAGAAGCAGGTTTTGATTCATGGTTCCCTCAACTCTTTCAATATTCCCCCAGACTTAATTAGCCCACAGACTGAAGAGTACACATCTCTCTGAATAAAACCTAATTGCTCTGAACCTTACTCTGCCAATAGCACAGCACAGGATGAAAGGGAAAGAGTTGGAATAAGCAGCAGCTGATTAAGCAAATGTGCTATTACCATATGCCACCAGATAATGAACAAACCTAGCACACTTAACACTCTGATTGCTGGCTGTGGGTGATTTGTAAATTAAAAGATATTAGTTCACTTTCAGCTGTGCTAAAAAGGCCCCAGTTATGATCGTTTGAGCCGACGTTCTCCCACCAGCTGCTTCCAGGGGCACCCAAGCAAAGCTCTTATTGTTTTGTTGGTCCCAGACTGAAGAGTGGTGGCCAGGGTGGAATTGGAGTAGAGGAAGCTAACAATTAGGTTTATTGCAGATTAACAGTGGGTGTAATTGAGCTTGCCATTAGGGATCAACGTATACACCCACCTTTCACCCACTCCAACAGACAAAAGGGCGGCAACAATCTAAAGACCGACCCCACCAACCTTGAAGCGCCTTTATGTTTAAGTTGCCTGGAAACGATGGTAAGGAAAATCTTTCGGAAGATGGTTTAGAGTAGAATTCTCAACCAAAAAGGCTCCACAAATGTTCCCTAAAGAACCTTCTCATTCGATGGTTCTTCAGAACATCATGGAACAAAAAAGCAAGACTAAAGCACAACTTGGGTAATGTTGAGGCATTCTCCCCATGATGTAGTCCAGTTAAAAAGAGCTTAATAAAATAGAATCTCTTCAAGCTTCAGAACCCTAGACCATTTTTATAGTTGAAATTTATTCACCAAAAACAAAACCAACAAAAACAAAAACAAAAAAAAAAACACAATTTCTGAGACTATTCAAATGTGTATTCATTCCATATGACATAATTAAATTCATTAAAATATTTGCATTTATTTGACAGTGATTGATCAAAAAAATATTTATTTATTTATTTATTTATTTTCTTATAAGAACTTAAAATAGTCCTCTAGACTATTATGGGAAATGCCAGAATTTGGATGAGTTATTTGTAATGATCACGTTATCAAGAGTATTAATAATAATATGAAGTTCAAAACTCTTGGCAGTGGTCCAAATAAAATAAAAGCAATCTGAATGTCCATTATTAATTTTATTATTTTTATATGTATCAGTATTATCCCTGAAAAGAAACGGCCCCTCCCTTCTCATTTTCCTCTATAACCCAATATCTGGGTGACATCATCAGCCCCGCCCCCTCTCTCTGATCAGTCTGAGTCTGTACGCAGGTTGAGCATGTGCACGTGGACAGAGCAGTAAACATGCACTGGAAGCTCCTTTGGCTTTTAAACAGGGATATAATTCAGTTGTAGTTTTCTGAGCAGAAATTACTCGCTGATAATTCATCACACAGGGACGTGACCATGACAGCTTGCATAATTCTTGTATGCTTATCATGTCTGTAGGTTACTCTGATCCTGAGATATGAAGCGAAAAACAGACCTAGATCTAGAGAACAGATTTTAAAGATCTAAAACAGGTAAGTGATCTTGGTAATGACCAAAAATCATCTTTGCACGGTGCTTTGAGGGCCTTTATCACATCTGAAAGGTGGAAACCAAGGTTCATGTTTTTATTACATTGTATCATTTTGGTTCGGTAGGTCTGGTTTCACACTGCAGTTTAACGACTCACAAGAACTTTACTACGTCCTGTCGCCATTACCTATGTGAGCTGTGTCACCCTATACTTGACATTTATTGGTTTGTAGAGGGGTGCACATCTGATGAAGGCCTACGTCAATATGTCAGGTGTTCTGTCAAATTCAGACTCCCTGCCAGACTTCATTTGGGTGCACGCATGTCGCACAGAAGAGGGTGGTGGATTACCCTCATTCCTTTAGTTTCTGTCCATAAATAAGGGCTAATCATCAATAGATACAGGAATTGTGAGGGTGGTCTGTTGTGCCTATACTGCTGCATGATGTGCATGCATGTGAAGGGGGTCGAACTTCGATACGACACTGGTTCTTTGATCTTCTTTTGTTTGATTCGTGTTGATAGCCTGCCTCGATGTCCTACAATTGGTCCAAAAGCCTGACGTTTTCACACTACAAACAAACCAGACCATGGACCGAGACCACCTCGACAAATTGTGGTCCTTTGTTCCAGACTGTGGTTTGTTTCGAAAGTTCAGAAAGTCCAAAATAAGCAAGGTAGGTAGATTGTTGGTACTGTATGTAACCTTATCTGTAGAACCCTCTGAAATGCAGCATTCAGGGTCTGAAATGCTGAAACTCTGCCATTAACAGAGATGTTTTAGGGGTGAAGATGTTACAGGTAGAGTGACATTTCAGAAAAAGACTTAGATATTCAGCTGAAAAGGTGAGCACCTACAGTAGAGCCTTAGTGAAAAAAAGCTACCCTTTGTGGCTCAGGAACAGAAATCATGGTGATATCGTTTTGTGATCTGCATTCATGAGCATGAGCTTACCTGTGGAATTTTCTTATGAGTTGAAGGTCAGGAGCCATGGAGCTTTGCCAGCTTTTACATGTCTCTTATCCACACTATGGGGCATCATTAAGTGAGCAGTTGCCCGATAGCTTTTGTCTTGCTGTACCCTGAGCAAGGAAATGCCAGCTAAAAAAATGGCATTATTCAATTTTTCTCCTTAACTCTTAGGAATCTACAGTTTCTGGCAACTTTATTGGTAAAATGGTAAAACGGAAGGGTTTTTACTGTGGACAGTGTGAGTTATGAACATTATTGTAAGAGTTTTGGAACACATCTTAAATATATTAGATTAACAGATGTCAAAACGTAAAAAAATTAGACCAAAAATGTCAATTTTTTGTCAATTTATTTGCTAAGTTTTTTTTAATATTACATCATATACAGTATTTAACTGTACCATTGGATTTTGGTGCACTTTATTAGACGTTTGTCATAAATAGGGCCCACATTAAATCATTTTCATTTTTTCCCCAAATTTTCAAAAATAAGCAAATAATAAAATATGAAAAAGTACATTTCAAGTATTTCATAAAAATATGAGACTCCTGTATGTCTTGCCTGCACTAGAGCATGAGTCTGACATATTTGTGGAACTTTTATTTTTGATCAGTTCAAGGCCTCATGAGTCCACCTCACCTTTTAGAAGATTCCATTTTTTAATCTCCATTCCATCCAATCGGTAAAC
Organism: Acestrorhynchus altus; assembly: GCA_034509495.1. NCBI lineage: Eukaryota > Metazoa > Chordata > Actinopteri > Characiformes > Acestrorhynchidae > Acestrorhynchus > Acestrorhynchus altus. The sequence goes on from CM067523.1 coordinate 19,166,333, forward strand.
AATCAAATTAAATAAAAAAAGAATAAAATATGAAATATAAATAACAACATGTATGTACGTTCATAAGTATGTACATTTGTATGTAATTAAGCAAATGAATGAATAAATAAAGAATTTGGGGCAATTACGTCCAGTATACAATGTTAAAGATCAACTGCTCAAAATAAAAAATAAATAAATAAAAAATAAAAGTCCCATAAAAAGTGTCTGGTAGAGTCATGCTCTAGTCTAGGAAAAACAATCAGGAAACTGCATATGAAAAATACTATAGGTCATGTAATCATAATAATTCTTTCTTGAAAGTAGTTTTGGAGCTTTTTGTAAGTATTGGACCGTCAATATACAGTGTCAAAGATCAGGTTCTGTAAAAACGAGCAGGTCAATCAGAACTAACAGATGCCGTTGTTTAGGTCTGGAGTGAGGGAGACACTCTTAACTCCACAGTTAGTATCGGCGTTTTTCTCCACATCCTGTTTATTTCAGTCGTTTGATAATTGCACAGCTGCACAATAATTGCATTTATTTTAATTGCATTTCATTAGTAAAGGTTTTGATCCGCATTTCCATTTGTTTTGATGCCAAAAACAACAATAACATGGCGAAAATGTAAAGGATGCATTTTCCCCCCCCACATAAACTGAAGTTTTAATGTGTTCCCACGCAGTTTCTCCATCGTTTTGAAAGCCAGCAGTAAGACATAACTAAAGTGAATTTGAGAAGATGTATAGGTGTAGAGCCGCACCATTTAGCGTTCAGCACTGCTACTGCCTAGACTCTATAGCTGCGTCCCTGCTGGCATGTGCTTTCTTTCTAAAGGTCAATTGGGCCACAGTTCTCTAAGATTGAGTATTTTTAGATCATTTGATAAGAGCGAGACTGTATTTTAATGAGCACATATGGGAGATAAATTATCATCGAGGTTCTAAAATAAGCCAGCCACTCGATTATGAGAAATCAGGGATTTAGGTAAAGGACAAGGCATTAAGGCATGGATGATGCTGGAGGAGGGCCTGCGGGTTTGCCAGGCTGTGTACGCAGGGGCAGAGATGACAAAAATACACTCCAGAAAGAGTCTTCGCTGTCAAAATAGGAGCCTTCCAAAGAAGAGCTCTTAATTTCGACTGTATCTCCAGTTGGAGAGGATTGTGCGGCAAAGGTCAGCTGGTGTAAAACAAAGAAAAGGGCTGAAAATATTAAGATAATTGGGACGCCTACACATTACACCTACAGGAGTTAAATGACATGCCATTCTAAATCCAGGCATTAATGTAGCCACCCTTATCCACCCCCACCTTACCCCCCACACTCCCTTTCAGCTATAACTAATATATGACTATATTAATGAACTGACTTGTTGCTCACTGTAACTTTTAGAACAACCATTGAATTGAAACTGTTGGTCAATTTAAAACATGGAATGATCAATTGAACAATTTGCCACAATTCATTCAATTAATCAATTCATCATTGCGTCAATTAATGGTGGTCCTCTGGCGTCCTGACCATTGAAGTAATTATAGAACCACAAAGAGCTCCTGTGTGGTCAGAGGAGCTGATCAAGTGGACAGTGAGATTAGAAACAGGGAAGTGGTCATAGTATGTTGATATGACTGTGTATGTATATATTAGGGGTTTTAATCGATTAAAAAGCTAAATTAATTAATCGCACAATTTGCTGTGACTAATCACCAACTGAAAGGTTTATCACCGATACAATAAATGGTATTATTGCGTTGACATATATTGATATTTGCAGGGGATTTAAATAAATAATTAAATCGCAAATCATTTACTGCAGTAATTACAGCAAATTATACGTTTTATATCATTGACTGCTTATTTGAAAGGCCTAAAAAAACACAACATTTGTTTCCTACATCTTCCTGCATTCAAACTGGTTTTATTTGATCAATAATCGTAAATACCAGTAGAATATACTGGAAATATCACGTGTGAGGAGCTAAATTGTGGTGTATACTGTATACAGTGCAGTGGTTCTGGTTAATAAAGGCATATTAGTCCATAATAACGTGCTGCTCCTCATGCATTAGGACAGAATCTAAGCCTGGGCTTTGAGAAAAGTAAAGACAGCTCCAGTGAAAATTTCAGGTCCCATTATGGCATTATATAACAGAGTCTTTCTTATGCTGGTATTAATGTGCTTCTAATACTGAGAGCACTATTTTCCCATTCTCTGCCCCACAAAAGAGAAAACATCACATCGAACACATGTCAAGGTTTAAGGATAATTAAAGCCAATGCTAGACTAATGGTTATAATATGTGAAATTAGACCAGTAATAGGCCAGTAATAGTGCTTTAATGGTCTCTGAAGCCTGGAACTGTTGCTAAAATCTTTGCAGGTAAAAAAAAAAAATGGTCAAATGTATGAACACCTGCTACATTTGCTATACAAATCCCAGTGTAGGGACTGTAACACACCTAAAAAAAAGGCATTTTATGTCAAAATAACTCAATAAACTATTGAGACTTGAGTGTCACAAATACGTCCTTGTTTTTAAGGGCTGCTAATATCATTGCATTGAGCAGCACGATTTAATCAACCAGCCCCATCAACCTTTGAGCTTTTTCTTCTGTAGTACTTAAAAAAAATCTTCAACATGTAGTTTCTGGTTATTATATTATTATAAAAAGTATCTTGTTATTATGAGATATGTCATAAAAACCACATTTGTCTTAATAATGACATATATCTCATAATTACGATATAGTACATTGTAATTATAAGATATTATGTCAGAAGATTTACGTTGATGCCCAATTTACGACCTACAGCTTATAATTCCTAGTATCTGATGTATTTATTTATTTTTTTTTATTACACAAGCATTACACTTCCGTAGAATTTCATCATATTTATGTTATGTATTTTTTTCTTCTTTTTTTATTGCATCAACCTAGTGCATCCCGTACAGCACGGTTAGGTAACCAAAACAATCACAGCACTCGAATAGATTATAAACTTTATTGCGTTTTGATGTGTGTGTTTTTTATCATAAATACTACGGGATAAAAGAGTCTGGGAGACCTGAGCTGGGTTGGGGATCCAGTTCCAGGCGAGGCTTAAAGGAAAGCAATATGATAATACATATTTTGATCAAAGAGCAGGCCTGACACTAGGAGGGTATAAAAGCAGCCTTTTTGCAAGCCGCCTTAACAAAATACACTTCGGTTCTGACCTGTTGAAGATTCCTGGAGGTTAAAAATCTAAATTAGTTTGGCGGCCTGTTAGAGCCGCTATATCACCCTGTCGACAGCCTCGCTTATATTACTGAAGTCACGCTAAAGGAGGTGCATCCCCTTACAGCTGCCTTAAAACCATAATCATACACAAACACAGCCAGTAGCTGGGCTTTATGAACCTATATTAGCACACAGATGCTCTCATTATGCACAATTCATCGCCAACCTTTGCGATACAAAGCGTTTGCTGAAAAAACAAAGCACCATTCCTAATGGCTTGTTGATATGTTGAAAAAAAAAAAAAAGAAAGAAAAGAAATAAAAACACACTGTGCACCGAACGCAGCCGTATTAAAGGCAATGTCTATTTCAACTTTGCTAATTGCTGCTCTTCAGGGTGAGAAGGATGTGTTCCACGCACCCACGCAGTGATTAGTACAACCGCATTCAGAACGGCACGATAAAGACCCCTTTGAATAAATGAAGCTATGACTCGCTACTCTATGTCAAGTACATCATTAATAATTCTTCTGAGGAAAATTAAAACATGAAACTCCACGATCCCTCCTCCTGCTGGTGTTCCTCACACTTGGTGGAGTAGCTGCAACGCCCAGCAGGACTGGCTTTAAGGTAATATGTACGTGGAGAGGGTAAGCTTCTCTCGATCTTTAATGTTGAGAAGCAGAGGGTCCGTTGATGGCTGCCATCAAAAATCAGCTAAAACTCTTTTGTTTCCAGCTGAATTTAATCCCAGTTTAAATGCCAAAGCAGCTTCCAGTGCATGTTTACTGCTCTGTCCATGTGTACATGTTCAACCTGCCTACAGACTCCGACTGATCAGAAAGAGGGGGTGGGGCTAATGACATCACTAACCCAGATATCAGGTTATAGAGGAAAATGATAAGCTCTCTGTCTTTGCTCACACAGTGTTCAAATTTCATAATAAAAGTCATGAGAAGGGATAATACATGTTAATACATTTTAATGCTTCGGTAAATTAAAGTATGCCAAACTACAAAAGTAAAAATTTGGTACGTTTGGTCAAGTTTAAACACATCAAAAAATAAGTGTGAACACAGATTCTCCATCAATCTGAAGAACTCTTTCATGGTTCTATTTAGATCCATTTTCATTACTAGAGAAGCCCTGAAGAACCATTATTTTTAAGTGTGATGTGTGAGCTGCAACAGTGTGAAGAACCTTTGAAAAGCGTGAGTGTGAACGTTCTTTAGGAACCAAAAGTAGTTCTTTTTTTTTCAATAAACACAAAGCAGCCAATCAGAACAGAGCTCATTTACATATATTAGTCTTGAAGGTGTAACACCAGAAGCAACAGAAGCAGCTTTTTGTAGTCTAAGAATTAACAAAGGTTGGAAAATGATCATGAACTTTGCCAGTGCACGAGTCCATCAATAATCCATGTGGTTTAAAAGAAGGTTATGACTTAGAAGAACCACTTTCCGTTCCCTAAAGAAGCTTACAGCGGATGTTTTTTTAAACCATCTGAATAAATGAGATGTGTGAGGAAGAACCTTCATGAAGCCTCAAATCAGCAGGTCATGTAAAAGTAGTTCTATACCAAAGCCAATGTTTTTATCTTCAAGTCTAAACCCAAACAAAAAGCCTTTCAGGAACCCCTAAGAGTGCAGTCTAACTGTTGCAGTACAACAAAGCCAGCAGAGAACCGTCCTCAGCATTTGCCAAAGCAGATGGGGTGAGTCAGTGTTATTAATCTGTATGAGCGAGGCCCATGACAGTCATTAGGAGAACACCTCATCTGTGAAGGAATGAACTAGTCCATCAGAAATATTTATCTAAAGATGCCCCGTTTAGGGTGGTTAAGGATCAAGGATTTGACCCAACTATGATCCACCCACAAATATGTTTCTTCCTAGCAACTGTTGTCAGGATGAAAAAGCTTTAGAGAATGCTGGTAAAAAGGACATTCAGAATGCAAATGAACTCGAGGTATTGTGATATACACTGAGAAGGAGGAGCTACAGTCTCTCATTAGGGTGAATATTAATAACTCTAAATGTAGGTATTGTGATATACACTGAGGAGGAGCTACAGTCTCTCATTAGGGTGAATATTAATAACTCTAAATGTAGGTATTGTGATATACACTGAGGGGAGGAGGAGCCGGCTGGAGTCCTCATTAGGGTGGAATATTAATAACTCTAAATGTAGGTATTGTGATATACACTGAGGAGGAGGAGCTACAGTCTCATTGGTGAATATTACACAACTCTAAATGTATTGTGATATACTGAGAAAGGGAGAGCCATGAGTCTCATTAGGTGAATATTAATAACTCTAAATGTAGGTATTGTGATATACACTGAGGAGGAGGAGCTACAGTCTCTCATTAGCTGTATACAATGCACTGCCTTTCACTGATACAACTGCAAAAGCTTTATGTATTTGACTGATCATCTGCTTTAACGCAATGAGATACATTTGAGCCAACACACCGATAAACAGGCAGTGCCAAGGTGTTATAAACTACACTACAAGCGCCGGTCGCGCTCCCACACGTATCCTATCTTCGATATCTGATAAGCTGAACTCCAGCCTTTCTGTGTATAGCGCCTCACCAGTCCGGCAGATCTGTTCATGTTTCTATCCTTGCCTCACTGCCTGGACGCATATATAGAGTGCTGTCATAAAGCCATGAATCAGTCTGTGTGAGACAACAATACCACTTTGTGAATTAATACAGAAGACCATGGAGAAGAAGGAGAAGAAGAATGCCCAGCACTGAAATAACAAATGTGTTTTATTTACTGAAATGATGGAGTCTCTTCCTCTATCGACCTGCAGTAATGTGGCGAGGAAGGAGGCGCCAGGCCTAAGCGTCCCGGCTCATTTTTCTCCTCCTGCTCTCATCAAGGTGGTAATGTGACACCAAAGTGTAACAGAAGCTACTGACTAGAAAGATGTTAATCCTGACAGTGCCACAGCGCAGGCCCTGGGCTCTGTAAAGATGATCACAATCCCTGGGGACTGCCAGCTATGCTGGCCTGCCGTCTCCATCTACTGAAATGGCTCCTTTCAGGCCTTGCTTGGATGCTGAAAAAAGAACAACAGCACTCTATTGAATGGAGCACACTTTTCTTCTTTCTTTCTATTTGCACTGTTTTCTTGTGAAGAGGCTTTTTCCTGGTGGTGTTTTTAGTATTTTGAGATATACACACAAAGCATATTAATTGCATTATTAAAAAAACAAAACTGCATTATTAAAAGCACAAACTGCATTATAAAAAAAAAAAAAAAAAAAAATATATATATATATATATATATATATATATATATATATATATATATATATATATATATATATATATATATATATATTTCTATCTTTTATCATGAAACCTCAAAATGTAAATAAGGCATTTTTATTAAAGCCTAATTCTAAACTACTTGCTACTAATTTTTAAACTTCTTTATCACTTTTCTAAACCACCCTGCACTGCATGCACTGGCAAGGACATTTTGATTATACTTTACGCACTTTTTCACCAAGCTGACCACCAACAGGAAGTGTTCGCAGCTTTTAAACCTCTGCAATGAGTTCATCAAATGTCACGTACCAATCTAAGTCTGAACAAGAAAAGGCTCTAATCCTCAACTTCTTAGTTCTCTTATACCATTTCTCAAAGGCCACAATCAAACAAGTGTGGACCTATTTGCACACCACACAGTTCATGTGTGCCTGGGCTCACCACAGGTACATCAGTGCCCTTCTTCTCACATCTCATGCACTCTTTCCCTGGGACAGTCAATCTTCTGACCACCAGACTTCAGATGTTAAACTCATGACTATGGTGTGAGTGTGTAGATAGACAGACGTCCTATATTTTCTGCCTGGCCGAAGCTCAGTAGACATGACTTTTGGCAACCACACCACAATGAGCCTTGAGTTGAGCTAAACACAGCATGAGCGTTTAGAATTAGAAAGAAGCTCAGTTGAGCTAAACGTGCTCCTCAGTTCTTAGTTGTTAGGTTAGATGTGGGACTGTGCTTGTTTTGGCCCCTAGGTTGATTGGTCACCTTCTATTTGTTGCCTCTTTGAGCTATATATATATATATATATATATATATATATATAGAGAGAGAGAGAGAGAGAGAGAGAGAGAGAAAGATAATATAGAAGCTCTATTAGACACTTTTCTAAGTGGTGAGACCTTTCCATCCCATCCCAACCTGAATTGCAATACTCATGCTGTGTGTGAAGATATATGCATGACGAGAACAATATGCCATTGACTGAGTGTGTGTGTGTGTGTGTGTGTGTGTGTGTGTGTGTGTGTGTGTGTGTGTGTGTGCGTGTGTGTTGAATTCTTTTGCTTCTGGCTGACAGTTACACTCTCAATCCTTTCCTTACCTTTCTCAGTGCCTAGTCACACTCGGAGCTCCCTCAAGCGGTCCCATTAACGTCTCACACACACACACACCTCCAGCACCAGTGTTGCTGCTTGCCACCTCTTTTAACATTCAACCAACATCCCAGAGGAACTGGCTCGGTCTTGCCTCTTCTCACTCTCTCTCTCTTCTGATCAGCTATCAATCACTCCAGATGTTCTCCTCAGATCATGATAAGCCTCCTCTGTCCAAGTCCTGTCAGAGCGTTCCTTGATTTGGTCCCAAAAAAGGGAAAATTGCTGTTTTTCCAGACTGTCAGAAGTGGAGAATGGATGAATGAGGTGCAGAATGGAGGTGCTGGAGCATTATCCACACTGGAGTGATCCAGAATGAGTAAAAACAGAAGCACCAGTCCTTTCTCCTCCTCTTCCTCAGCCCAACGCAAGCAGGACACACACTCTCTCTCTCCCTTTCTCTCTCTCTCTCTCTCTCTCTCTCTCTCTCTCTCTCTCTCTCTCTCTCTCTCTCTCTCACTCACACATACACACACTGGGCTGCCATCACACAGCCACTGCTGCTGATGCCGGGGCTGAGCGAAGCCCCTCCCTCTCTCTCTCCTCCTCCCTGGACCCTGGCCCTGCCTCCTCTCTCTCTCTCTGTTTCTTTCCCCCACATGGAAACACACACTCATCTACCAAGCTGGGTCCCAAGCCAGAGTTAAACCAGCCTCCTGCATTTCTCTTCCAATCACACTAGGATGGAGCCTAAAGTGTGTATACACACACACACACACACACACACACACACATATGCAGGACTAGATGACTCAGCAGCAGAAATAAATGAAATAAAACATGATATTTACAGCATTTATGTTCTTCGTCCTCTCTCTCTCTCTCTCTCTCTCTCTCTCTCTCTCACTTCATCTCTCCTGGTTTGTTATTTTCTGTGTGTTTTTTTCTTCTCTCATTCCTCTTTTTCTCTTTCTCTCTCTCTCTCTCTCTCTCTCTCTCTGTCCTCCTGACTCTGACTCTGTCTCTGTCTGTCAGCCTTTCAGCATTTAGTACTGGAGGCATATGCATTAATTATGACACGGTTTTAATAGACAGAAAGTACTGCTTTGAACATTCATCACAAGACAGAATAGAAGCCGACTCAAACAACTTCCCCTCAAAGCTGAGAATAATTTAGAAAGCAGAAGCACAGAGCTGTGCTAAGACCATTGTCTCCGAGGGCAACTTAAAGTCAGTAATTTCTGTAATTCAGTATTCCAGATTACCATTTTCAGAGTTTCATTAATTCAGTAATTCAGTGGTTCAGAGTTTCACATCTGTAATTCAGTGGTTCAGAGTTTCATTAATTCAGTAATTCAGTGGTTCAGAATTTCAGTAATTCAGTGGTTCAGAGTTTCAGTAATTCAGTAATTCAGTGGTTCAGAGTTTCAGAAATTCAGCACCAGTGGTTCAGAGTTTCAGTAATTCAGTAATTCAGTAATTCAGTGGTTCAGAGTTTCAGTAATTCAGTAATTCAGTGGTTCAGAGTTTCAGTAATTCAGTATTTCAGTGGTCCAGAGTTTCAGTAATTCAGTAATTCAGTGATCCAGAGATTCAGTAATTCAGTGATTCAGTAATTCAGTGGTTCAGAGTTTCAGTAATTCAGTAACTCAGTGGTCTGAGTTTCAGTAGACCTAGTAACTAAAGCGGGTCCAGAGTTTGTAGTTCAGTAATTCAGTGGTTCAGAGTTTCAGTAATTCAGTAATTCAGTAATTGAGTGATCCAGAGTTTCAGTAATTCAGTAATTCAGTGGTTCAGAGTTTCAGTAATTCAGTAACTCAGTGGTTCAGAGTTTCAGTAATTCAGTAACTCAGTTGTCCAGTGTTTCAGAAATTCAGTGGTTCAGAGTTTCAGTAATTCAGTAATTCAGTGGTTCAGAGTTTCAGTAATTCAGTAATTGAGTGGTCCAGAGTTTCAGTAATTCAGTAATTCAGTGATCCAGAGATTCAGTAATTCAGTAATTCAGTAATTCAGTAATTCAGTGGTTCAGAGTTTCAGTAATTCAGCAACTCAGTGGTTCAGAGCTGTGCACCAGCAATTCAGTGGTCCAGAGTTTCAGTAGTTCAGTAATTCAGTGGTTCAGAGTTTCAGTAATTCAGTAATTCAGTAATTGAGTGGTTCAGAGTTTCAGTAATTCAGTAACCAGTGTTCTGTGAGTTTCAGTAATTCAGTAACTCAAGGGTTCAGAGTTTCAGTAATTCAGTAATTCAGTGGTCCAGAGTTTCAGTAATTCAGTAATCCAGTGGTCCAGAGTTTCAGTAATTCAGTGGTTCAGTAATTCAGTAATTGAGTGGTCCAGAGTTTCAGTGATCTGCACCAGTAATTGAGAGATCCAGAGCTCTCAGTAATTCAGTAATTCAGTGGTTCAGAGCTCAGCAATTCAGCAATTCAAATCTCAGTGGTTCAGAGTTTAATTAATTCAGTAATTCAGTGGGTTCAGAGTTTCAGTAACGAAAATATTCAGAGTTTCAGCATCCAAATTAGTGGTGTCAGAGTTTCAGATATTCAGTAATTCAGTACTTCACTATTTCAGTAATTCAGTAATTCAGTATCTCAGCATTTCAGAAATTCAGTGGTTCAGAGTTTCAGTAATTCAGTAATTCAGTGGTTTAGAGTTTCAGTAATTCAGTATTTCAGTGGTCCAGAGTTTCAGTAATTCAGTAATTGAGCAGAATCTGAGTCGAGTGCATCCAGTAATCCAGTGATCCAGAGTTTCAGTAGTTCAGTAATTCAGTGGTTCAGAGTTTCAGTAATTCAGTAATTGAGTGGTTCAGAGTTTCAGTAATTCAGTAATTCAGTGGTTCAGAGTTTCAGTAATTCAGTAACTCAGTGGTTCAGAGTTTCAGTAATTCAGTGGTCCAGAGTTTCCCAGTAATCTGTGCAATCCAGTGGTCCAGAGCTCAGTAATTCAGTAATTCAGTAATTGAGTGGTCCAGAGTTTCAGTGATTCAGTAATTCAGTTATTGAGTGATCCAGAGTTTCAGTAGTTCAGTAATTCAGTGGTTCAGAGTTTCAGTAATTCAGTAAATTGGAGTGGTCTGTGAGCCAGCAATTCAGTAATTCAGTGAAACACGAGTTTCAGTAATCAGGTAACCCAGTGGTCTGGGGAGTTTCCTGTAACTATGGTCCAGAGTTTCAGTAATTCAGTACTTCAGTGGTCCAGAGTTTCAGTAATTCAGTAATTCAGTAATTGAGTGGTCCAGAGTTTCAGTGATTCAGTAATTCAGTGATCCAGAGTTTCAGTAATTCAGTGTTTCAGTAATTCAGTAATTCAGTAATTGAGTGGTCCAGAGTTTCAGTAATTCAGTACTCCAGTGGTTCAGAGTTTCAGTAATTCAGTAACTCAGTGGTTCAGAGTTTCAGTAATTCAGTAATTCAGTGGTCCAGAGTTTCAGTAATTCAGTAATTGAGTGGTCCAGAGTTTCAGTAATTCAGTAATTCAGTAATTGAGTGGTCAAGAGTTTCAGTAATTCAGTAATTCAGTAATTGAGTGGTCCAGAGTTTCAGTAATTCAGCAACTGAGTGATCCGTAAGTCAGTAATTCAGCACCAGTGGTCCAGAGTTTCAGTAATTCAGCAATTCAGTGGTTCAGAGTTTCCAGTAATTCAGTGGTTAGAGTTTCAGTAATTCAGTAATTCAGTGGTTCAGAGTTTCAGAACTAGTAATTCAGTGGTCTAGAGTTTCAGTAATTCAGTAATTCAGTGGTCCAGTGTTTCCAAAACTAGTGGTCTTAGAGTTTCAGAGTTTCATTAATCTACAGTAATTCAAGTGGTTCAGAGTTTGTGTAATTCAGTGGTTCAGAGTTTAATTAGCACCCAGTGGTTCAGAGTTTCAGAAATTCAGTAATTCAGTGGTTCAGAGTTTGTGTAATTCAGTAACTAGTGGTCCAGTGTTTCAGAAATTCAGTGGTCTAGAGTTTCAGTAATTCAGTAATTCAGTGGTTCAGAGTCAGCAACGCAGTAATTCGAGGGTCCAGAGTTTCAGTAATTCAGTAATTGAGTGATCCAGAGTTTCAGTAATTCAGTAATTCAGTGGTCCAGAGTTTCAGTAGTTCAGTAATTCAGTGGTTCAGAGTTTCAGTAATTCAGTAATTAAGTAATTGAGTGGTTCAGAGTTTCAGTAATTCAGTAATTCAGTGGTTCAGAGTTTCAGTAATTCAGTAATTCAGTAATTGAGTGGTTCAGAGTTTCAGTAATTCAGTAATTCAGTGGTTCAGAGTTTCAGTAATCTGTAACTCAGTGAATTCAGAGTTTCCACCAGTAATTCAGTGGTCCAGAGTTTCAGTAATTCAGTAATTCAGTGGTCCAGAGTTTCAGTAATTCAGTAATTCAGTGGTCCAGAGTTTCAGTAATTCAGCAATTCAGTAATTGAGGTCCAGACAGATCCAGTAATTCAGTAATTGAGTGGTCCCAGTGTCAGAAAACTGTAACTGTGAGTTTCAGAGTTTCATTAACTAGTAATTCACAGTGGTTCAGAGTTTCAGTAATTCAGTAATTCAGTGCAATTCAGTGGTCCAAAGTGTTTCCGTGAAATCTTGTGCATTTAGAGTTTCAGAGTTTCATTAAATTCAGAATTAAGCATTCACAGAGTTTCAGTAATTCAGTGGTTCAGAGTTTCAGTAATTCAGTAATTCAGTGGTTCAGAGTTTCAGAAATTCAGTAATTCAGTGGTTCAGAGTTTCAGTAATTCAGTAATTCAGTGGTCCAGTGTTTCAGAAATTCAGTGGTTCAGAGTTTCAGTAATTCAGTAATTCAGTGGTTCAGAGTTTCAGTAATTCAGTAATTGAGTGGTCCATATTTCAGTAATCTCAGTAATTGAGGATCCAGAGTTTCAGTATTTCAGTAATTCAGTAATTCAGTGGTCCAGAGCTCGTAGTTCAATAGCAATTCAGTGGTTCAGAGTTTCAGCACCAGCAATCAGCACTGGAGTGGTTCAGAGCTCTAGCAATCAGTGGTTCAGAGTTTCAGTAATCCAGTAACTCAGTGGTTCAGAGCCAGTAATTCAGCAATTCAGTGGTCCAGAGTTTCAGTAATTCAGTAATTCAGTGGTCCAGAGTTTCAGTAATTCAGTAATTCAGTAATTCAGTAATTGAGTGGTCCAGAGTTTCAGTGATTCAGTAATTCAGTTATTGAGTGATCCAGAGTTCAGTAATTCCAGTGTAACCAGTGTCTGTGAGCTTGCAATTCAGAGTAATTCAGTAATTGAGTGGTTCAGAGTTTCAGTAATTCCAGTAATCTAGAAGGGTTCAGAGTTTCAGTAATCTGTAATCACAGTGGTTCAGAGTTTCAGTAATTCAGTAACTCAGTGGTTCAGAGTTTCAGTAATTCAGTAATTCAGTGGTCCAGAGTTTCAGTAATTCAGTAATTCAGTGGGGTCCAGAGTTTCCAGTAATTCAGTACTGAGTGGTCCAGAGTTTCAGTAATTCAGTAATCTGTAATTGAGTGTCCAGAGTTTCCAGTAATTCAGCAGTAAATTGGAGTGATCCAGAGTTTCAGTAATTCCAGTAATTCAGTGGTCCAGAGTTTCCAGGACCAGCAATTCAGTGGTCCAGAGTTTCACATCTAGTAATCCAGTAATTCAGTAATTGAGTGGTCCAGAGTTTCAGTAACTAGCAATTGGAGTGATCCAGAGCCTAGTAATTCAGTAATTCAGTGTCCAGAGTTTGTGCACCAGTACCTAGTGGTCCAGAGTTTCAGTAATTCAGTAATTCAGTAGTCCAAGATTTCAGTAATTCAGTATTTCAGTGGTCCAGAGTTTCAGTAATTCAGTGGTTCAGAGTTTCAGTAATTCAGTAATTCCGTGGTCCAGAGTTTCAGTAATTCAGTAATTCAGGGAATCAGTATTTTGGGGGAGCAGTAATTTGATGATTCAGGCTCATGTTTCAGTATTTCAGTGGTTTGTTCTGCACCTTAATGAATGCAGCTCACAGCAGGACTGCATTACAGACTGTGGAAATGGAAGCAGAATGGTTTTATGGCTGCATTCATCATGGAAGAGCACAAGGACAGACATTTATGATCCACAGAGAGAGAAAAAAACGATGTGTGGACATGCACTCAACCGATGTTGGACAAACACACAGGTAACAGCAATGTTAGAAGAACCCAGGTTTGGGTGCTGATCTGAATAGACAGATAGATAGATAGATGGATAGATAGATAGATACAGATATTAGATAGATAGGATGGATAGATGGATGGGATGGATGATGGATGGATGGATGGATGGATGATACTTGATAGATAGATAGATAGATAGATAGATAGATAGATAGATAGATAGATAGATAGATAGATAGATAGATATCATTAATTGTTGTATTTGTGGTCACGCAGAAAGTTCCAGCCAACAGTTTATGATTTATGATCCACTCACACTCTGAGCTGCTTGAGATGAGCACCCTGACCAGCCAGATTATTAGCCTTCATTACACTGAATCAGATGTCACCGGCACGGATTCACTGCCTCTGCTGACACTGGTTTAAGAGAGAGAGAGAGGAGAGAGAGAGAGAGAGAGAGAGAGAGAGAGAGAGGTGACAGTGTGGGTGGCAAAGCACTGATCTGCAGCCAGCTTGAACCATTGCCTGGAGACACACATTAACCATCATATAAAAACAGAATTCATGTCGTTTAACCACACCAGCCGCATCACTGTTTATTCTCAGCCAGCTAAATTTCTGCTCACTCACTGGCCACTTTATTAGAAACACCCACCTTGTGCTTCCACTCACTGGCCACTTTATTGGAAACACCCGCTTTGTGCTTCCTCACTCGCCACTTTATTGGAAACACCCACCTTGTGCTTCCACTTACTGGCCACTTTATTAGAAACACCCACCTTGTGCTTCCACTCACTGGCCAATTTTATTAGAACACCATCAGAAGCTTCCACTCACTGGCCACTTTACTGGAAACACCCACCTGTGCTTCTGCTCACTGGCCACTTTATTGGAAACACCCACCTTGTGCTTCTGCTCACTGGCCACTTTATTGGAAACACCTTTGTCTTGTCACTGCTAGGGAACAAGTGGGTCCACCGGAGCCAGGATCAGAAACTGACCCCTGAGGTCTAGAAGAGGACAAACACATCTGGGCATGAACAGATGTTCTGCTGTCTCTAACTGAACACCGGGAAGGTGGAGCCTCAGACGACTGGTTTCTGATAGCGGCCAGTGAGTGTTGACCCGTTTCAGGCAGTGTTATTGTAGTTCCATGAGCCGGCCGTCCTGGTAGCGTAGTCTTCTCTGATATGAAGTGATAGGATATTCACGTTGTGCATCAAACCCCTGCACTCATCCGTAAAAGAGCAGCTCGCCAGGCCTGATTACTCAGTTTGATGCAGCGGGGGTCCGAATGAAGCAGAAACAGAGCAGCTCTCAGCCCCCGCTAATGGAGTGATACATCGACATCTTATCAGCCTGAGGCACCAGAGGGCTCAAGTCTTTATTTTCTTTGAGAGATCCTCCGCAGATACAGCCGTGGACAAGGAGCCGCCCCGCTGATTAGGGAGAAGCTCGAAAGCGGAGAGTCCGTGGTGGTTATCACCTTCATCACACCGGGCCACGGAGGACTATGAAAACAAAGGCAGTGAGCAGATCAGAGTGGGTAGCCAGTGAAACCAGAGCCATTATAAAGCAAACAAACTGGCAGCCTGCTATTTGCATTGTTTTCTCTTTGGTCCCCTGCCTTTTTCAGCCTCCTTCTCCACGTCACACCTTCCTGAGTCACTGGCTGAGCCTGACTGAGGCTTTCAAAGTCGGGAATTTTAATTTCACAGTTAACAGATGGTCTGAAAGATGTCTAAGGGTTTGAACTATTAGACCTCTTGAAATACACAGAATCAACCCTCAGTCCTCTATAACATCCTTCATTGAAAATTTAGATATATTTCTATTATATTTCAAAAACACAATGTGCAAGTCCTGAAATTATGGATTAAACACCAATCAACCATAACAGTTCACCGCTCCTCTGATCATACAGGAGCACTTTGAGTCTATTCATACTTTATCCTCCTCCTTTCGCCCTGATCTTCAGTGATCAGGACCCCACAGGACCTCCACAGAGCAGCTATTATGTGGGTGGTGGGTCACACTCAGCACTGCAGTCACACTGACATGGTGGTGGTGTCTTAGTATGTGTTACACTGGTATGAGTGGATCAGACGCAGCAGTGCTGCTGGAGTGTTTAAACACTGTGTCCCCTCACCGTCCACTCTATCAGACACTCCTGCCAGGGGTCTCCACCTTGTAGATGTAAAGTCAGAGACAGAAACTCATCTGTTTCTGCACAGTTTGTGTTGGTCATCTTCTAGTCCTTCATTAGTGCTCACAGGACGCTGCCCACACAGAGATTTGAAAGAAAGCCGTCTGGTATCTTTAGAACATGGAAGGCAGAACCATCCTCTGGAAACAGGGTAGGACCAAAGTGGTGGCAGGGTGGAAGGTGGACTTGAAGGTCTCCTTGACAGATATTCACTGGGCGATATTTTTGTACTTTGAGCTGAAGACATTTTCAGTGGATAGGTCACTTTCCTTATGCTTAACCAAAACAGACGTCCCACTTTTTATTAGGTTAAAATTTATAAAACGTATATATATCCACAGACACACACTAAGAGTCCCTTCAGAAAGTCAACATTTCTACTGAACTAAAAAAAAAAACTTAAATACACATGAACATATTTTGTTTCGCGGAGACGCGACGCCACATTATTATCGCTAACTGCCTGTTGCCTAGCAACAGTTCTCACTGGTTACGAACAACATTGTGTGGCGGAAGAATAGTTTACTGTGGATGTTTTTGTTTTTTTTGTAACAAGGCGTGGTTGAATTAACATCGGTCTCGTTTTATTATATTTCAAGTTGACCAGTTTTGATAAAGCAATGTGTCATTCTCAAAACGTAAGTGTAGTGCAAAGGTTTGTGCGCAGGAAGTACAAACACAATTCCTTCTCCGTGAAAATCAAAGAAAAGCATGGCTCTGGTGGCTTCGTATTGCTTTAACGCATCCAATGGCTGCAGGACAAACTTCATGTAAAGGAATCAGTGAGAAGGTTCTTCGTGCTCACAAAGTCTATCGTTTCCAGCAAAAAACATCCATATTGGAGACTTTACGGGAGAAAGCAAAACTGCTCTGAACTTTGAATGGACGCAAAGTGCAAAATGAGATAATCAACGGGATTTTAGATCATTTCTTAAACGACATGGACAAAAATGGAGATGCATGTTTTTTTATTGACAAAGATGAAATAGAACGTTGGTGTAAAGCAATGAATTGTGGTTAATAATGTAGCATAATGAAATGTAATGTCAATTCAGAAACCTCTGTACAGTTAGCCATTTTTTCTACTTTCAACAAGGTTCTTCAGAAGCCATCTACAACAGGTTCCTTATATATGAAAGTCCTTCTAACCACACACACTTTTAAAGTGTATTGGTTCTAAAGAGGCTGTTTTTACACCCAAACTGTTGTCTTTTCCCTACAGAGAGGACACATGCCACTACTGTACACTAATGCACCAGCTTCATCTTCATAACAGTCCTTGTCATTTTGAATGGAACATACAGAAATCAGAGGAGCACCTATGAATAATTTAACAAAGATACGGACGAGAAAGCCTTCCACGTTAGTGGTGATAATTACATTTTCTGCTGATGCGCGTCGTTCTGGTGAGGTTATGCCACTGGCTGGCGCAGCTGGCTGACAGATGCACCTCAGGCACGCGTGGTGTGTGTTAACAATGAGGGAGCATTTCAGCAGCATCATCTCAGTAACACGGCATCTTTTGAGGATTTGACCTGCTTCACGTGTGGAATGAGGTGTTTAGAATTATTGGAGGTATTAGCATGTACGTCATGTGGAAGACACCTGAGACCTTTGTCTTTTAATCTTTAGATTAACTAGGCTAATTTCACAGGACATTTTCATACTTTATTTCACAATTGCATACTCTTATTCACCAAAAAAAAAAGAAATTTATTTATAGGTACAATATACTGTTATTTTCAGAGAGTTTTTGTTTTCCTGTTTTTGTGCCTATAATTAATGAATTAATTAATTTTAAGTATGTATATATGTATTATTATTATTATTATTATTATTATTATTATTATTATTATTATTATTATTATTATTATGACTATAAAACAATTTATATCCTGTTGGAAATTGATCATCCAGAGTGTTTTTGAGCTCAAAATGTAATATTTATGAGTCATTTATAATGAATAGATTGGATATTTCCTTATAGTTGACAGTACTCCAAAATAATAATAATAATAATAATAATAATAATAATAATAATAATAATAAGAAGAAGAAGAAGAAGAAGAAGAAGAAGCCAGCACAAGAAATGTCCTTGTTATTTTTGTTATGTATGTATGACAGGCCTTTGGTCGTGGGACTTTGATCTGAAATTGAGCCATGGGCAAGAATAGAAAGAGAGCAAACAGCCTCTCTTCTCATTTTCCTCTATAACCCAATATCAAGTGTAGGACAGTGTAGTGTGTTATGATATGTGTATCATATCTGTTGGTTACTCTGATCTTCAGCTATGAAGCTTAGAATGTAACTACCTGCAAAGTGGGTCTCAGGTTCAAAGAGTTTAATATATATGATCTGTTTTTGTTTGTTTGTTTGTTTGTTTGTTTGTTTTACCTTATTTGTAATTATAAATTAAATTGAACATATGAACGAATTTTTATGAATATGAATTTTTCAGTGACTCTGCACTAAACATACCACTATCTCACTGTTCTTCTTGAAGCTCCTCTTGAAGACATCAGGTTGTGCTGAGTTTCGCGACAGTTATCTCCACGATCAAAATTCCCGTAAACACTTAATCTTGATTGCACCCACCCCAGGCTTTCTCTTCCACTTCTGTTCTTTATCCTAATGTGGCAGCTTCGAAATTTGAATAGGAGATTCGGGGGGCCGCCATTGACGGCCGGCTTGATAAGGCCTGGCGATGGATGGGCCAGGCTGAGCCGGAGCAGGGGAGCCATTGGCAGGTACAGTGGATGTAATTGAATGAGCATCGTGCCAGCTAATGGAAAGGAAACAGGCGGCTGGACTGAAATAGGAATCTCTCAGATCATAAGTAGGCTCTGCTGATGGTGATATCCAGTAAATAGGATTGAGGCCTGGCAGGGCTTCATCTGTTGCTTTCTGGGGTTGCAGGGGAAGTGTAGGGGTTAAACCCACAGGCCCAAAATGAGCCTGTGAAAGACCCCCCCCCCTCCCCCCAACACTCAGGTGTGTAAGTTGTACATGGACCATCTAATCTGATCACATGTTGCACAATATCCTGAGAAAAGTGCCAAAAGTATAAATCTTTAACCTCATAAAGATTGATTTTGATTTGACTGTAATTCTGCCTGAAACGGTTTCTGGGATTTCGATTCGATTCGATTATTTGCAATGAATTTTGATAGAATTATGATTCTTTAGAAAAGGATTCAAAGCAACTGGAATTTTATTTGCTCTGATTTCACTAAAATCAGCAGTTTTGATGCTTTCAAAACGCTCCCTTCTCAAAGTTCACTTTGATTCAGTTTGATAATGATTCTTTAGGAAAGGATTCAAAGATTCAATGCAGCGAAGCTCTATTTGGTCCCAGGATTTCACTACAAATTAGTAAGACATGTGAGTCTGCAGACCGATATTCAGAGAGCCAGAACTCAGAAATTTCAAATCTAGTACTCACATAAATTCATCATTGATCATTTGAATCTCTTTTCACCTCAACTTAATTCAGTTCTTCTTAGGAAAATATTCAGTCACATATGTGAAACTACTTATCTAGTTACAGTTGCTTAGAAACTTATTCAATATTTCATTAAAAAGCTTGAATTGAATTTGATTCAATTAATCTAGTCACTTAAATTTACATTTATTTTTAACTTTATAAGAATAAAACATGTTTTTTTTTTTTAATCCAGTGATATTTAAAAGATTTTATACTTTTATACTATTTCAGTTGAAGTGTTGAAATGCAACCAAGCTCAGTAGTAGATACAGAATGTGATGTAATTTGTTATAAGTGACGCAGGCTTTAATGATCAAGCAGTTTAAAATAGACAATATTAAACTTTGGCGTTTGACCCAGATAAGCCTAACCCCAAAATCACAGATCACAAAACCTATCCTTCACACTAATTTCTGTGACATGTTGGACAGTTCATGAGTCCAGTGTTCAGTGGACGCTCTAATGTGAATATCCGATGATCTGTCTCAACACAGTCTGGAGATGCCATGTAATATAAAGCTCTTTCTGCAGCTGAAGGTAAACTTCATTTCATAGTTCTGATGAAAACCAGACTGTGGCTCAGGCTGGCTGCAGCGAGAATCAGCTCAGCTAATCCAGTTCACCTCAAACCCAGAAACGGCTCTCCTGTCACTCAGCGTCTCAATACAGATGAATAATAAATTCATTACCTTTATCTTTCTCCTCGCTTTCCTGGTGTGTGGAGGCGCAAGGCTCCATTGTCCTTCAGCAGCATGCCAATGAGCCCTATTCTGTGGACGTGGCCTCTGGAGATGCAGATTGCTCACCTGCTCTGCTAAAGAGCAAAGCCAGCTGGCATGTCCTGACTTGTGGTTCTCGGCATGTTCTCAGAGGCCGTTCTTTAACCTCAGACATTAGTTTGGTTTGCTCTTGATTGTTGAAAGGAGTGGGATCACCTCAGTGAGCTCCAAAGATCTCCCTGAGGCCTTCAGACGGAAGGTTGTAGATGCAGATGAGTCTGGGGTGGGATTTGAAATACTGCGTCAATGCTTTGGACAGATGAATCCAAAGCTGGATTATTTGGACACATTGACATGGGGGTGGAAGTGTCAGGTTCTGGAGATCTCACCCTCATAGAAACCACTATGGAATCTTTATTGTATCAGAGGGGCTTGGAGGAAAATATAAGATTGTACAAAGATGGACACTGAAGCATCATAAAACTGAAATATTTCCACCTGGAGGAGTGGGAACATCTTTCTTCCAGTCAAATCAGAGATGGTAGATGGTAAACAGGAGTGGCAAATAGCAGCTGCCAGAGCATAGAGGGTCCTAAATGTGTCCATACCTTAAAATGTCAAAGGTGTTCATGGGTGCCCTTACTTTTTCAGTTTTTTCTGTTTTACATCATCATCCATCCATCCATCCATCCATCCATCCAGATCTGATTCAACGATCCATCCATCCATCCATCCACCCATCATTCCATCTGTCCATCCATCCACCTATCTGTCTGCCTGTCTGTCTATCTCTCTTTGACAGTCTGTCTGTCTGTCATCCACCCCCCCATCTCTGTCTCACTCCCTCTCTCTCTCTCTCTCTCTCTCTCTCACTCTCTCTTCTCTCTCTCTCTCTCTCTCTCTCTCTCTCTCTGTCCAGCGTGTTGTGTGTTGTAAGAGTTTAAGCAGCCAGGAATGTATTCATGTGTGTGCCCTCATGTAGTGTCTCCTCCTGGCCTAGCCCACACGAGCTGCAGGTAAAACAGAGGAGAGACTGCCATGCCTTCAGGAAGATAACGGGTGGTGGTGGTGGTGGTGGTGTGTGTGTGTGGGGGGGGTAAACGCCCTGTGCAGCACTCTGTCTGGTTACCATGGTTACCGAGTCGTGCCTGTCAGTCAGAGGAGTCTTTGTTACCCCCCCTCCCCACACATCACCCCCATCCCTACACTCTTACATGTTTCATATTCCCGCGTCAGTCGTGTGTGAGAGGAGCATTTTTGTGATGGTTAAACGGCTCCTACGTCCCAACCTCTAACTTTACGGTGCAATTATGCACTTTTAGGCGCTGGTGATTCACTAAGTGGGCTGAAACAGAAGCTTCGAGGCAATTATAAACCATCTAATAAACCTGACAGTGACATGATATTCAATTCTTTTCAAGTCAGTGTTATTTGTGCAGCAGCTATTGTCCTGGAGCAGTCTGGGGGCACCTTCTCAAAGTGGTTTTAAATAGAAATGTGTGTTTCATAATCGCTATAGGTTTTTGAGACTTCTGCAGCAGCGTGATAATTAAATAACTAATTGTGAAACAATACAGAAATACTATAAAAGTAATGAGTCATAATGATGTAATATGAACATTAAATCACAATTGATTAAAATCAATATGTGGGGTTAAACAATTCCAGATGCATCACATATGATACAACTAAAAGTTATATATGCAAAGTTCATATTATCGTTTTTATATATTTTTTTTTTGTTATTGATCAAAGGATCAAACAAAAAAAATGCTCCAGGTTCAATGAACTAGAATTCAATTTATGTAATGTCAGTATTCAGAAATGTGCTGCGTTCAGAACCTTCAATCTCTTTGGAAAAGGAAGCTGTCAGATCATTATTTATAAATCACAGATAAAACGGTATTACTGCTAAACGATTGCCCACCTTTCCAGTCGGATGTTGGAAAACTGACCACTGGGATCAGAGCATCTAAGCAAGCATGATCCATTAAGGAAAAACAGACTGTTCGATCTGACAAATACTGCATCAGAAAGCTGAAGAGTTTGGCTGAACAAAGGTCTTCTTGGAAAATAAAGGCGCATAATTTCATGAACAGAACGCCTCTCCATCTATTAAGCATGAGGGTGGATGGATCGTGCTTTGGGCTTGTGAGTTTGGGATCGTTTTTCGGCCGTACGAACTCTACAATGGCTAATACCAGTGGGTACTTACAGATACAGTATCTCTGATTAGCTCCTAATTTTGCTATTTCAAAGTTCACCCACGATCATGGGAATAGATTTCTGTCCGGGGTTTTATCAAAAGACAAATTACTAGATTCATCAACCTTAAATGTGTCATGGAATTATGTTCCAATTCAGATTCAGACTACTTTATTAATCCCAAGGAGGGCAATTCATTTGTAGCTTGTAAGCAATTGTAGCACAAGTAAGCAAATGATACTAACATCAATCGTCTGCCCTTTAAATGCATTTCCAGCAAAATGTTGTGAACACAGTGGACATCTCAGCATCGAGCCTATTATTCAATAAAAAAATCCCTTAGATTGACTTTATTTTAAGAAATCATGTTTAGAAACGAGGAAAATCTTATGGTGCAAACAGGATTATGGTGGCAGACGCATCAGTTATCCATCATTCTTTAGAACATTCACACTCTCGCAAAGGCTTTTCATAAAATGCCTGAGGAATAAAAAAAATGTGTGTTGAAACATGAGTGGATCAGACGCAGCAGTGCTGCTGAGTGCTTCAACACTGTGTCCACTCCTCAACGACTTATCAGACACTCTCCAGCACTCAAACTTTGTAGATGTAAAGTCAGAGACGGACACTCATCTGTTTCTGCACAGTTGTGTGCGTTGGTCATCCTCTAGTCCTTCATCAGTGCCCACAGGACGCAGCCCACAGAATGCTCCTGCTTGGGTTCCAAGCTCTATCTGGGTGGAGTATCCATGTTCTCCTGTCTGCGTGGGTTTCCTCTGGGGACTCCAGATTCCTCCCACGGTCCAAAGACATGGAGATCAGATGAATTGGCTACTCTAACTTAACTTGGCATGTGTGTGAATGAGCGTGTGTGTGTATGTGAGTCAATCCAGATATGGATTGGCACTCTATCTGGGATGAACCCCCGAAGCCTCACCGGGCAAGGAGTGCGACAGAAGAGCGCTGGATTGTAAAGTGTCCTGGCATCTTGGAAAGGTGCTATCTATGAATGAATGATGATGAGCGTTAAACTGTGCAGAAACAGATGATTTCTGTCTCTGACTTTACATCTACAAGGTATGTTAGGTCCGTGTCTAAGAGTGACAGGAGTGGACACAGTGTTGAAACACTCCAGCAGCACTGCTGCGCCTGATCCACTCGTACCAGCACAACACACACTGACACACCATCACCATGTCAGTGTCACTGCAGTGTGGAGAATGACCCACCACCCACATCATACCTGCTCTGGAGGTCTTCTGGGGTCTTATGGAGCTGACAGAATGGACAATGCATGCAGAAACCGTGTCATGGGCCGTTATGGTTGATTGCTGTACATACAAATCTCAGACAAAGTACAAAGACGTGAAGGACAGATGGAAAACTCTTATTGAACTTATAAATAAGGCAATACATTTGAGTCCAAACAGGATCAAACAGGATAATCACCAAGGTATTACCGATCCACTGGATGTAGCTAATGCTTTTAATATCTTTTGTGTCAATATTGGGCCTTCATTACCAGCTAGCTACCTAATACCTAATGCACCTCTGTTCATGCCAACTCCCCACCCAGTGCTGAATTTCCTCACGTTCCAGCAGGCAGCATCAGAGATTGTCAATGACATAATAAATGACCTCCGGCCCATCCCAGCAGGGCTTGACGAGCTAAGACCAGACATTCTCAAGACGTGCTTCCGATTCACCTAAGCCTTTACTACAAACCACCAACCCATTTTTAGCCACCAGTAAATGTCCTAACCAATTAAAGTGGGCTAAAGTAATCCCAGTTCACAAACCGGATGATTCATACATACTCATACCCAATCATAGGCTGATCTTTATTCTTCCTTGCCTTGTAGTAGTCTATACCCAGCTCATGATTCACTTCAATTATACACTTCATTCTGTTGAACCGACACCGATTTGGGTTCAGAGATAAACACTTCACATTTACATGGTTACAGTTTATTATTCATTATTAATTGAGAATTTGTACACTTTGACAATAATAATAATAATAAAAATAATAATAATAATAATATTAATATTATTATTACTACTACTATTATTATTAATAATAATAATAATAATAATAATAATAATAAATTAAATCAATAATAATAAAATAATAATATTAATAATATTAATAATAACAACAATAATAATATTAATAATAATAATAATAATAAAAATAATATCAATAATAATAATAATAATAACAATAATAATATTAATATTAATAATAATAATAATAATAATAATAATAATAATAATATTAATGATAATAATAATAATAATTATTATAATAATTATATAATTATAATAAATAATAATAATAATAATAATAATATTAATAACAATAGGGATCATCAAGGATTTATGCAAAGCATTTGATACAGCTAACCATGACACATTACAGAAACATCCATAACACACAATAAGTTTACATTCAGAAGTTTCTTATCAACTAGAAAGCAGTGTGTCACATGGTCAACCAATGATCTGAAGAGTACTATGCGGAGTTGCTGAAGGTTCAATATGGGAACCTCTTCTTTAATGTGCAGCTGGAATTTTCTTCCTCAGTTCCTGCACATTTTTCAAAATTGCACCACACACCATGATACCAGGCCAGGACGTATGATACGTGACAAGAAACCATTCGTCTTGGTGCTGACCACAGATTCATTGGTCGTTCCCAAGATGAAAAACGAGACCAGGTGACCCGCTGCCATTCTTAGTGACTCCTTGACAGTCTGGCACCAGTGCAGTCTTTGACATTGACGTGGTGTTAAGGGCAGTTATCATAATGGTCTGTGTGCATGTAGTCTTGCACCATGCAGTCATCTGCCAGTGGTATTGGCACTAACAGGGCGACTCCTGGAGCGCATCATTGCTTGCTGAATGCCCGCAATTGTGGCTGTCACACTGCACATTGTGAACCATGCCTGGAGAAAGGGGGCTTGACCACTCAGTCTGACCAAAAATTTTATTTATACATGAAGAGGCTTTCTAACCCAAGTGTTTCACCCTCTCGAGTCCCAGTGTCCTCCTCAGTTTGCCTTCTCTTTCCAGTCTCTCAAAGAGTGCAAGGAAGGCCTCTTTTATGTGGCTAACATGGCGATGAATGTGGGAATAGCTGGTCTGGCGTGATTACAGATGGTTCACCCTTTCCATGGTTAGTGTAGATCTCCCAGATCCTTCATGTCACTGGTGTGCCACTCACATCCTTCATGTTCTATCCATTGCTGCCAACAGTGTGCTATGGTAATAACCACGTGACTGGTTTGGCATGCAATGCACAGTAAGACCATGCCACTTCCATGGGAGCTACAGGCACATTTCAATTGCACAGGATGCTATTAACACAACAGCACAATGAGACAAGCTTATGTATCAGCCATAAGACCCATCGTAGCTTACAATACACGCACAGTTGAACATGAAACCATTAAACCTTCCCACCAATTTTTATTTCTGTCAGTTCATTCCTGATTGCAACTATTTATTTGATTAGTATATTTGCTAAATTTAACATTTAAAAAAAGTACATCATAGCATATTTAATGTGACATCATTCACATTTACATCGATTACATATTTTTGTGTTTTTATTTTTAAATAAATAAATAAATTGAAAAAATAAATTCCATTTAGAAATAAGGCTGTAACGCGACAAAATGTACAAAAAAAGTGAAGTGCTGTGAATATTTTCTGGATGCACTGTATCCTTACAGAGCCTTTAGGAAACTTCCCAAGATATGCTGTGGAGTGCTGGTGGAGAGCATGGTTTAACTACAGTCTGAACACTTTTGTCACATTAGTGGAAAAAGCTCCTCTCTGTTTTGGACTCCATTTCTCTTAACGTCACTTATGACTGTACCTCGGCCCTGGCCGTCACTCAGCAGAGCTGTGTTTTGACAGGGGTCCCTCCACCCCCCAAGTGGAGGAGGGCATCCTACTGCCCCCAAACTGGGGGCCATCCATCAACCTGCTTAGCCATTGAACTCCACTGAACTCCACATCCATCAGCGATCCAGCACCATGCTCCCACGACCCTGCTTGCATCAAACCTCGTCAAATACCATATGCAAATCCTCTAACAAGCCCTGATTTGGAGGAATTTACAAAAACCATGAGGTAAACCAGGTGCGATGTTTGACTTAGGAACTATAACTGTGTTGACATTCATTTCAAACATTTAAACTGAGATAACACAGTGTTTATCGTATATGCTGGGAATAGGAATGGGTATGTGTGGCAGAAATAAGAGCTAAGAATTAAGTAAAGTTTTAGGATTTATTGTATAATAAAACATTGATTTTTTTAAGCTTTATAAGCTGAAAATTGTGTCTTTAAATAGAATAATCTAAATTTGAAAGAAAAAACAAATAATCTATTATTTTTTTACATAGAATAGAGAAAATAAGCACAATCATTGCAGTACAAAAATGCAAATAAAGCAAGCAGAAATGCAACTTAAAGCTATAAAGAATTAATAAGGAAGGATTACAAAGTTTGCATGGTGAACTTGTGCTCAGTAGGGTTGCTATGGTAAACCAGGTGGTTACTATTGCCTATAACATGATATCCCAAGTGGTTGCTATGCAGTTTGTTCCTAGGTGCTAGCTGATTGGGGGTTTCATATTCCAGATTTTGGTTTTGCCTGTGTGGACTGTGCATTTACAGTTAGAGGAGTAACCAATGTGAAAAGCAGAGAGCTGTCCATGGGTGAAGAAACTAAAACTGTGAACATGTGAGAAGATGGAAAATCAATCAGATGTGATTTGAAAACTTCATGAACAAAAGTAAAGAGGCTTCAGCAGAAGATGCAAACCACTAATTAGCAAGAAGAACATGAAGACAAAGTTGGAATTTGCCAAGACGTACAGAGATAAGCCTCAGAATTCTAGTTTTATGGACTGATGAGACAAAGAATAACTTTTACCAAAGTGATAGAAATGCTGGAGAAAACATATAAGCTCATCTGTGAAACAAAGTGGCTATAGTGTAGTTTTATGTCTTGGGCTTGCATGGCTGATTAATCTTTACTGATGATGTCACGCATGATGGCAGCAGTACAACGAACACAGATTTCTAATGAAACATTTTGACTGTGAATGTAAAAAAATAATTAGGAGATTCTTCATCCGGCAACAAGATGAACACACAGCGAAAACTACAGAGGGGTTCTTTGGGGGTGAGAAGTGGAAGGTTTCCAGAACTGCATTTAGGAGTAACCCCCAAAATAAACACAGTCTGAAAGAGGCTGCAGTGAAAAGCCTGGAAAAGCATTACAAAAGAAGAATGCAGAAGTTTAGTGAGGTCAGTAGGTCACAGGCTTGATGCAGTTTTTTGCAAGCAAAGGATTTGCAACTAAATATTAAGTTTATTCACTTTAACCTATTTGAAGTTTATCTATTCCAATACTTGCTCACAAGAAACACGGGCAGGTCCAGACAGATGGTGCTATCTTCTGAACTTGTAAATACCTGGAGATAAAAGCCTGATATTCATCTTTTAATGTCAAACCCAAATCTTTTTCAATCTACAGCAAAAATAAAGAAAATGCCCTTATTGTTCCAATGATTTCAGAGTTTCTAGATGGTTCACATAGTTGGTTGCCAAGTGTTGCTAAGTGCTTCATATGATATCTAAGGTTTTTCCTATATTGTTGATATATGGTTGCTAAGAATTGCCTTAGTGGCTGCTGGAATGTTGTTCTGAAGATTGTTGTTAAGTGGTAGATGGTTGGTGGCATGTTGGTGGCAAGTTGTTGACATGGTATCCCAGGTTGTTCCTATAGTATCCCAGGTTGTGCTGATAGGCGGTTGCTAGAAAGTAGCTCAGTGGACTTTCTTCAAAATGTGAAATTCATTACTTTCACTGTACTTCAGTTTACCTGTGTCTGTTCTGTGTGAGTTTGTACAATATAAACTCTCTTATTGCCAAGATAAGTGATTTTATGTAATGTGCTTAGACGACTAAAACCTCTGAATATATTAGTGTATATAACAGCATTTAAATCGCATAGCAGAATTGTAAACTCATAAGGGTTAAGCGCAGTCAGAGAAGCAGATTAGAGGTTGCTAAAGGGATGTGAGGAGGAATAAAAAGAGGAAAAGCCTTTTTCATTTTTTTTTTTTTCCTGCAGTTTTATTTCATGTCCACGCATCACTAAACAATTACAGAGATGCTGGAGGCCGAAGCTTAAGCGCGCAGAAATCCTAATTTCAGTCGGCGTGGGACTGTGCCGCCCACAGCCAGCTGGCCCGATCTGAATCCTACCCATAATGCCAAGGGGGCTGTGCGGGTGGGGGAGTGGAGGGGTGCACAGGGCATCTCCAGAGCGACAAAGTCTGGACTACCTCAGAGTCGCTAGACAGCTTGGATTCAAAACTGGAGAATTAGCAGCCAATCCAGCCTGGCTCTCCAGCACCTGGGCCTGGCCATCATAATAACTTTCTCCTTAACGCAGAAGAAGCTGTGCTGTGTGGACTTTCCTGCTCACAGCTCGGAACTCAGTGTTTACATCACCATTTCACAGCTTTACACGTACATAAACACGTTTGTTTTGCCCAGATGTGGGGTCATGCATACACAAAAAGTGTCAATGTAGTCTTTTAATTATGAATAAATTGTGAAAAGTCGTATCACAACAAAATATGTTACATCAACACAATTGCTTTCTTTACGTTCATTAGTCTAGGCAAGAATTTAACACATCTAACACATTGTACTAATTTGCAGCCACTCACCACTTTTAAGGTATAAGGCATATTAAGCATTCCCGAGGGAATGACTTGGGAACGCCCACATCTGTAGTTGTGAGGCATTATTTTGTGAGTGAGGTTCAACACTGGCAATGTTCAGTGAAAGGGTGGATGGAAAATTCCATTTCTGACGTTTTGCAGGAGTTTAACGTTCCTTGATCCATAGTGTCACAGAAATAAGTCAGTGAAGGCATTACCACCCACAGTGGACAGCACAGTGGCCATCCACAGGTACTTAATGATTATGAGTGGTGGTGTCTGGTTCTCTCATGTCATGGAATCTCAGGAATATGGGAGCAGAAGACCCAACAGAGTGCTTCTGTTAACACCACAACACCTGGCACAGCTCCTCACCTGGGCTTGTGAAGCTGCTGCCTGGACCTTAGAGGACTGGCAACATGTGTCATGGTTTAATGAGTCACTGAGCCAATGGTTTTAAGCTGATAATAGGGTTTTTGTGTGTCACATATCCCATGAAGCCATAGAGCATGTTGCCAACAAGGCACTGTGTAGGCACTGGGGTGGTGACGTATTCTCATGGCATGGCTTGGGTTCACTCATCCACCTAAACACTTATTTCACTGTCACCATTAGGTGACCCTTTATGGACTTCATGTACCCCACATATCCCAGTATTTCACTAGAAAAATGAACTGTGTCATTGGAACCAAGTTGTCCAGTATTGATTCTATGGGGTGTCCAGGAATGTTAAACGCCCACACAGCTTTGAAAATGGAATGTCCCGTCAATCAAGCATCCACTATCATACCTTGCTCGAATTCTGATTATTCACGTCGCCTTGCCATGAGCATGCTGGCCACTGTTCAACCACACTGACAAGATGGCACCTCACAGCTTCTACAGGTGTGAACGTTCCCAAGCCGTTCAGTGAGGTAACACCACTTCATAACCATTTACATACTGCTCACACACACACACACACACACACACACACACACACACACACACACACACACACACACACACGTGGATTTTGCATGTCCTTCTGTATGACCATGTTAATGTTCCTGTACTATTTTGGTCAAATTCTTGATCTGCTCTTCAATCTTCAACCCATTCAGACAGTTATGACTCGCACAGACAGAGTGACTGTAAATGCCAAACGGAGACGAAGTTACAAATAATTCTGGATTATAAGAGACTATAAACAAAGTGAAGAAGATGTAGTAAAGAAAGGACCAGTCCTCCCATCAGATTTACCCCATATGCTCAACAAACTCCAGAATCTCTCCAAAATTCAAAACCACTCCAGAGTTCAGAGAGATGACGAAGTAGCAGAGAGGAATGAGCATTATCAAAACGTTCTGCTGGTGAAGCTCTAGTAATATGCCAATGAATTCCACAACGAGTGACAACAGACAAATGCTGGTAATGAAAGTTTCCAGTGAAGCTTCAATGTTCCAACTTATCCCAAATATGCCTAGAGGTTCTCAATTAATGTGTGTTATTCCAACCCATCTCAAACTTATCCCAAGATCTACTGGCCATTTTTATTCATATTCATTCCAACAATTGTTCTGTGGAACTTCAGTATTCCACCTCATCTCAAAGGTATTCATTGGAGCTCCATCACTCCAACTCCATAATCAAAACCTTCTGCTGCTCAAGGTTTCATAATATGGCAATGAATTCCACAGCATGGGTGACAAATGACAAATGCTTGGGGATAAAAGAACCTCAACGCCAACTCAACTCATATGTGATCAATAATGCTTCAGGATTTCAATTAATCCCAAAGGTGTTCAGCAGAACGTCATCACTTTGGTAATCCCAAAGGAGCTCAACTGACTAGAGCGAAGGACTAGTTTAATAGATGTTATTCTTGTAATAGTGGTTTGCATGTTCTAACTCCAGTCCATCCCAGAACGGTTGGACTGGCATTCATCGCTCTCATCCAAAAGGTATTCAATTTAGCTTCTTTGGAACACTCAGTCCAATGGAGACCAGAATGTCTCAATTGATGTTGGTTATTCCAAACCATCCCAAAGGGATTTAGTGGAACTCCATCACTCCCAACGTATCCCAAATGTGTTCAATGGAGCGTCAGCCCTCCAACTCACACCTAAGATCTATTGACCATTTTAAACGCATCCCAAATAACTTAAGTGTAGTTCATTCCATTCATCCTGGATGGGTTTCAGCAGAGCTTCTTAAGTCCAACTCATCCCAGACGTTCTCAGTTGACATTTGTCATCTGAAAGGTAAGTGCAGCTCCATCACTCCAGTTCCATTCCATGTGCTCAATGGAGCTTTATCACTCCAACTCAGCCCAGTTTCTACTGATCATGTTCCACTCAATTCTCATCCCAGCAGGGTTCAGTAAAGCTTCAGCATTCATCTCATTGATCTAATTCCATGGGCATGGCAAGGAGTGTCTTCACTCCAAAGGTGTTCACCTGATTTTCTGAATTCCAACTCAGCTCAGATGTTCCTAGGACCTTTCTTACACATGTCAGAGTTCTGTCTTTGTTTACTCCAACCTACCCCACATGTGTTCAGTTAAAGAATTTCTGATGAACGTTCTCGCAAATCACAATTCAGAACTCAAGAGTGTCAAAATTAACATTCATTTGCTGTTGAGTTTTCTTCTGTAAGGTCAAACTCCACCTCCTCATCACTTGAGTCCAAACTATTGGACTATTCATGCTACCTTCTGTCTATTCATGCTACCTTCTGTCTTCCATTGTGTGTGTCAGTGTGTGTGTGTGTGTGTGTGTGTGTGTGTGTGTGTGTGTGTGTGTGTGTGTGTGTGTGTGTGTTAGAGAGAAAGGAAGAGAGAAAGAGTACAGAGGAGCCTCTGTGTGTGTGTGTGTGTGTGTGTGTGTGTGTGTGTGTGTGTGTGTGTGTGTGTGTAAAAGCTTTCGTGTGCCTCCACTCTCGCTGTGTTAGTGGTCAGCGCGTGATACCTGGCTCACCCTGATTAGTTTCTGCTGGAGGATGAGCGAGAGGGCCAAAGCCATTAGTATTGGGCCTGTTAACATTAGCCTCACTATCATGAGCACCGTCCTCTCTGCTCTGTGTTCCTGAAGATCAATCAGGATCAACTGTAGAATCCTGTAAAAGAATTTAAATCAGGATGTTCATTTAAATATGGAAATAAGATCAAATCACATATTTGAAGACAGGCTAAATTAAAATAAATTAAAATAATTCCAGTAAAAATGGAAATTCATACATGCATTAAATCTTCTTAGATTGTTTAATATTTCTTATTATGAGACTGTGGATACATGACTTATTCATAAAGAAATATGATAGCATTCAAAAAGCACATATAATTTGTCATAAAGTATTACAGCACAAGTACAATAAAATTAATTTTTAGTTTGCTGTTAAAAATATTGTTGGAAAAAAAGCCAAACCTTTGCCATTTTTAAAATGTATTATTATTTATTTATTTATTTATTTATTTATTTATTTATTTATTTATTTATATATTTATATGCTGACTGGACCAATAGAAATGTTACAGTAAAATTTTTTTTTTTTAATTAACTTTCATTGAAAGTGAATAAGCTTGTAATGCTTCCAGGTTTTCAAATAAAAGTCAGGATGTGATGTGATTAAATAAATAAGTGTCAGTTCTCGGGTAATTTCACTCAGCAACGTTTTGAAGAAGGCCATGAATCACACCGCTCACAGAAATAGTAAAAGCAAGAAAGAAGGTAAGAAGGAAAACAAATTCTGACAAGAAATGAAAAAAAAAAACGACGGTGAATTTGATTGGCTGGCCTTAGTGCTGCTAAAATGTTATGAACACTTCCTCCACAACCTCCACATTCACCCTGCTGGCGGCACTGGATTCATACTTATATGGACATTATTAATTTAATACAACCGAAGGGGGTCATGGTGCAGGCACGAACAGGGTGGAGTCTGTAGCAAACCATAGAGAAAACCATCATTTGTACATATTTACTATTATTATTATTACTATTATTATTATTATTATTATTATTATTATTATTATTATTATTATTGAACTATTATTATTATCATCATCATCATCGTTATTATTATTATTATTATTATTATTATTATTATTATTATTATTATTAAACTATTATCCAAACTAATATATATATATATATATATATATATATATTTCATTAATTTATATATATATATATATAAACTGAAATAGATGTGAGGGGATGGTGGGCTGTAAGCTTGTGTGCTGTGTGTTTTATTCATCGGTAAATGCAGAGATTTCCATCTCTTTGTTCAGCTGAGTTTTGTACACGCTGCCCTCTCGGCAGATTGGAACATTTGTCAGCACCTGCACGGCGTTCCACGTTTGCCACAGCACAGAACATTTGCCAAATAAACATACGGCGCGCTGCTGCTGAAAGGTGAGCTTTACTGAGGGCAGAACGTAAAGCAGATGGTGAAACGAATGTCCAACAGCAGCGTAACAACACGGGTCACTTCTGAAATACAGCACAGTCGTTTCTGCGAGTAACAGCAGATCAGAGCAGAGCTCCGTGTCATGATTGCTTATTTAATGGTTGTTGGCTAATTTTTGGTACATTGCCTCTTGCTCTTGGCTGGAAGGTTGCTGACCAGACTTGCCCTCACTGTGCTGGCCTGTACAAACTAATCACAAACTCATAAAACACAATATTAAATCAGAGCCAGATATAAGACACGTGGAGGTCAGTGTTGCTGAAGCAGAGATAAGTGTGAAATAAGCAACGCTGAGCATTTTACATGATAGAAATGAAGTGGAATTGCATAAAAGCGGGGAAATGCTGACCCACTGGTGCTGGACGTGCATGGACAGCTTGAATAAGGTGCTGCATTTGTGTCCAAATATTTGTGCATTAATTGTTTCATTAAAACCTCCCACCAAACAAGCAAACACACATCCAACCAGTACATTTAAACCAGTTAATACATATTCAATAAATACAAAAACAAATAATGCGCAAGCAAAGTGACCAGCAGGGGGCCTGTCTACATGCTGGACTAAACACACTCTTCCACACACCTTCATTCTTAGTTCATACCCTTTGCTGACCAATGGGACGTGGTTCGATATGCAGATGATCATTTATTAAGCGAGTAAAACAAATACATAAAACAAAACATAACAGTAGTTAATAACATGTCAGGTGCTTATGTATTAAGGAAGAATATGACCTTGTATTACTATAATATAAAACACAAATTAGGTTTAGTAAAAAAACAATAAAATAAATACAAATAATGCAAGTAAACAATCTGAATTCTGTCTAAAATAAGAAGCAGCTAGAACGTACGTGTCACTTCTAAATACAACGTTCTAATTAAAACTAGGGCTGGATGATATGGAGAGTAAATCCTTTCCCAGTATGTGACCAATATGGGAGCAGAGTAGAGGAGGAGCCGAGAGCAGAGGGTGGAGCAGAGTGAGGAAGCAGAAAACTCAAAATAAATAAACAAACAAACAAACAAATGAATAAATAAATAAATAAATAAATAAAGTTTTGAAACAGAAAGTTACATCATCTTCTTCTTCTTCTTCTTCTTCTTCTTCTTCTTCTTCTTCTTCTTCTTCTTCTTCTTCTTCTTCTTCTTTCACCTGCTCCCTTTAGGGGTTGCCACAGCAGATCATCTGCCTCCTCTACTGTTACACCAACCATCTCCATGTCCACCTTCACTACATCCATAAACCATCTCAGAGGTCTTCCTCTTCTCCAACATTCTTTGTCCAAAATATCCACTTTTCCTCCTCAACACATGTCCAAACCATCTCAACCACTCTGGCCTCTCTGGCTTTATCTCCAAACTGCTCCACCTTCACTGTCCCTCTGATCTGCTCATTTCTAATCCTGTCCATCCGCGTCCCTCCCCACGAAAATCTCAGCATCTTCATCTCCGCCACCTCCACCTCCTGTCGTTTAGACAGAACCACGGTCTCCAAACCAAACATCATAGCAGGTCTCACTACTGTCTTTGAACCAGAGAGTTATAAAAAAACTATAAAACTATAAAGCAATATTGCCATTTCTGTTTATATCCCGATATAGATATAAATATTGATATATCGCTCAGCCCCTCAGAGAATGCCGTGGATGCTGTGGACTGGACAGGGCTTGGTGTTTGGTGTGTTTGGTTAATGACTCTGTTTGTTATTCCATGAGCAAACATATCTTCACATTTTCACATTTTCACATGCTTGAGAAAATAATAAAGAGTCAGTCATTGTGTTTATCATCTCTATTCATCTGCTTCCATCTGTGCTCAGAACTGCTTGTTGTGTTTTGTTGGTTGGTCCAGACTGACCGTGGTGAAGATAATTTTTGTCACAGATGTGGCACAAATGGTTTGGCCGCCCAAGCTGCATGCTTCTCCTTCTCTCTCTCTCTCTCTCTCTCTCTCTCAGGGCTCCAAAACAAAACAATTGGATCATTTAATTACTTTCAGGGACACTCGAATGAGTCCAATCTATCAAGGTCTCGGGACCTTGTTTGTGGCCTCTGTGTTTAATTCTGTCTGGATAAAGTGCCAGGTGACTTGGAATGCACATGGCTAAGCTAAATTAACAATTGATCACAGCCTTTAACTGCACAAACAGCCGATCTGCTCTCTGACTAAACGCATGCACTTCAAAGAGCATCCTCCGCACTGCAGCTGAACTGTAAATACCTGTTTACACTTCCCGACAAAAAGCAGGACTGAGAAAGACTTTCACTGAAAATGTTCTGCTCTATTCGAAAGACTAGAATCAATGACCTCAGTCATGCACAGCTATTCTAATACAATGGTCTTCACACGTTTCAGACAATCAAAAGAGAACCTGCAAAAACAAATGTCCATAAAAATGATCAGCAGGGCCGAAGAAAATTCGTAAAACACAAAATATTAACTTTATAAAAAAATTAGCAATATCCAGTATGAAGTTCTAATAACATTAATATCCAGAATGAAGTTCTAATTACATTCATATCCAGAATGAAGTTCTAATATTAATATCCTGTATGAAGTTCTAATAATATTAATATCTACAATGAAGTTCTAATAACATTAATATCTAGAATGAAGTTCTAATAACATTAATATCCAGAATGAAGTTCTAATTACATTAATGTCCAGAATGAAGCTCTAATAGAGTTAATATATATATGTGTCCGTGTGTGTGTGCGTGTGTGTGTGTGTGTGCGTGCTTCACCACTTGCCACTTATTAGAAACACCTACTTTGATTTTGGTCTCACTGGCCACTTTATTGGAAACACCCACCTTTTAACTGAGTGTGCGTCCACATGGCTGTAGATACTGGTGTCATTTCTGCTCTAGAGCCTCACTGGCCTCTAGATCCACAGCAGCCAACATTCAGGATCTGCCTGTTTACACTCCAAACATGTGCTGAGCGAGCGTCCTGTCTGCTCCTCAGAGCCGCTGATGAATCACAGCCCTGTCAGGTTAAAAGGCTGCAGACAGCATCAGCATGCATTACAATGACCATCAACCATCTGCATTTCAACAGCAGCGTTTTCGGTGTGTGTGTGTGTGTGTGTGTGTGTGTGTGTCTGTGTGTGTGAGAGAGAGAGAGAGAGAGAGAGAGAGAGAGAGTGAGAGATTCTTCCTGCTAATTACTACATATAATTATTTACGCAATAGACATATTATTATTATTATTATTATTATTATTATTATTATTATTACATAATTCTGCTTTATCTATTTTAATTTGATATTAAAATACATACCACACAATATAATTATATAGATTATATTATTATATTATTATAATATTATAATAATTATATTATTTTCCTTTACGTTCCTGTTTCAGTGATCCACACTCGTATGTCACCATATGACGCAGCACAGCTGAACAAAGGCAAGAAATGAAGTTTAAACAGGAAACTTCAGCCTGAAAGAAACTAAACAGGGGGCACTTTTATAGTCAGTAGATTAACGTGTAAATCCAAATTCAACCCCCCTGATCACACAGCAGCTCTCTGTAGTTCTATAATCACAGACTGTAGTTCATCTGTTTCTCTGCAGACTTTATTCTCCACCTTTCACCCTGATCTTCAGTGATCAGGACCCCACAGGACCACCACAGAGCAGCTGTTATGAGGGTGGTGGGTCGTTCTCAGCAGTGTGTTAGTGTGTTGCACAGCAGTGCTGCTGGAGGGTTTAAACCCCTTAGTGCTGAATCAAGCAAATCAAGACTCTTCCTGCTGCTGCTGCTGTGTGTGTGTGTGTGTGTGTCAGTGTGTGTGTGTGTGTGTGTGTGTGTGTGTGTGTGTATGAAAGCGAGAGAAGGAGTCTGAATAGGTTGCTATCCACTGGAAGTTGTCTGACTCTGAGAGCTGGATTGTTCTAGATACTTCAGTGATGACACACAAATGTCCCCGGCTCCCCCTGGTCTTAATCAAAGTCTAATTATCTCTCTTTTCCCACTTTTTCTGGCATGCTTTGCTAAATGGAAGATGTTTCTATAATCCCTGCTCGTCCACTCGCTGGTTTGTTATCTCTGCCCTGGAGGCAGACGTCATGTGTATCTTATTAGCCAAGCTGAGACCAAGGCCTGCTTACTATTAGGAGGAAATTGAATTTGGAGTTTGGGTCAGTATAAATAGAAAAGAACAAAAAAAAAAAAAAAAAAAAAAAAAAAAAAGAGAGCGAGAAGTGAGGATAATAGAGTTTAAGTTGCTGGAGTGAGAGAACTCGGGAGTGTGATCATCAACCCCAGTCTGCTGGAATCTACCCTCAGTTTATTTGTGTGATAAAAGAATATTGGTGTAACATTTTTATACTTGGCAACTGCAAAGAGTATAAAGTAACAGGCAGGTGAAAATGTAGTGGTCATGCACTCATGAAACGTTGCTCGTGATGCATCACTGACACTGAACAGCCATACTTTATTCTCCTCCTTTCACCCTGATCTTCAATGATCAGGACCACCACAGGACCACCACAGAGCAGCTATTACGTGGGTGGTGGGTCATTCTCAGCACTGCAGTCACACTGACATGGTGTTTAGTACGGTAAGTGTTAGTAACAGATGAGCTTCTGTCTCTGACTTTACATCTACAAGGTGGAGACACTCGGTAGGAGTGTCTCATAGAGTGGACAGTGAGGGGACGCAGTGTTTAAACGCTCCAGCAGCACTGCTGTGTCTGATCCACTCGTACCAACGCAACACACACAGACACACCGCCACCATGTCAGTGTGACTGCAGTGCTGAGAATGACCCACCACCCACATCATAGCTGCTCTGTGGTGGTCCTGTGGGGTTCTGAGCATTGAAGATCAGGGTGAAAGGAGGAGAATAAAGTCTGCAGAGAAACAGATGAACTACGGTCTGGAATTATGGAATAATGTGCTTCTATATGATAGAGCTGATAGAATGGACAGTGAGTTTCTACAAACAGACCGTGGACACCAAAATACTTTGGTGCAGAAAGTCAGATTTGGAAAAAAAAAAAGAGGAGAAAATGATAAAAAGGCATAAATCATATATCTGACAAAAGTCAAGCTCTGAGATGCTGCCACTGTTTTTCTAGCTCACGTTTCAGTTGACACAGCCTGCAGAGCAGTGCAGAGAAGAAGCGAAGGTTAAGGATTGGTCAGAGATAGCAGTGTTTGGCTTCAGACAGCGCCACTCTTGTCTCTGAGATTGGTATCAGGCTAGAAGCTGACACGTCACATTTCCAAAGGACATTTACAAGACAGATCGAATAAATTTTACATAAAGTGTGTCCTTCTCTCCTGCTTGAGAGACAACAGTGTTGATGAAACATCCTCTGGTTCCCTCCCCATCCCTCTCTTTACCCCTCACCCTCAGACACACTTCAACCACTCACCCACCCACCACCCTCCCCGTTCTTATTTAGCTAGAAAGAGAATCCAAACACTGCCTGTGGCTCGAAGCACTTTGAAGCTGCCAGACAGCTCCTAACAAATGAGGCAATGTCAGTGAGGGAAATGGGCCGGCTGAGATGATTAGTGTTCTGCTACAATCTGGTAAGGTTTGACCTTTCGGGGCTGCCATAATTCCAATCCCAAGTCAAAGTGAGCCGGGGCCAGATGTAAAATGAAGGGTGTTAAATATCTGTCACTCTGTCGGCTTCTGCCTCAAACATCCATTCGTCTCACTCGCCTTTATTTTCTTTACTTTCTGAGGAGAGACTCATCCCCATTTGATCCAAGCTGAGGGCATTCGAGATGAAAAAAAAAAAAAAATGACATTGTCAATAACCCCCATATAACAGACTTGGCTCATAGAGGATGAAACCAAACTATATTCCAAGCATCCAAAAAAAAAAAAAGGCTGATGGAAACATGATGGAGTTTACAAGCCTTTAAAACTCCGAGAACTGGTGCTGCTTTGATGAAGAAGATGAGAAAAAGCCTGCAGATCACATCAAGCTTCATTTAGCCCGCTGACCCCAAATGGCTCCGCTGATCATATTTAGGGACTTCACGTTAAGAGGCCAGTGCAGGCCAGAGCCGAGCACAGAATAGAAACATTCAAAGCCAGACACGAGAACCAGCCTGAACTGAAAGCTCTCAAAGATGAAGGGGGAGGAGGAGGAGGAGGGAGGGGGGGGGGTTGGTAAAAGCATCGGGACTTGCTTGTAATGTGCGTGTTGGAGGTGGGGGCCGTAGAGTACGGGCTTCCTGCCAGTATGATCTGATATCAGCGCTAGCCTCCTCTCTCTCTCGGCCAGCTGCATGTTCTGAGGCAACAAAGCTTCTCCTGTGACCCACACAGCAGCAGATTCAGAGGAAGATGGACACAGCAGGCCCTAACCTCTGCCAGTGTTAATAGCTTTAAATTATTCAGTTGCATTGGAAGCCAAGCAGGGCGCCGGGAGCTGGGCACACAGCTGAGGAGGGACGAGAGGAGGGCATGGAGAGGAGAGACGCCTATTCAAATTCACAGCCTGCACTGGCTTCTCTACAGCCCAGCCAAATGCAGCCCAACACGTTTCCGTTTGGTGTGACCCAACACTAGACACAGCCCAGTGCAATGAAGCACAACGTGGCACTGTCCAGCACAGCCCAGACCAACAGAACCTAGTCTAGTATTACTCACGGTGCAAAACATCCCAGTGTACAATGGTTGATGGCAGTCCAACACACTCCATTTGGGTTCACTGCAGCAGAGTCCAGCAAAGCCCATTAACACATATGGACATTCAGGGTGATCGTAATAAACACATACAACTGAAGAAATGTCTTTAAACGTCATTTGAAAACTGTAAATACAGCTCTATGGATCCCACCATGGTGATACCATTTCCTTCAAAAACCAGGAACAAACTAAACTAATGTCTGAAGTTTAAATAAGACTCCTTCAAAGTCCTCTCTGTTGATGCTCTGATCATTTGTAGCTGACGTGCTACCCTTGATTCTAATTTTAGGCATTTTAAGTAGCAATAAATGTGGAGGTGTCCTAACTTTTTCCCCTCACAACCAAAAAATTATAAGAAAATGCATCTATAATCATTTCAATAATCCAGCTCTCAATATAGTTAAAGTGAAGATCAAAGTTCATATGTTTAAATATGTTGATGGAGTCCTACAGCACAGAGTAATACATTTCATCCAAAATAGCCCAACACAACTTGTTCAGGCAGCACAGTTCATCCAACACAGTCAATAGATCACATACAACACAGTCAATAGATCACATCCAACACAGTCAATAGATCACATCCAACACAGTCAACACAGCTCATACAACACAGTCAACAGATCTCATCCAGCACAGTCAATAGAGCTCATCCAGCACAGTCGACAGAGCTCATCCAACACAGTCAACACAGCTCATACAACACAGTCAATAGAGCACATACAACACAGTCAATAGAGCACATCCAGCACAGTCATCAGAGCTAATTCAGCACAGTCAACACAGCTCATACAACACAGTCAAGAGAGCTCATCCTGCACAGTCAATAGAGCTCATCCAGCACAGTCGACAGAGCACATCCAGCACAGTCAATAGAGCACATCCAACACAGTCAATAGAGCACATCCAGCACAGTCAACACAGCTCATACAACACAGTCAATAGAGCACATCCAGCACAGTCAACACAGCTCATACAACACAGTCAATAGAGCACATCCAGCACAGTCAACAGAACACATCCAGCACAGTCATCAGAGCTAATTCAGCACAGTCAACAGATCTCATCCAGCAGAGTCAACACAGCTCATACAACACAGGCAACACTGCAATTCTAGCACTGGCAACAGAGCACAACACTATTGTTGCCAGTTATCTGTGCTTGTCTGGGTCAGACTGTGTATCGAGGAGCTGGACTGAGCTAGTGAGCAGAGGTCTTGCATCACTAATTCTTCCATCCCAATCTACAGTGCACGCCTGGCTGCAATTGTGATAGGCCTTGCTGCTGTGGGGTGAATCAGCAGTATCTGCAGCACTCTCTGCTGGATTTCACCCAGTGACCCCCACCAGCACTCTGCTCTTTACAACACTATTAGAATAAACAACACAAGAGCTGATCCAAAGACACCCAAATTGCTTCTGCACACAATCAACGCACAAAAAGCCAGCCTTCAAATTTAATATCTGAATTCAAAGCCCCCCATTCAGTTTCAAACACTGTCGAGTTTAGCGGGATAAAAGCCTGGATGGTTTCCCATAAATGCGTATGTATGAGTATATTCATAATTCATATGTAATTTCTATTTTTTTTGGTCTCTTTCTTTCTTGCACGAGCTATGTGAATACAAGCAAGAGTTAAAGGGAAGCGTTTTATCACAAGTCCCATTATGTACGCATGCAGGAGATACAAGGCGACTCAGACATGATTAATTTAATGGGACGGAGGCCGAATGTGATGATTGTGTCGGCCCTATTGTGTATCATGGCTTCCTCTGTTCTCTCAACATCAGACAACATCCTTTGATTCGTTAATGCCTCCTGTCTCTCCCCTGACAGCCACTCAGGAGAGCAGCACAAACAAGGAAAGATAGACAGCCGACACATTCACAATGGAGGGAGGGAGGGAGGGAGGGAGAGAGAGAGAGAGAGAGAGAGAGAAACATCATGATTATTATGAAAAATATAACTATGCATACAAAGCACTTACCTCATCCCTTTTTTCCCAGCCTTTTCTCCCACATTAGCATTCAGAATATGACACAGATATTAATATTATGTCGGAAATATTGTCAGCCCAGTTCCTCTGCATTCTTTCCATTGCAGCACTGCAGAAAATCACACTCTAATCAGTCAGTCAGCGCTTATGGCACATTCGGACGGTCCTCGATAGCTCGTAACTACAGAAAATGACCACATTACCAAATCATAATTTCAGTTGTGCGGCCGGCGAAGCAAAATCTCATTTTTCACCTTTTTAAAGCGTTTTTACACCATTTGAAAGGTTGCAGTCCTGGCCTTGGCTTACATCAGCTTTTCTGAAGAACAGACCAATAAAACGATCTACAATTACTTGGAATTAAATTAAAATAAATGTTATTCTCTCATAAAAGACTCATTTTAGATTGAGCAGCAACCCACCGTGGTGCTAGAAATGATTAACTCTTTAATGCTTTAACTCTCTAATACTACAAGACCTGCACTTTGTTGGCAGTTACATGCTTTTGTTTAGACTTCATAAGAAAAACAAATGTCATACCCTATTGAAACATCATGATTTGATGAATTATCAATAGGTTTGGACAACTTGTATGTTTACTGCATAGAGACTCTGACTGATCACTGAGGGGGTGGGGCAAATGACATCACTGACCCAGATATGTCTCCTAGTTTGCTCACGCAGTGTTCAAATAATAAATAAAAGTCCTGAGCAGGGATAGTATTGATACATACATAAATAATAGCAAATAAAAGCACAATAAAAGTCCCACATATTTCAAACATGAGATGTAGATTGTAGATTGTACCAATGTTAAAGAAACAAACACAATTTATTAGATGTTATTAGATGACTTTATGCAAGAAATGTGTCAACATATACATTCCGTGATTTTCAAAAACTCTTTCTGCAGTCTCATTATGGGTTACATCAGATTTATTGACTACATTTAAGAGGATTTCACTCACCAAGATATCATCTCATCCAGTGTTGATAAAGCCAAAGGTCATCTGTGCAAGTAGGCCTTCATCTCACAAATGTGATTTCCGGACTCCTTTAGGAGGAACCCATCATGTTGATGGAGCCCTGCTTTCTCAGCTCCGCCCAGAACATTTTCTCAGTTTTTGCAGGGCAGTAAAGTGGAAGCTGGCTGAAGGAGGTCCTCTGAGAATGATGGCTCACTGTTCAGGGACACAGTGCTATAGTCTTCGTTCCCCGGGCCGAGCTGAAAGCTTTTTGCAGCCTGTCGCCAGAAATGTCACAGTTTTCTCGTCCCATTTTTTTGTTTGTTGTTAAAAAAAAACAGCTCACCCACTACCCAGCCCCAACATGCCACATCCATCGGGAGTTCTTTCACAGCTCCTGTCCGTTGCCTTCCAGCGTCTTGGTCTCTCAGGCCTCTCTCTCGCCTTTCTATACATACATCTGAGCCACACTGGAACCCAGCATTGCACACTTACAAGGCTTTGAGAGCAAACTGACCTTTATAGGCTTTACCTAAAAATATGTTCTATTGTATCTACTGTAAGGTTAAACAAGCTTTACAG
This sequence comes from Acestrorhynchus altus, assembly GCA_034509495.1. Classification (NCBI taxonomy): domain Eukaryota; kingdom Metazoa; phylum Chordata; class Actinopteri; order Characiformes; family Acestrorhynchidae; genus Acestrorhynchus; species Acestrorhynchus altus. The sequence continues at coordinate 19,210,041 of CM067523.1, forward strand.
AACGCTGGTACAAATCACCATTCACTCTAATGAGAGACTGTAGCTCCTCCTCAGTGTATATCACAATACCTACATTTAGAGTTATTAATATTCACCCTAATGAGAGACTGTAGCTCCTCCTCCTCAGTGTATATCACAATACCTACATTTAGAGTTATTAATATTCACCCTAATGAGAGACTGTAGCTCCTCCTCCTCAGTGTATATCACAATACCTACATTTAGAGTTATTAATATTCACCCTAATGAGAGACTGTAGCTCCTCCTCCTCAGTGTATATCACAATACCTACATTTAGAGTTATTAATAGGTGCACAAGAAAAAAGTCAGGGGTAAAATGCTGCTGATGTTGCTCTTTAATATTTATCCTTTCTGACCAGAACGTTCACCAGCTTCATAGGTTTGTCAGCTGTATTAACCTGAGTGTGAATTATTATCTGAAATGATGGAGTCTTTTACTGGGTTTTCATTCTGATTTGGGATCTCATCACAGTTGTACAGATTACTGTAGCCCAGATGCACTGGTTTGTGCTTTTCCTGCTGAAGAACATCTGATTGAACTCACCAGTTAACTGCCAGGTTTAGTCAGTGTGGAGGAGCAGGGAAATCAGCAAACTCCATCTTTCACCTCTCCACAGTCTTTCTGTCAGCTCCAATAGTCTGACCAATCAGACAACCAGAAAAGGTGTGTCCCCAACTACTGAAGACCTGCGCTGCTGAACTGGGTGAGCCCCTCCAACGGATCTTCGAGTTCAACCTGCAGCTGGGAAGACGTCATATTATGGCCCAGCAAGCTGAATGATTTCCAATCAGTGGTGCTCATTTCACATATGATGAAGACATTGGAGCTTCTCTTTCTCTGTCTACTCAGACGCCAGGTGCAACATGCCCAGAACTATATGTAGTCTGCGTACCAGGCAGGTTTTGAGTGTTGAGGAGACACCATCCTCTACCTGCTAAGCTGAGGCCATACACACCTAGATGAGGGTAAAGGCACAGTGAAGATCTGCCTCTTGGATGTCTAAAGTGCCTTCAACACCATACACCCCGTTATGCTTCAGGACAAATGGAACCTGATGTGATTGGACCCTTGCCCAGTCACCTGGATCTCCAGCTACCTCTGAAGTGCTGAACGGCATCACATCTGACACTGTGATCAGCAGCACTGGAGCACCTCAGGGCATGGAGCTGGCCCCCCTTCTCTTCACTCTGTACACCATGGACTTCTGCTGCAACTCAGAGCTGTGTGACATTCAGAGGATTGTTGATGACACAGCTCTTAATTGTATCAGGGAGGAGAGAGAGGATGAGTATATGAGTCTGATGAGGGACTTTGGTGTTTGGTGCCACAGCTCTGTAGCTCAACTCCAGGAAGACCAAGGAGCTGGTCATCGACTTTTGGGGGTCCAGACTAAGGTCATGACTAGTTCTTATTGAGGGAATTGAGGTGGAGGCTGTGGATTCCTGCAACTACTGAACTGGACTTAATACTGACCACCTGTATAGAAAGAGACAGAGGAGGCTGTACTTTCTGAGGAGTCCTAAGGACACATCCAGGCTGGACAAACTGATCAGGTGGGCTGGCTCTGTGGTCGGCATAAAGTTGGACTCTCTGGTGATGGTGGCAGACAAGAGGACTATGGACAAACCACTGGACGTTATGGATGCTGCCAGTCACCCTCAGCACACCATCTTCATCCATCAGCGGAGCCTGTTGAGTGACAGACTGCTCCTTCCCAAGTGCAGGACCAATAGACTTAAAAACTCTTATGTCCCTCAAAGACACATCAGACTCCACCACAACACAAACTGGACAATTTGCACTAATCTATCTATCTATCTATCTATCTATCTATCTATCTATCTATCTATCTATCTATCTATCTATCCATCAAATCGCTCAATTAGGAAACACTGATTGTCCTTCTAACTCAAGAGCACGTCAGTGTGTAGCAGTTAGGAGGCACCATTGGATTCCCAACACTAGTACATGTCAGATTGAGTCGTGTTATCAGCGCTGATGCGACTGCGCCAGTGTGTGTAAGGAGCTGCCACGCCGATAAAAGAGGACGCGGAAGAAGAGGCCTCACTTTCTGCAACAAGGTGTTCGCCACTCGCGGGGGACGATTTGTCAAGCGTCGGCAAGACAGAACCCACCTATAGAAAAGCTACTTGTCTCTCATCAACAGTTCTCGACAAAATAAACACTGACAGTCGCACACATCCAGAAAGCAGCTCGGAAAACAGTCAGATCTGATTCTGTCACACAGAAGCTTTTAGCCCCCAGAGCGAGAGGCTGGGAGGGGAGTCAGATGGATCTTCTTGCAAAAGACAATGACGAATTGCTCACACTCTTTCTTAAAGAAGTTGGATGCAGAAGCAGTCGCTCAAATCCCAGTAGGCCGGATTGCTCCGTCTGACGTACGGCTCTGGCTGCGTCTTCCCTGCAGCGTGGAAGCTTTTATTGGAGCTGAAATGAAAACAGGAAGTTGACTTCCTTAACCCAGCTGTTGAGAATGGAACGTGAGTCACTTTGGTGACGGTCCGGGTACCGTCTGAGTGTTTTAGGATGAGTCTGACTGACTTGCATGTTGCACTTTTTGTGATGATCCACACAACTGGATCTTTGATTCGTCAACTCTGATTTGATTTTAGCCACGAGAGCACTTGTTCAACAATGTTCCACCATCTCTACCATGTATTTACTGAGTGGCCCATCCAATGATCCCAACTTCATTTGATCCCAACATCTGCTGCCAAAGTTCTAATCCTAAATCAAATCCTTAGACCAATTCATATCATTTGCATTTATTTTTGGTCTTAGTCCTATTTTAATGTTCTTCACCAAAAATGAATTGTGGAGCTAAAAGCTCAAGTCATCCAAGCACAAAATTCGGAGGGTATGGGTAGTTTGAGCTCATCTCGTCAGTAAAGCAGAAACCTTTACATGTGTAAAATTAGTTCTCAAGAGCAAACATATATTTCAAGGTTTGTAACTAGTCACAAAAGAGTGCTTGATTCCATTGTGTCCATTCATTTCTATTCTCTCAAGACGAGCTGCATATTCTTGGGCCGCTTGCCCTTGCCGTAGGATATGAAGATTGTAGGTTCAACCCCAACCTCTGCCCTCACTATCTCTGTTAAACATCTCTGCAAAGGTCTCAGTGCCAGTCGAAGTTAAATTGGGATTCACCCCACTGGCATGTTCAGTGTCTGGCTACCTGCTCGGATACTAAAACGCATGTTTCCACTAACAAATAATCTAGTCTTGGAAAGTTTCTCCAGCAAAATCCTGAGCATTGAAATTCTGCATTGGGCAGCATTAATGAAGTGAGGCTTGTATGTAATATGGTGCATCGTGTTCACTTCACCACGAAGGTTACAGTGATTACTGTTTCCTGATTTTACCTAAATGTGATTGGACACCGTGAATCAGATAGATGTTGGTTTCGGTTTTGCTCCTTTTTAGTGAGTATTTTAAAAAATGCATAATTGTACAGCATGTACTTCTAATTTAAATCATGGCAGCCTTCCTTTGAATATCTACTGACAACTCTTGAGGGATTTATACACAACTTAAAGGGAAAAAATTACAAAAAGATTAATATTTACTATATGAATTTTGTATCCAGTATGCATATCATACTTATGGTACCGTTACATTATTATTATTATTATTATTATTATTATTATTATTATTATTATTATTATTATTATTATTATTATTATTATTATTATGCTGTTAAGATCAATGTTTGTTTTGGTTTTTTTTTGTTTGTTTTTTTTATAATATGTTCCCAGTAAGAATTAGAGATATGATCAATGTTGGACCTCTGAAAATAACCCCTTAAGCAGTCGTCAGCATGCATTCAACCTAATTACCCTTTAGAGCATGTTTCAGTAACGACACCTTCGCATGTTTGTGCAAACGGTCAGCCGTCAATAGACACCAGACCTTTAACAAGAGAAGAAAACATTTTGATTTTTCATTGAAGCTGACCTTTAACTAACATTTGACTATAGCTGAAGCTAAAGAGTGAATAATTCATTCAGGGTTAGAAGTCCAAAGACACGGCATTCAGTGTTTTCCCTGCAGTAGAAGCCTGCAATGACAGATGACCTCTAGTCAGAAGAAGAGGCAGAAATTAACTTACAGTTCATTGTATAATGAAGACTGTGGCGGTTCATTCAGTGCTTCTGAAAACTAGAAAGACCTTTACTCCACATTTTCACTCTATCATCCTCGACTGGGCCTGGTCACTGGTTACTCATTTCGTTCTCTACAAAAACTCACTCGGTTTTAATGCACAATTTCTTTCAATTTGATAAATGGGTCCTATTAAAATGTTGTGTGCAACTATAGTCATAATACATAATGATATTTAATTATTTCCGTTTCTCAAAAAATGCTCCTTTGTGATTAAAGAAAGGGTTGGTCATTTTAGTTCGATTTCTTTAAGTTTATTGATCAAAAAATAAAATGGTGAGATATAGGCAATGTTACTGTTGTGCGCCATAATAAAGACTTATGAACACTACAGAGGTCACCTCCCAAAACCATAACAACCACTAAGCAACACTATAATAAAGACTTAGGAACACTACAGTAGTCCAGTCCCAACACTATAATAATCACTAAGCAACACCTTAGCAACCACTAAGCAACATTATAGAAAAGACTTTGGAACACTACAGTAGCAACCTCCCAGTGCCATAGCAATAACTAAGCAACACCTTAGCAACCACTAAGCAACGCCATAGCAACCACTAAGCAACACTCTAGTAAACACTTAGGAACACTATAGTAGTAACCTCCCAACACCAAAGAAACTACTAAGCAATGCCACAGTAAACACAGTAGTCACTTTGTGTCATAGCAACCTTCTGGGATACAATAGTAACCACCCTGCAACACTATAGAACCACCAAACAGATACTATAGCAACCAGCTGACAGCACCATGGACACCTCCTCTAACACCATGGCAACCACCTATAAGAAGCTTTGCAACTGCCTGGAAATGGAAAGTACTTCATTCTTAGAACCAGAGATCCACATTTTCTGGGCAGTTATAGGACAGTTTTCTATCTATAAACCTAGATCGATGGAGGGATGGATGGATGGATGGATGGATGGATGGATGGATGGATGGATGGATGGATGGATGGATGGAAAACTTTCTTTTGATCCCAGGGGGAAAATCACAAGTCTTGTATCATTTCAAGTAACCTACAAACAGGATGCAATAAGAAACAATGCACCCTTTCATGGTGTCAAATTATCAGTGAGTAATTAAACTCAAAAATCACAGCTAAAAATCACTCGTTTCCAACTAAATTAAATCCTAGTTTAAAAGTCAAAGGAGATTCCAGTGCATGTTTACTGCTCTGTCCACATTTACATATTCAATCTGCATACAGATTGATGAAAGTGAGGGGGTGGGGCTGGTGATATTGTGTTATAGAGGAAAATGAGAAGGGCGGGGCTGTTTGCTTTCTTTTTTTACTCACAATGATCAAATTTCTTCTTCTTCTTTATTATTATTATTATTATTATTATTATTAATATTATTATTATTATTATTAATAATAATAATAATAATAATAATAATAATAATAATAATAATAATAATAATGGACATTCAAGTTATTTTACAAATATTTTTTCAAGACTGTTGCATTTTCAGCTCAAAAACACCCTGGATGATAAATTTCCAACAGGAGTTCTGAAATGTAAAGTGTTTTTTTTTTTATCGTTATTAAAAATATGGGTGCAAGTAATTTTGTGATAAAAAATAGTTTTTTTTAGTAATTTTGTGATACTATTTAAATCCTCTTAATTTTAAAATGTCAAATGAAGACATTTAGTATCCTAGGATTCTCCTGAAAATGACAACACCTGGTATGAGTGACTGTCTCCTATAAATTCTTTTCTCATTCTTTTGTGAATAAAAGTACGTCAAACCACCAGTTCTGAACATTAAACTGCACAACCACAAGCATCTCTTTTCTATATAAAATTATTATTATTATTATTTATTTATTTACTTACTTACTTACTTACTTACTTACTTACTTACTTACTTATTAAGTTATTACATTTACAAACACATACAGCCACAGCAGAATCTGAGGGCCTAAATATTCACAACATTATGACCTAATCGTTCTCAGGTTTTTCTTCTTTTCCTTTTTTACTTTTTAATGCAGATGTGATTCCGGTAAACATGGGTGTGAGGAATAACACTGCTGCCCTTTCATATGTATGTTCTCCTGTGTGCTGCTACAATGCTGCTCCAAAAAAAAAAAAAAAAAAGCAGAAAGCTGCTGGAAGCTGTGGTGTAAAGCCTCTCTCAGTGGGGGGCTATCAGCGGAGAGGAGAGTAGGGGGATATAAACGGAGGGGTGACCATGCAGAACCAGAGAGGTGATCAATGGTCATGCTCCAAAGCCTCAGTCAGGATACAGCGGCCATCCTGACATGCATACTAAGTGCTGCAGACAATGGAAACATTAAAGCAGACCATATTCACTTTGATATAGCGCTCGGCTGTGGCTCAGCCACTCGTTATGAATTATAGAAAAGCCCCTAATCATCCTGTCAGTGGGTAATTGTGCACTATAGTCTCATAAAGCAACAAAATATAGGCACAAAGTGAATAATGTAGTTGGTACACACGCTCTTCCATGAGCACTGTAATGTGGAAGTGTAAATTATATTAAGTCTCAGTGATTTGTAAAGCTGCTTGATTTACGTCACATGGTGTGCTTGTAGTCTGTCCAGTATTTCATGAAGATAATTCCTCATAAACGAACCCAGAGGTTTAAGAAATGTTATCCGAGTAAGAGCCAGTAGTGTAGAGAATTTACAGACTGTCTGAAATCACTTGGCATTAACGACTGACATAAAGGGCAAAACACAACAACATTTGGAAATCTGAATTCATAACATGCACTGTAAACAATGTACTATTACATTTCTTGTAAACTCTGGATAGTAGATAATAACATTATTAGAGCTTCGTTCTGGATATTAATGTTATTAGAGCTTCATGCTGGATATGAATGTTATTGGAACGTCATACTGAACAGTAATGTTATTAGAACTTCATTCTGGATGTGAATGTTATTAGAACTTCATTTTAGATATTAATACAATTAAAGATTCATTCTGGAAATTAATGTTATTAGAACTTCATACTGGATAGTAATGTTACTAAAAGTTCATACTGAATTTGAATGTTATTATAGATTCATTCTGGATATTAATGTTATTAGAGCTTCATTCTGGATATGAATGTTATTAGAGCTTCATGCTGGATATGAATGTTATTAGAACTTCATACTGGATAGTAATGTTATTAAAAGTTCATACTGAATTTGAATGTTATTAGAGCTTTATTCTTGATATGAATGTTATTAAAGCTTCATTTTAGATATTAATACAATTAAAGATTCATTCTGGATATTAATTTTATTAGAACTTCATTCTAGATATTAATGTGATTAGAACTTCATACTCGATTTTAATGCTATCAGAGCATCATTCTCTATATGAATGTTATATTTTCCTCCAAGTTAAGAATTATTTGGGAACCTTTATCTTTGAGATGTTCTAGATCTAGAACTCTCTGAATATGTTAATGTTTATCAGTAGTGTTTGGAGAAACATAATAAAATGTAAATAAAATAGTTTATTTTCTGTTAAATTATTATTATTATTATTATTATTATTATTATTATTATTATTATTATTATTAATAATAATAATAATAATATTAATATTATTATTATATTCAGTGTTGCAGTAAATGGAGGAGCTGATTATGTTATTGTCATGAGAGGCTCTTTCCTCTGTGATGACAGCAGTGTGATTTTGTCAGCATGCTGCTGCTGGATTGATGGTTTCAGAAATCAGCTGATTATGTTCTCCCATCACGTGTTCAGATAAAGCGCCCTGAGTTTACATGTGCTTTAGTGTTTATGTGTCAGTGTGCTGGTCCAGACGTGGGCCGTGCTGATCTGAGTCGACTCTCCACCCCTGCAGTCCTGCACAGCGGTCCCTTCGCCATATCACTGCTCTAGGCAACGTTATTATTGCTGTTTCCCTTTAATCTTAAATGAAATAAAATATACATAATCTGTAGCCCTGCAGTGGAATAGACAACAGAGACAGGAAAGGCTGGGGTCCTGTGAGCTGGGGGAGCTCTTGCTAAGCAGGCTCTAAAAAGTGTGTGATGTAGAGCCATCTTCTCTAAGCTGGTTGGCTGGCAGGCTGCTGTTGAGATGCTTTTTGCAGGATCTGTGAAGATTTCCAAGCAGGGATCAGAGATTCTGGCCCAGAACAAGCTTTCTCTCCCTTCAAATGTGGCCATGACTGTTGATCATGATGTGAAATTGATGCATTTTGCTCTTTGTGTGCTTCAGCCGATGCTGAAAAACTTGAAAACAACAAGATGAAAAAAATCTACAACTTATAAATGATTAGAATATAAATGAGCATGTCATTGTTGTAGGGTTTTCAGGGGATAAATTACATTTGTTTTCATTTATTTGATGAATTTTATGTATTTTGTTAAATATTCAAACACTACCCTACACACCTATATCCATACTTTCATATATAGAAACTAATTTTCTTATTTATTAAATATAAATATTGTTTTTTTTATAACAGTGTTTCAGCCATAGTCATTTAGCCCCACTATTCAGCCTAAAACAGTTTAGCCACACCCATTAAGCCAACAGCAGTTTAGCCCCACCCATTCATGTTGAAGTTATGAGTGTTTCAGCCCCAGTGTTCTGAAGGCAACATTCCTATTCATACACACCATGCAAACTCAGCAGCCAAACACAGCATCCAGAACACAATATCCAAACCAAACCTCTAAACATAGCATCAAAACATCTAAAAACACCATCTAAAGAAAATATCCAAACACAGCTTCCAAACACAGCTTTCAAACACGTCTAAACACAAGTTCCAAACACAATCTCTAAACACAGCATCCAAAAATAACTTCCAAACACAGCATCCCAACCTACCATCAAAACACAGCATCCAAACACAACCTCCAAACCTACCATCAAAACACAGCTTCCAAACACAGCATCCAAACCTACCATCAAAACACAGCATCCAAACACAGCATCTCAACCTACCATCAAAACACAACATCTAAACAGAGCATTGAAACACAAGGTCGAAACACATCCAACAAATGCCTCCCACATGCCTCCCAACTAACATGCATGGCTGGATGGGCTTTAAAGTCTGAGACCAGAGAACGACACATGCAGATGTTCTTGCTGCTGTATCTCTGACTGATATCTCAGCTTTAATCTAGAGTTCTGTGGATGTATCTAGCTTGATAAGGTGTAAATATTCACAGCGTAACAGATACAGTGTAATGTAGAAATGTGGGATTGTGTTGTGCTGTTCTGAGGTCTTTGGGGGCTTCTTTGTTGGGGAACATTGATCAGCGGAGGCTGAACTGGCAGGAGCAGAGCCACCTGCAGCTGTGACACACATATTAATGTCACCTGCAAATGATAATATTTGTAATATTGGCAGATCCTGTGTGTATGTGTCAAACTCCAGCGCAGCAGGAGTCCCTCAGGACCATGCTGATCCAGCTCTGCCTCCGCAGGAGCTTCACCAAAACACTAGCTCTGTTCTCTCACTGCTCTTTCGCCTCGAGCTGTTTTGATGACATCGACATTGACGTGAAGAACAAAATGATATTTTTATTTTTCCTGATTTATAACTTGATGTAATGCTGCAGTTTCTGTCAATTCACCCACACGTGCTCACTCACACCATGACACACCCACTGATTAACTTTTGGAACCTTCATAACTCAGGATCAGAGTAACCTACAGCCATGACACACATAGTTACAGGACTTATCATATCTAACCATACTGTGATGAATTTTCAGTGAGTAATTCAGCTCAGAAAACTCAACTTCAGCTCAAATTCACTCCTTTTCAACTGAATTAAATCCCAAATTAAATTCCAGATTAAAGGAGCTTTGACTGATCAGAGAGAGAAAGACGTCACTGTCCCAGATATTGTTATAGAGGAAAATGAAAAGCAATGGTCTTGTCAATCTAATTATTAGATTAATCAAAAATCCATGCATTTTAGCTCAAAACACAATTTCAAAAAGATTTCTAAGATGCAAACTCAGAAATACTCATTGTAAGCAAAAACAAATATCTAAATTATCTTAATCTCAAATGATAATTTTTATTTGTTTATAAAGTGTGGTCAATAAAAATACACCAAACTATGAAAACACCCCACAAAATTAAGGTATGGTTCTAAAGGTTAATATTTTTTGTATAGTTGTCATGTTCAATATTGTCATTTGGAATGATTCGATTGACAATGATATTTTAATAATAACCTCTTCAATATACATAACAGTAATACAAATTATAAATCAAACCTTAATGTCCTTTATTATTTTTGCTCCTTATGTATGTATCAGTATTATCTCTTTTCAGGACTTTAATTCTGAAATTTGAACACTGTGAGAGAGAAATCCCCTTAATCCCCAATATTTGGATCAGTGATATTAGCCCCACCCCCTCTTACTGATCAGTCAGAGTCTGTATGCAGGTTGAGTATGTACATGTGGACTGAGCAGTAAACATGCACTGGAAGCTGCTTTGGCTTTAAACTGGGATTTAATTCAGTTGGAAATGAGTGAACAAGCTGAATTATTCCCTGATAATTCACACATTAATAAATAGGCTAAGTCTCGTAGTTTGTTATGATACAGTATGTGTATCAGGTCTGTTACTCCCAAGTTACTCCCAAGCAGTACCTGGATTCTTTGCTGAAGACAACGCAACACAATAGCAAATGAAAGCAATGGTGGCTTGGTCAGAATGTCCTACAGGACAGCTCCCAGCTTCTCTGAGTCTATTTTGTAAAGTGTGTTTGAATGTGTTACAGACAAGTTAGACATTTTGACTAGACATAAGATTATTTCACTTGCCAAGGCATCATTGTGTACAGGGTATGTATTGTTCCACCAATTAAATCCCAAGTTTCCTCAGCTGTGGTTCTGCAGGCAGTACATTGAGTTGGGTATGATACTGAATTCTCCATGGAGAACAGTTTTCCCTACTCAACTTCTCATCCTTAATCTCATAAATATCTCCAGTCTTTGGGGAAAGTAAACAAATCAAAAAGAAAACGAGAAAACAAGCTTTTTTTTCCACCACATCACCTTTTTCCCATCTCTTTGCTTCGTTTTTTAAGTAAAGCAAAAAAAAACATTTTCCCGAATCCAGCGGCTGGTTTAATGGAGCACAGCCTCCCATGTGTCCAGGTCTGAGGGTGAAACTGCCCAGCAGACGAATTCATAAATATAAAAAATTCATGCGGAAATATGATCCAATGGATGTGTTGTTATATACAATTCAGGATTAATCATTTATTTGATGGCCACTCAGAGAGCCTCTATGGCATCTACTGTCAACAGATGAGCAACGAGTGCACCGAGTGCCCTCTTTGGAGCACTTGGGTTGCTTTTGGAATTGAGTCCTGAGATGCTCTGCAGAGAAAGTGAACAGGAATGCATTATTTCACTCGACTCTTTTAGGGAGAAAGCTAGTGTGCATTTCTGAGAGTGTCTGTTTATCACTATAAATGGTGGCGAACTGTGACTATTAAACCAAGGCCTTAACACCTGTCTGCTCGTTGTCATTAATCTCTTCTGTTTTTTGTATTTTGTGATTAATTTTGTAATTCATTTGGTAATTTAGTTTATTTTAATAAAGTCCACATTAAGCTCTGTGTTTGCGTGAAAGCACCGAGCTAACATTAGTTGAAGCTCCATGCGCTAATGAAAGCTCTGGGCTAATGGAAGTAGTTGAAGCTTTTTGGGAACAGCCCAAGGTTACATTAATTGAAGCTCTGTGTGTCAATATAACCTCTGAGCTAGTTTAAGCTCCGTGTTTTCATGAGGTAGTTCTGTGTTTGAGTGAACAGTCCAGGGTAATACTAGTTGAAGCTCCGTGTGCTAATGAAAGCTTGAACCTTGAAGCTCCGTGTTTGAGTGAAAGCTCTGAGTTCCATGTTTAATTTGCACTCCTGTGATGTATTTCTTTCATTATCCTCTAAAACAGTGTGAAAATATTCCGTTTTGAACACAAACACAGCTGCACCAATGAAGCAGGAACTCCTGCTTAGCTGTTGAAATGAGCTATTTTACTTTAAATGGTGTAGAACGTCAAATGCTTTTCTAACAACATCATCCATATATTCATCCATCTTCTTCTGTACTTCATCCTGGTCAGGGTCGCGGTTGGTTTAGATCCAACCCGGAATGATGGGGCGCCATGCAGGAATATCCCCTGGACGGTGTCAGTGGATCAGTGTGGCACACACAACCATTTACACTTGCTCAGAGCTACGGCAACTTAGCGTGGTGAGTTCACCTACTGCGTGTATTTTTGGGAGGCGGGAGGAAACTGGAGTACCCCGAGGAATCCTGTGTGGAACACACCAAACCCCTCGTAAACAGTGACCTGAGCAGTGATGGAGCTCATTACCCCCTTAAACAACATCATCAACATAATGGATAATATTATAAAATAGGCAGAATTAAGTTGATCATAAAATCACAGATTTCCCCCAAATTAAACAAATCCATTAAACTTTTCACTGGTTTGATGAAAAAGGAATATCAGATCTGCTGAACAAAGAGCCACTGGAGAGCTGAAAGAGTCGGCTCTTATTGATTAGCTGAGCCAATTGATCTGATTCACTGAAAGGAGCTGCAATTCACATCAGCGAGTCAAAGCCAGTCACCATTTGTCCTTTGTAGTTGGTGCAATTCACTTATCTAATGGTTTTAGTGGTGATCTGGACTTGTTTCCAAAGTTAAAGTTTGTGCAGAGTGAGATCTGCTTTGTTACTGCTTTGCTTTCTTCTTTTCTTCTCGACAGGCATTTGATGTTTGTCCCTTTGAAGGACACAACTGGAGGCTCCGTGGAACAGCTGTGCCTCCACTATGTCTCCAGTTCGTGGTATTTTTCTGCAGATATGAGCATCTGCAGGTGCTCGATTGACTTTCCTTCACAATTCCAGTGATCCGCTAACCCAGTAAAATATTATCAATATTTAATTATGTGATTACCCTTTAAGACATGCTTTAGAGAGAGAGAGAGAGAGAGAGAGAGAGAGAGAGAGAGAGAGAGAGAGAGAGAACCAGACAGGAACGTTAGCTGGAGCTTTCAGAAAACGATTCAAGAATTAAAAGAATCCTCATCTACATTTATTTACATAAACATAATTTTCATATCTGCAAATAAATATTCATATCATCAGTGTTGCGCATGAAAACCTTGTATGTAAAAAGATTTTATTCCAAGTCATTTTGGAGGTTTTCTATTAGTCCATTTATCATGAAATTCTGGCATAAAATAATAAAAATAAATTTGCCAGATTCATATTGTTAAGCTGGAGATGTTAAGTTGATAGCAACGAGATGCTCAGTATTAGAACAGTAAATATAAATGTAATTGAAACATAATTAATTATGACAAAAGCAAAATGGAGTGAACAATTTTCAATAAACACTCTGATTACAAATCTTCCAATGAAAGCAAAAGAGTATCAGAGTTAAGTGATGCTAAAGTATTGAAAAAGGCTTGTTTCTTTTTTTGATAAATTATATACTTGTATATATTATTTAACTTTTGTGTGTGTGTGTGTGTGTGTGTGTGTGTGTGTGTGTGTGTGTGTGTGTGTGTGTGTAAATGAGAATGAAAATCACTTTATCTGGGCACTAAGTGTTTATTACCTCATTAAACATCTGCAAAGCTCTCCTCGTGGGAGTCCAGTATTATCTAAACTTTCGCATGTGCTGCTGATGGAATTGAACACCAGGCACTGGCTGATGGCCAGGAGGAACCAACTGTTCTTCAGACTAGCTCAGGAGATCTCAACTCTTACTTCTTCCTCTTTACTGTATTTCGGGTTAACCTACATTTGTCTTAACGGTGTCTGGAGTTTTCGGCACTAAACTCTCTCTTATTGATCAGAGACAGGAGGAGAAATAATCTGATTAGCCGAGAATTTCACAAACGCAGAGGATGAGCTCTGAATAAAAGAAATAGAGCTGAGTGATAAATGATGTGGATTTGACACATCATTTATATAACTGGGTTACACGTGGATATAACTGGGTTATAACTGATATAACCCCACAGTTGTTACTGGCAGAGTGGAAAACATCAAAGAGATCCATACTGTATTACAATCAGTATGCAATGAATTCTGTCCATCTATAAAACTACACTTCAAAAAGATTCATACTGGGTTGGAATCACTCCTAAACTGATACTTTCAGATTGGAAAAATGCACATTAAATAGGTTCATGGGGGCCATAATATAATATAATATAATATAATATAATATAATATAATATAATATAATATCAGTCAGTCTTAGCCGCTATTTCCTGAATAGGGTCACGGTTAATCCAGAGCCCACCTGGATACATTGGTCGCAAGGTGGGAATACCCACTGGACAGGCTGCCAGTCTATTGCAGGGTACCACAGGCACACACAGTCACACTAGGGGGCAATTTAGCATGGTCAGTTCAACTACCATGTGCATTTATGGGAGACGAGAGGAAACCGAAGTACCTGGAGGAAATCCATGCGGACATATCACAGACCGCGACCTGAGCAGGGATCAAACCCACAACCCCAGGTCCCTGGAGGTGTGTGACACACTACCAGTAATAATATAATATAATATAATATAATATAATATAATATAATATAATATATAATTTCATATTATTCTTTTGTTAATTGTATATGAAGTGATCTATTTCATTTTCTCAATATTAAATTTAAAAGCACGATAAACTCAAACATACAGTAACTCAAATTAAGCTGGAAAAAGTGGACAAAGAGGACATTAAAGAAGTTATTGTGCTGTAAACAGTCTGACCGCCTTTGAGGAAAAGCAGAAGTAAGATAAAGAAGCCGTGCTGTGGTACAGTAGAGCTGTGTGAGCGCTATTAAAGCTTTCAGTCAGAACGACGGCTGCAGCACACACTGCATGGAGGCCAGTGCACAGCAGCAAATTGGAGGAAATGTTTTTGTTGTCTGGAAGATATAAATCACCAACCCATAAATAATTCACGCAGGTGGAGTAATGATTTAATGCACCTTCAAGCTCTGCATGTTATCTCTCTGTCCAACGTTTTCTTTACTTACCCCTCGTTACAAATTAGACGTCACTTCGCAGTGCTACGTGAATGCAAAGCAAAAGTCATTAACTTTATTACACACTCAATTAAATACTCAATTATTTTAATTACACCCAACACATGATCAATTAAAACCAGCATAATTACTTATCTGCTTCTTCATTTACCACACTCAGGCTTTCTGGAGAATTACAGTTATGCCACTTATACATCTTCGTTATTCTGATGATTAAAAATTGCATGCTAATTTGACTGACTTTGCTCCTGGATGGTATTGATTTCGTTTTGAGTCCAATTGAAGCTGCAATCGTTTTCCCAGTGGAGGATCTTTGCTATAATGTGTGGGATGTTTGAATGATTGGACTGAATTCCCACAGACAGACTGAAAAGTCAACAGAACACTCAGTAACAACAACACATCCTGTCAATTAGAGGGTTTTGTTATTCCTTCTGAACACGACTGTAATCAGTGGCTGAATCCGGTCCCATAATAAATCAGGACTGAGGTGTTACAGGCTGACAATCTCTGTGTGCACGCTTAAACCAATACAGTATACTGGTCAGAGACTCGGTCTGACCCGACTCTGAGAGTAATCTAGTAGTGTATACTGGTCAGAGACTCAGTCTGACCCGACTCTGAGAGTAATCTAGTAGTGTATACTGGTCAGACACTCAGTTTGACCCGACTCTGAGTGTAATCTAGTAGTGTATACTGGTCAGAGACTCAGTCTGACCCGACTCTGAGAGTAATCTAGTAGTGTATACTGGTCAGAGATTCAGTCTGACCGACTCTGAGAGTAATCTAGTAGTGTATACTGGTCAGAGACTCAGTCTGACCGACTCTGAGTGTAATCTAGTAGTGTATACTGGTAAGAGACCCAGTCTGACCGACTCTGAGAGTAATCTACTAGTGTATACTGGTCAGAGACTCAGTCTGACCAACTCTGAGAAAAATCTAGTAGTGTATAATGGTCAGAGACTCGGTCTGACCGACTCTGAGAGTAATCTAGTAGTGTACCGACTCTGAGAGTAATCTAGTAGTGTATACTGGTCAGACACTCAGTCTGACCCGACTCTGAGAGTAATCTAGTACTGTATACTGGTCAGACACTCAGTCTGACCGACTCTGAGAGTAATCTACTAGTGTATACTGGTCAGAGACTCAGTCTGACTCACCCTGAGTGTAATCTAGTAGTGTATACTGGTCAGAGACTCAGTCTGACCCGACTCTGAGAGTAATCTAGTAGTGTATACTGGTCAGTGACTCAGTTTGACCGACACTGAGTGTAATCTAGTAGTGTATACTGGTCAGTGACTCAGTTTGACCGACTCTGAGAGTAATCTAGTGGTGTATACTGGTCAGAGACTCAGTCTGACCCGACTCTGAGAGTAATCTAGTAGTGTATACTGGTCAGAGACTCAGTCTGACCCGACTCTGAGAGTAATCTAGTAGTTTTAAAATAATTTCACGGTCTGGGCTTACGCTACACGTTACATTCATCACATTCACTCTAGAGTTATTATAACAATGCTGTAAAATTCATACTGGATTAAACTAGGCTTCACAGTCACTGTCAGAATGCATTCGATGAAGATTCATACTGGGTTAAAGTGATTTCACAATTGTTACTGGCAGACGGGAAACACTACACCTACTTCTTAAACTACACACTGTAAATTCATACTGGATTGAAACAACTCCACAATTACCGTCAGACCGTAAAATGGGTTTGATACATACTGTATCAGATTGCAGCAGACTGTGTAGTTATTACTGTTACACTGTGAAGATTCATACTGGTGTTAACCCCCCAGTTTATGATCAAACCCTTAAAATAGAACGACGATTTAAAATAATCTGCAGATTCATGCTGGAATTAAAACCATCACCTTATATCAGTTCTCAAACTGAAAAACCCAATGCAGATTCATACTGGATAAAAAATCACCCCACAATTAGTCTGATGATGTAAAACTGTACTGCAACTTCATACTAATCTTGCTGTTAATCACAGATATTAGAGTTTATCCCTCTTGATAGGCCTAATCCAGTTCAAACAGAGCTTTACTTTGCAAGAACAAACCAGACAGGAAGTCTCTGTCAGATTAGCGATTCGGAAACAACAGGATCCTTCAAACAAAAGCAAAAACAACAGGATTGCTCAAGACCACACTGAGAAACACACAAGCAGCGCAGTGTTTATCACTGTGTGTTAGAAATCTCACAGCTGTTCCTGCCTGTGGTCTCGTTTCAGACAAGCTGGATGGAGCTGCAAGAGCAGATAAACAAAAGATTTCAGCAATCTGTGGAGCAGATCCCCATTCGGACAAATATTCATTTACTCCCACGCACTGGCCACTTTAATGGAAACACTTTATTAGAAACACCTGCCTTGTGCTTCCACTCAATGGCCAATTTATTGGAAACACCTCCCTCTCACTTGCCACTTTATTGGAAACACCTCTCACTCACTGGCCACTTTATTGGAAACACCTACATTATGCTTCCACTCACTGGTCACTTTGTTGGAAACGCCCACCTTGTGCTTCCACTCACTGGCCACTTTTTTGGAAACACCTACATTGTGCTTCCACTCACTGGCCACTTTATTAGAAACACCTACATTGTGCTCCTCTGCAGTGGTTAATTTATTGGAAACACCTCTCACTCACTGGCCACTTTATTGGAAACATCTACATTATGCTTCCACTCACTGGCCACTTTATTGGAAACACCCGCCTCGTGCTTCCACTCACTGGCCACTTTATTAGAAACACCCACCATGTGCTTCTCTGCAGTGTACAGTTACAGACTGTAGCACATCTCTTGCTTCTCTCCATTGATGTCAGGTCATTTCCTGACCACAGGGCCACTAATGTAAAGTATTATTAGCTCCAGTACGTTTTTATGGTGTCTTTGAATAAACATGCCTTCGTTTCATGACATAACGTGGTTGTGACCAGAAAGAAAGTGGAGCTGTAAACAGGGCAAAAGTTAGTGTCTCCTGTACGTGCCATGCTAAGTGGCTGAGATGGAGTTGTGGTCGAGGCCAGAAGGTTTCCCGCCTGCGCTCCAGCATCTGAAGTGTTTTCATACCATCTCATTCGCGCATGCTGGTTTTGCAGGGACTTGAAATGCTGAGGACAAGGGCATGTCACACATCAGCTCACGTGTCTTTGTGAGTTCGTTTTTCTTTCCCAAGGCACACTGATGAGTTCCACGGAGGTCCCACCTCACAATTTAAAGGATCTGCTTACAGCGTCTTGGTGCCAGATACAGCACAACTGTTACGGTGGCACAAAGGGGTCTATACACAACACAATATCATAAAAATAAGTAAATAAATAATAAAAATCCATGAACGTGTTTTGCACACTTTGTATGTTTATGATGCTTCACAAGGAGCTTCTGTCCACTGGTGGTGCTGCATTGCCAGATACAGCCAAATAACCGCTTGATTATTCAGTATAGAGGCAGGGAAGCACCATGTGATATATATATATATATATATATATATATATATATATATATATATATATATATATCATAACATGAGTGGAAATAGGGAAGAGGAATTAATGACAGTGACTCAATGGTTATATTTAGCGTATGAGGTCATATGTACAGAATGTTGAAGTGTACAGGATACCTAGCTCCTACATTCCATCATCATCTTAATCCAAAACGAGGCTGGGGTGTAAATAACAGTAGTCACATCCTCTTTCAGATGAAAGATGTGAGACCTTCCATTATTTTTGCAAAGCTCTTGTGCGTCACATGCTATTTCTAAAGTTATCATTAATAGATTTAGCCTGTAGATTTTCGTAAATCATACGCAGCCTCTATGTGAAAACCCTGCTTGATGCATCGTGTTATTATTTATTCGGGTTTGGAGGTGCCAATTCCCCAACCCCCATTAGGACTCTCCCCATCACATAAGAAGCCCTGGACACTAGGAGGGTGAAGACGAGCACATGCTTCCTCCGATACATGTGAAGTCAGACGCTCCCTCTGTTGAAATTGTTGCAATCGTATCATTGCTGGGCAGCAAACACACTCGGAGGAAAGTGCCGGGTCCCCAGCTCCAATACACCCTAAACTTTTGCTCTCTTGGATTCCAGCAGCCAATGGCAAACTGATGCCTTGTCTACTTTTGGGTTTCACATTTAAATTACCGTATTTTCCGGACTATAAGCCACACCAGACTATAAGCCGCACCCTGGAAAATAACATATATAAGAAGAGAAAGCTGCACCTCAATATAAGCCGCATGGTTTAAAGCGTGGGAAAAAAGTAGCAGCTTATAGTCCAGAAATTACGGTAAAAGTAAATGCTTCATTGCAGATTTAAATGATGAGCTTTAATACACTGCAGTGCCGTTCTGGATGCTTTCACATTGACCCCGTTGTACCAAAAATCCCTGTATCTACTGGAACTGTAGATTAAACCACTGACACCTGAAGTGGTTAAATGCTGAATATCTGGTTCTGAAGGTATCTGTCTAGGGCTGGATCCATTGGACAGCAAGAGAACAGTCAGTTCTTGACCATGATGTGTTGGGAAGATTAAACATGAGCAAGTGTAAGTATCTGGGACACTTTGCCAAGGGTCAAACTACATGACTGGGTAGAACATCTCCAAAACAGGCAGGGCTTGCAGGTGTTCCTGGTGTGTGGTGGTCAGTACCTATGAAAAGTGCTCCAAGGAAGGCTCATGGGTGCCTGTTCTCCTTCTTCCTGACCTTAAATCCAGCTTTCCGAAGCTCAATAAAGCACCCATACAGACAACAAACCCTTCATAATGTCCCGAACTGACAGGTGGAAGCAGCCGATGTTCCAACGTCAGCTCTGTCTCCCTTTACCAGACACCGACTGGTCTGTAGAGGGGTTGCGTGCCTCATGCTGGGATGTTTTTCCAGGTGTTATGCCGAATTCTGCCTCCTTTCCAGAATCCAAATGCACGGATTGCATGGCAGGATGAATGTATTACGATCTGATTAATGAATGTTCTGTTTATGAATATGGTTTAAGTGGTTTTACATACAAAAGAAGAACACTAGAACATTATATAGGAGATATTATGTACAGTACGGGTACACTGCAGTGTGACTGATGTTAAATAATGTTGACTTCCCTTCCAGCCAGCTGCGTGTTGACGGCTCGTTAGAGTGATGACAGAAGTGTGTGTGAATATCTGATAGCAGGACTCTGGGCAGGGCCTGATGCCCATTTGAAAAACTCTGAAATTGGCAGAACCCAGTGAATCATAAGACCTCCATAATTGAATCAAGGCTCCGCTTCATGAGCTCTATTTAGAGCCGCCCATGTGGAGACACAGGCCATCACGATGCTGATGTAATCAGTCCATTTTAAAGCCTTGTGCTCCCATTAGGATGCTCTAAGTTGTTTCTGAACACTCTGGCTCAAGACACGGCTGCCAAAACAACAGTCACTCTTCTGGAAGGAGCGGCTGACTCTGAGCATGACTAGGTGACATTTCGATGATTCTCAAGGACTTGCAAAGCTAAAGAAAATCAAGAATCAAGTTTTAAGAGCAGCATTATCTTACAAGAAGCTTAAATGTTAGACAAGTGTGGGCTTTATGGGACCAAAGATGGTTCCTCTACAGGAATGAACACTGAAACGAATCTTTTGTAGCACCTTTAAGAGTAAAGAATGTTTTGCATTTGAAAAGTGAAGACCATCCCGAGAGTGTTAGGACGTTAGGACAACCCGTGAACACCTTTAACCTTGTCGTATTTCAACGTTTGGATATTTGATCTTCATTTGAACACAATTGAAGATCAATTTTACAACTGAAGAAATGTATTTTAAACATCATGTGCAAAATGGAATGAATAGAAATGCCTTTCTCTTGTTAGGACACCCTATGTCCTAATGGCTGATATCTCCTCGTCTCCTCGTTAGACGTTTCCTACTACAGTCTATCATCTCCGGCATCTACTGGAAGAAAGATTTCCCCTCTCCGCCATGCAAAGCATCAGTTTTGCACAGATGGCCTTATTTTCAAACAGCTCTAAAACCATGACACTTCCACCACCATGCTTCACAGTTGGTATGAGGTTCTTGTCCTCGAATGCTCGAATGTGGTTGGTTTGTGCCAAACATGCCTTCTGTCACCGTGCCCAAATACTTCAGCCGTCAACTGTCCAAAGCACACTGTTCCAGAAGTCCTGATCTTTGGCTAGGTGTTCAACGCCACATTTTCATCTTTCTAATGATGGAGCCATGAACCTCCAGCTACCTGTAGGTCCAGTGATGACATTTTAGGATTGCTGGGGACTCCTTTATGCATCTTGTGGCCTGCTCCCGGGCTGAAATTGCCAGGGCAGGCTGATCTGGCCACGTAGGCAGTTGTTTATGAAGGTCTCTGGCTGGATATATCGAATACAAATGTATACCCTCAACTGAAATAATATGGAAACTGTATTTACGGAATATCGGACTGTGAGTGAGGCTCTGAAATGCAGTAGAGCACTTAAAATACTGGAGTTAAACCAAAACAATTTGATGACATCTTAATTGGAACTAATTAAAAAATTCTTAATTAACTTTTTCTTGTTGAAAGTGCCCTTAGGGACTGAGCATAATGCCTGTGCTGGCATAGATGTGTGAAGGAGTCCTTATGCTGTTACAGAAATATCAAGAAGGTCTAATGTTTTCTGGGAATTCAAAAAAAACGAGGTAGTGTGAGCAGAATAAACATTACTCTAAGCCTCTCCAAGGTTCTAGATAGGCTGAGTGTAAGAGGCAGTGTGATTGGAATAAACACTACTGTTACCCGTGTAGTGGTTCCAGAGGGACTGTGAGTGAAATAGGGAGTGTGAGCAGAATTAACATCACTCTAAGCTTTTCAGATGTTCTAGATAGCCCGAGAGTTAGTGTGTTTCCAATAAATGTCACTCTGAGCGTTGGAGTGGTTGTAGATTTACTGTGAGTGTAAGAGGTAGTGCGAGCAGGCTAAACATGAATCTAAACCTTTCAGTGGTTCTAGATAGGCCATTTATTAAACGGATAAGTGATTCCAAATGTTTCAATAGATCCATCTATAGAAGCACACTTTCACACTCAATTGAATCTCAATGAGTTGTCGAAACATCACTATGACATGTGAAGCACAGTATATTCAGTAATCGGGCGCGCGCGCGCGTGTGTGTGTGTGTGTGTGTGTGTGTGTGTGTGTGTGTGTGTGTGTGTGTGTGTGTGTGTGAGAAATGACTCCTTTCTCACATCATCGTTTGGAGGGGGTGAAACAACGACATTTGTCACTCGGATCAGCATGACATGAGCCTTGACTGATTCTGCCTGTGAGGAACCGGAGAGATTCTGCTGTCACCCACCATCTGCTCCCAAACTCTCCACTCACTTCACTTCTACATGGAGCTCAGAGACAGGAGAGATAAGAGTTACTTATCTTCAGGTGTGGAGATAGAAACATACAGCATTCCAGTAAACATGGATGTAAAATTAATGAAATGAATCCCTGTTTCTTCATCAGTGCCCCAGAGATGTTGGGCACAAATGTGGCCCATATCTGAGCCATGAGGTCCAATGGAATCACCACTCTTGGAGGAAGTTCTTTAGGTTGTTTAAGTTTGTAGAAAAAAGTTACTCACAGACACACGAAATTATCTTTTTTCCAAAAACTCCAACCTTCAGACATCAAGACATATATCTGTCTCTTAGTGCTGTTTCTAGATCAGCTGGTTGGAGCCTCCAGAGATTTTCAACTGGATTGAGATCTTGACTGATGGCCGTGCGAGTGACCTCATATGACTTTCTTGAAGGAACATTTTCATGTTCTTTTCTCAACGACAAGATGCCTTATCATCTTAAAAAAAACAAAAAGTCATCACCACCAAACACCCTTTCAGATGATGGATGAAGAACAGTGTCCAACATTTCTGTGTAGACTTTGGCATTTATTGCAGATGTAATATCGATCATCTCCCCGATGCTTTACCTGAAACACATCCCCTGATCATCAGTGACCGGAAATTTACGTTTTCTTCAGGCTCATCTTTATAAATTTTATTTATAAAGCACCAAACAAAAGTTCTAGCATCATCATCCAACACAAGACTCATCACTGAAGATTACTTTCATACGGGGTCCACAGTTTCTGTATCCACTGTGATCTTGTTCTTTTCTGTTTAGGTCTGAATGATGGCTTTCGTTGGGCTTTTCTGTATGTAAATCCCATTTCTTACTGTTCAGTCAGACATCGACTCCAGTTTCCACCACCTGTTTCTAATTTGTTTTGTTCTGAATTTTCTGTTTACATGTTTTTCTTGGACTACCTGTATTACAAACTTCCCATTTTGATTGTACTTGGTCCAGATTTTTGACACGACTGACGGAGAACAACCAATATCTTCCGCAGCATTCTGTGATGATTTACATTCTTGAAGAAGTTTGATCATTCTCTGACGTCTCTCATGCTGGAGCCGTGAATCATGTCAATCTGCTTTGTGCAACAGCTTTCTCAGGTCTGAACTCTTTTTAACTGAAGACTAATTAGCAGATTTAATCTGATGCAGGTGCTTTTTTTATAACTGAAAATTACAGAGCGATTCCATAATATTTTCCTCAGAATTTACTGATTTCATTTTTTTTTTTCTGTACTTGCTCTAAAAACACAATTGTGACTGACAACAGTAATTATATTATGGTATAAAACCCAAAACATACTTCATGCAAGGGTTTAAAAGCAGATGCTCTGTGCTCTGCAGGGTTTTGTGCATTGGTGCATTCAAAAAAACAACTATGCATTTAATAACAAAACGCAAGCACAAGCTGCATTCTGAGTGTTGCCACAAGGGGCACTACAGAAAGAGCTAAATCAGTTAAACTGGAGCTAGAGAAAAGCTTAGACTAGGCCTAAAACTGGAACTAAAGTAAAGGTTACACTAGGCCTAAAACTAGAATATCAGTTAGACTAGGGCTAAAACTGGAGCTAGATTAACACTTAGACTAAGACTAAAACTGGAGCTAGAGAAAAGCTTAGACTAGGCCTAAAACTGGAACTAGAGTAACAGTTAAACTAGGCCTAAACTGAAACTAGAGTAACAGTTGAACTAGGCCTAAAACTGGACCTAGAATAAAGGTTAGATTAGAGCTAAAACTGGAGCTATAGTAACAGTTAGTCAAGGACTAAAACTGGAACCAGAGTAAAGGTTAGACTAGGGCTAAAACTAGAGCTACAGTAACAGTTAGTCAAAGACTAAAACTGGAACCAGAGTAAAGGTTAGATTAGAGCTAAAACTGGAGCTACAGTAACAGTTAGTCAAGGACTAAAACTGGAACCAGAGTAAAGGTTAGACTAGGCCTAAAACATGAACTAGTGTTAAAGCCAAAAACTGGTGTTAGATGGTAAGAAGGACTCCATGTCTTCTGCAGAACCCATGAATAAATCCTACATTTATTTGTTATCAGAAAATGTGAGACGAACAGTCACACTGTGCAGCTCTGCCTCATCGACTGAACATGAACCTGCCAGAATCAGCGTCAGGATCCGTTATTAGTGTGTTTTTTGAAGGCAGCTCGAGTGTGTGTGGCTGATGGGGCGTCGATGCTGCTGGTCTAAATATGGTTCTTTAATGTGGGCCTGCTTAGTCGTAGCTTCTCGCTGGAGACGGGTGGCGTCCCACAAATGCCAGGTTCAGTGGGATGAGAAAATCATTAATTAAAGTTGTGAAACACACAGGCGCCTCTGCATCACCACGGCAATATGTCTGAAATATAAATACATAACAGCGGCCATAGGCTGGACTGCAAAACACTGATTGCCAGAGAAAGTTCTGATAAATGGATCTGTGTTCACGGTGCTGTAAGAATCAGAACTTCTACTACACACTCAATGGTCACAGCTCCACTATGTTCAGGTAGACCATTACACTGTTCCTAATGTCACTTCCTTACCAGTGCCTGTGTGTCGTCTCACTGGCCACTTAATAGAAACACCTACTTTGGTTTTTGGTCTCACTGGCCACTTTATTGGAAACCCCTAGCTTTTAATTGAGTGCATGTGTATGTGTGTGTGTGTGTGTGTGCATGTGTTTGTGTGTGTTTTTATGCATGCATGTGTGTTTGTGTGTGTGTGTGTGTGTGTGTGTGTGTGTTTTGGGGGTGGTTAAAATGAAACACATTCTATCACACCTTATCAAACCTACAGACCCCTCGACTGCGGCCTTTAAAAACAGCCATTATCCTGCAACAGAAACAGCAGGTGATCTGTGTGGCTCGACATGGTTACTGTCGTTTAGCTACTCACAACAAAGAGTTGCCAAAATGTTCTCATGTAAAAATCGTAATTACATAATCTGCAATTACAAATTAATTACATGTACATTTAAATGTAATTCCTATAAGGACTGTATGGGTTAGAGTGGTCAGAGAGCCAGGGTGGAGGACGGGGCTGGAAAGTGTCTTTCGCACGTTCAGACCCTGCAGTAAAACGTACTCAGGTCTTTGGACAGCAGGTGGTCATTCAAGAAAAGGCTGATTTTCATCACCTTGTAAACTCCTGCAGAACTTTCCTGGAGAGCTTTACAGTTGAAGTAGGGTCATTAGCAATGGTGTGGCTTTTGAGCTTGTTTCTTTTTCTTTAATTTGTCCTCCAGACATTTTTTGGCCTAGTAAGAAATCCAGTCCCAACAGCTGCCTGCTGTTCCCTACAAGCTGAAAAGCGAGGCTGGTTGTGTTGAAATGTAGCAGAAGTTAATGTTTGACATCACAGAATCTGTCTATTCGTCTCACGGTCTTTGTTCTGCATGCAAACCTCTGCACGCCTCTATCGAGTCTGCAGCAGAAAGGCGTCTTCCTGACAGCCTCACAAGCACTCGGCTCGTTCTTCTCCAGAACTTCATAACCGAGCCTTTTCTCCGGGTAAGAACGTTCAGGTGTCCGGTTTTCCCTCTACAGAGCAGACATGCCGATGTTCGAGTGGACATATTAAATGAGTGTCTTTGAGTGTAGATGCAGGTTCTGACTGCTGCACTTGCGCAGATATGCACATGATTGGTTCATTTTCCTGAAGGCTGAGACTTCATTCACTTGATTGGTTATTTCTCTAAAGGCTGGAATTTTGTTCACCCGATTGGCTCTTTTTCTTTAGGTCGGGATTTTGTGCTGCTGATTGTTTCTTTTTTTTGAAGCCTGGAAGTGCATTGATCTGATTGGTCCTTTTTTGAAGCCCGTGATTGTTTTCAGCCGATTGGCTCTTTTTTCATGAAGGCCAGGATTTCATTCATCTGATTGGCTCTTTTTCTTGAAGGCCAGGAATTCAGGAACTCTTGCTTAGCCTTTTGAAAGATGTCGATGAGCTCTTCAGTTACAGCCCAGTTAATGGATTTTTGGGAACTTTGTAGGTTCCCAGTGTCTCTCCTGGTTCATTTTTCCCTGGCTTGTTGGTTGTGCACTTCTGTGTGTACATTGTTAATAAGATAAACATGAAATTGGTGAGAATGCCACAAAACTGCATCTTCAGGCATCAAGATGTTGATCTTCCAGCAGTTTCAACATCCTGGGATGTAAAAGGCAGAATGAAGGAGTGGAGAGGAGGTGAGGAGAACAGTAGACTTATATACCTAGGTACCACGTGGCCCAGGCAACATCTCATAAATCTCATTAGACTGAACTGGAAAGAAGATGCCTGACTGCTGGACCCCGGCTGCCGATGGTGAGCAGCATGAACCTGGATTCGAACCAGTGACCCCAGGATCATAGTGGGAGCGGCTTTCTATTAGAGAGGAATAAAGATAGGAAAAGAGTCCTGCCTTTATTATGCCTCAGGTTGAGGAGGCCCAAAGCACTTGTTAGAACTTCCAAAAAAGGCTTGAAAGTTTTGAAACACACTCTGGAATACTTTGTGGTCCTGGATAGTGGGTGGGATGTGGGAAGGATCGAATTTTCTAAATATTAGATATTTAGACGTTTGAATTCAGCTTCCTTGAATTCAGTTCACAATAAAATACCCCCTCGTCTTCTCACGGTCGGTTGGAAAGTTTAGAATCTGCACTTCCCAACTCCTTCCCCTCTTATTTGAATGGAAGTTAGAAATAATTGATTGTAAACTGCAGCCTGGTTTTGTTCCCTCTGTGCCGATTGAGGTTTCTAAAGGGTTAAACCAGGCCAAAGGCTCTGAAGGACCTGAGCGCCGGCCGGTTGGGAGGAGGAGAGGGAGACAAATAGCCACAGATCCAGCGAT
Organism: Acestrorhynchus altus; assembly: GCA_034509495.1. Taxonomy (NCBI): domain Eukaryota; kingdom Metazoa; phylum Chordata; class Actinopteri; order Characiformes; family Acestrorhynchidae; genus Acestrorhynchus; species Acestrorhynchus altus. Next base: position 19,237,515 of record CM067523.1, read on the forward strand.
TAAAGCCATGTTGTGAAAACCTCGCATTAATAAGATATGTACATTATGGACCGAACATCCTCTCAGCTTGAAATGAAAAATTAAACAGGAGTGGAGAAAGGCAGCAGTGCGCCGCCTCCTGAAATAAAGCACGGACCCGACGAGGCGCATTAGAGCTATCAATAAATCAGCGAATAAAAGACAACTTTCAGAAGAAAAGAGGCATGAAGCTTCAGCCCGCTGAATCCTGCATGCTCAGGCCCTGCAGGTAAACCCATTCTCAATTCTGCAGCTTAATCATCCTCCAGACTGCACACGGCCTATTAGCCGGTGCAGGGTGTGTGTGCAGTCTTTTAACTGTACCATCCAGCTGAGTCCACACTAAACCCCACCACTTCCATTCCCAGCTCATCGTTAAACATTCAGAACATATTTAAAGGGGAACTCCAGTGATTTCCCGCAAATTTCCTTGTAAATCAGTGATTGAGAAGAATGCCTTCAGACTGAAATTCTGGTTCAGTGCAGAGAAACTAACTCACACCACAGTTGTAGCCATTTCATTAAAGCCCTCCAGTGAAGCTTCTCCTGGGGCACATCTGGAAAACAATTCCACCAAGCCCTGCATTTATCCCTCCACCAATTGAATGATATGCACGTTTTTGACCCAAAATATACACAGATCTGCCATAACATTAGGGCCACCTCCTTTGTGACCGTACAGGAGCACTTTACAGTTCTATATTAACAGACTGTAGTTCATCCGCATACTGTTTGCCTCCTTTCACCCTGATCTTCAATGTCCAGAACCCCGCAACACCACCAGACACCATGCCAGTGTGACTGCAGTGCTATAAAATGACCCATCATCCAAATTACACCTGCTCTGTGGTGGTCCAGTGGGGTCCTGGACATGGAAGATCGGGGTGAAAGTAAGCTAACGAGATATGCAGAGAAACAGATGGACGGCAGTCTAATTATAGCACCGCAAAGTGTTCCTGTGTGGTCAGTGAAGCTGACAAAAATGAACAGTGGGTGTTGAAAAAAGGAGGTGGTCATAATGTTGTGGTTGATTGCAAACCAGTGAGACAAACCCATTTCGGACAGTCGTCGTGCCGTGATGGGATCTCTTGATTAACAACATGATGCTGGATAATATATGTCCACTGTAGGCCATATTGGGTGTTCTAAAGCTTTTGACTGGTAGTGTGTGTGTGTGTGTGTGTGTGTATATATATATCCACAACTGTCAACACAGTCTCCTTTTCTCTTCTCTGACGGGGTCTTAATGCCTCAAAAACTCGATGCATGCTGTTGCTGGCTGGCTAAGACTTTTACATGCAGTTACGTACCGTTTATAGCCTCAAGCCAAAGCAGTACATTTGGAGTAATAGTCTTTTTTCCCCGCAGACTGTTCGACTGGTAGAACAACAGATCAACAGTCTCAGCATTAATTTGACAAAAATACTGCATTGTTTACTATTTTGCAAACAAATCCCTTCCATTTCGAGAGTGGGCTTTTTATCTATCACGATAGCTGCAAAGTGTGAGTAGCATAAGCAGCTTATTTCAGAGAAACAACCTCGAGGACCAATAACAGTGACGCACAAGAGCCGTGTGAAAAGAGAGCAGTCTGGTAAGAGTCCCATCATTGTTATCAGCTCATTATCTCTGCAGCTGCCTCCCGGAGAACAGGTATGCTGGCCCGCCCAGTGGTCATAACAGGGGGGGCTATCTTAACTCAGCCAGCCGGGTGAGGATGCATCACTGCTTCACTAAGTTTTCACACTATCTTGCTTGACCTCACCCCCCCACCGTGTCCAGTGGGGAAGGAATGGCCGCTCCGCCCCTATTTGAATGCCCCAGCTTTAAACTGCAGCAATTGAACCCTCTCCTCAATGCCCTGGGGAGAGGGCTGAGTCACATGACTGGCCATGCTCATGGGTCTCACAGACAGATGGTGCCAGCAAACATATTTTTCCACACATGGTGCACCAGCAGATAATCCCCAAACAACAGACACCAAGGGAACACTCTCCTGAGCTACAATGAGCCGTCACCAGATCCCCTGGTTCGCCAGTCAATTCGAGTCTCTGGCTGAAGATGCATTCTTGTGTGTTCTTCCATCCCTGTGTTCTTGTCTAACGTCATCTTCAAGTCACATTCCATTACTGGAGAATGCAGTTACCAAGAACAAATACAGTTCCCAGATGTTCTTTGATAAGCCCTGAAAGCCATGGATGCATGGATTGGTGACTTGCCAGCAAGAAGAAATGGAGATACACTGAGGTTCTTGTGCACAAATGCTGTGTTTGGTTTGCACCAAACATGTCTTCTGTTGCTCTGCCCAAATAATTGATCTTTCATCTGTCCAAAGCACACTGTCCCAGATGTCCTGATCTTCGTCTCTGTGGTGTCTGGAAAACGTTATTCTTGCCATGGTGTGTATTTTGACAAAAACCAAGCTAGTTTGGTCTCCTTCTGATGGTAGATGATACACTTTGACATCACTTGTGTCAAGAGCTACCTGTAGGTCCCACGATGACATTTAAGGATTGTTGGAGACTTCTTTCCTCATCTTGCGGTCTGCTCTTGGGCTGAATTTGCTAGGACGGTCTGATCTGGCCATGTTGGCAGTTGTTTTAAATGTTCTCCACGGCTAATTTCTAATTGTTCCAAGATCTTTTTAAACACTTACCACAGTCGTCTTCATTTACAGTCATATTTTCTGGAGGCCTCAGGGGGCTCTTTGGCTCTCGCCATGGTGATCCCACTCACTTCAACAATCAAGAGCAAACCAAACTAATGTCTAAAGCTGAAATAAAGCAGCTTCCTCTATCAACGGTATAATCATTTGCAGCTAATAATTACATTTCGCAAATGAAATGTCTGACATTTCTTCATTCGTATAGTAGTTTTATCACCTCCATCTCTCAATATAGTTAAAATGAATATGTTTAAACATGAATAAAATTATATCTACCATTACTGTCGACTAAAAGCACATACGTGGTAATAATATACACTAATTATCTCCTAGGCTGGTGCAATAAAGGTAATAAAGTGCATATAACAGTTCATATAACTGTCATCGCACTCTCTTCAAAGTGTGTGGAGTTCAATAATCTCTAATAATCTCTCTTATGTGGTTTCTGACACTGTTTGACAGCCTGTTATTAGAATCCGGTCGAGTGTCTGACTGTCTCCTGCATTTTCTCTGACTCACAGTCCAGAACTCTCCCTCCTTCCCAAGCATCTTTAATAGAAGTGGACATTTGCCCCTTTGATCAGTTTCGCGTGGACAGGAGCGGCGCTGTGTCATTCCGACCCAAGCGGACACGGGACACACTTCACAGGCATTCCTTTGTGGAGCCACGGAACGCTCTCACTCACAGGATAATTACTCCTGCTGCCTGATATATAATTTTATATCCTTCCTCGTGTGTAATTTCCCCTAACACTTTTTATAAATGGGTTCCTTTCTGGGTCACCATCTTAGGAATAACGTTCAGTGAGAAAATATAGAGTTACAAATGTTCACGCTCGCCTCGGAGGAGAAGGCAATATTGTCATCGGTTTCCAAATTACACACGGCCTCTCGACGGAGTACCAACTAAACATGCAATCAAATCTTGTACTATTCTTAATTGTAGCAATTACTTCACTGCGCACAAGAAACCATTCAGGCCCTTATGTACCCTCAAGAGTGCAGCTATTTACAGACGTCACACACGAGAACTGAAACACACCACATGCTTCCAGAAAATGAAAGCCCGAGAATTGAAAAGGCACAGTCAGAACATTACAGTATACGCACAGGTTTATATTATAGATGTAGTATCAACGTACTTAAACCTGCAATACACGTGGTGCAGTTAAAGTACTACAGTACCAACATGATCCCATGATCTATCTATCCATATCCAGGGGCATCTCCTGACTGCAGAGACCCAGGGGAACAGCCACGAAAGATTTCCTCCATGAAGGGTTTGCGGGGTTGCCCAGGCAGTCGGAAACAAAATGGGATTTTTCTTTTCTGGACTGGGAATCCCTGCTCTGATGTGGATAAATCACGCAACTAGTGTGTTTAATTAAATATTATTTAAAAATGTAGCAGGAGGAGACAAATAGATCCAAACAAATATAGTACATACTATCAGCCCCGCCCCCTCTCTCTGATCAGTCAGAGTCTGTATGCAGGTTGAGCATCAGCCCCGCCCCCTCTCTCTGATCAGTCAGACTCTGTATGCAGATGCAGGTTGAGCATCAGCCCCGCCCCGTCTCTCTGATCAGTCAGAGTCTGTATGCAGGTTGATCATTTTCACGTGGACAGAGCAGTAAACATGCACTGGAAGCTCCTTCTGCATTTAAACTGGGATTGAATTCCGTTGGAAACAAGAGGATTTTAGCTGTATTCAGAGCTGGATAATTCATCACACAATGATGAGACCATGGTTAGATAGTTAGGTAGTTTGTCATACTATGTGTATCACGTCTGTAGGTTACTCTGATCCTGAGATATGAAACCTACAGTACAGATCTCAGGTTCTACATCAGGTTATTCTTTATCTACCCACGTCTAACACCATGATATACTAAATACTGAAATACATTAGGTACTAATGTACTATTTACTAAATATGGAACAGTGAAGGTAGTGCAACTACAAGCTGAATACATACAGTTCTAGAAGTAGACAATTTCTTTGGCTCAGTTTCACAGCAGACCAGCTCTGAGCTCAGCGACTGTCTGTCAGAGGTCGGAATCTCACAGTATTGAACCAATATGTTTCCTAAACACAAACATATAAAATGGCAACGGCTTTGAGTTCATTGCTGAAATGTCACGGAATGGAGCCTGAGGTTCTAAACAGCTGAACAGACTGATTACAATCACACAGTCAGGAGAGAGAATGTAGGGGGCACAGTGGTGGTCTACAGTTGTCATACTCCATACTCATCACCCTGCTAAATTGCACAACCACACAAACAGGTCGAAAACAGGAAATAGCTGAATCACTGGGAATGACAGACGAAGGGAACAGTTACAAATATGGGAATTTTCCACTTCAAACTCACGATTTCTAAAAATGTTCCAGTCTGACTTCATTTAGAACACTTTATCTGCTTGTCCACAGCTTCTACTGAACCTCTACTGACTCTCAACAAGATTAGGACCAAAGCAAGGTTTAAGACCAGGGTGAGTTCAGGTTCTGGACTGAAGTTACAGTTAGGGTAAGAATTAGGATAAAGTAGAGGATAAGATCTGGGCAGAGAGTTTGGATTTGGATATGAGGTTAAAATTGGGGTTGGGATTAGGATTAGGACCAGGGTAGGTTTAGGACCCAGGTGAGGGTGATGTTTAGATTTTGGGTTGATGCTTTGGTTATGGTTATGACTTGGACCAGGGCTAGAATTAGGATTAGGTTGAGTGTTAGGTTCAGCTCTTGGGTTAAAGTTAGAGGTTAGAGGTTTAGGAGTAGGTAGAAAGTTTGCATTTGGATTTGAGGTTAGGATTAGGATTAGGATTAGGACAAGGCTAGGTTTGGGTGAGGTTTAGGTTTAATGCTTTGTTTGGTGTTGGACATGGCTAGGATTAGAGCTAAATTGAGATTTAGGTTTGGGGTTGAAGTTAAATGTATGGTAATGATTGTAACAAAGTAGATGTTCTTTAGCACTAAGTAGAGAATTCACTTTGGATTTTGATTTGAGGTTAAAATTGGGGTTAAGATTAGGATTAGGACTAGACGGTTTAAGGGTGAGGTTTATATTTTGGGTTGATGCTTTGGCTGAGATTATAATGCTGATCATGGATATGATTAGGATTGAGTTGGGAGTTAGATTTAGGTTTTGGCTTGAGTTTAAAACTAATTCAGTGTTGGTTTCAAGTTAAGGTTCAGGCTTGGATTAATCTTAAAACCAGATTTTGGATAAGGGTGAGGTTTAGGTTTAGGTGTTGGGTTAATTAAAAGGCTATTTTGTTTTTAGGGCTAGGATTAGAATCAGGGCGAGGGCGAGGTTTGGGTTTTGCAGTCAAGACTAAGTTTAGAATTAGTTAGGTTTAAAAATGAGGTGAAGGTTAGGGTTTGGTTTGAGATTAAGGTTAAGGTTCGAACTATCTTTAAGTCTATGGTGCAGGCCAACCTAGACCTCACCCTAATTTTAGCTTCAATGCACCCAGCATTCCAAGCCTTAACCTTAGTCTCAATCCAGCACATAAACCTCAGGAACCTAAACCCTCACCCTGATCTGACGCTTACAATGTAACAAATTATGAACACACAATACAAGACTGTAAAATTTAATGTTTATGAATATTTATATTGACATTTATATGCCTTATAAATACCTTATCATACATTTTAATCACATGGATTCTGCATGATCTAACTGTTTATCTCAGTCCTCATTAAAGACAAACACAAACAAAAACAATAAACAAAGCCTTATTCTAAGTCTGAAGCATGGTGAAGGCAGCATCATAGTTTGGAGCTGCTTTGACATTGAAGTCATAATGCATAATGCGTTTTACATGCATAGCCACAGTCACAAGGTATAAAAGGGGTTTCTAATGTCTTATAGACATGGCGTTCATACGTTACATTTATATTACAGTAATTGTTATTTAAATTGTTTACAAATACAAACTGTAATGGCGTTTAAAAGTGGCATATTTGTCCTGTCTGCAGCGAGACAAGGATGCTCTATCTGGAGCACTTTGCTAATCCCAGTGGAAATCACTCGGCTCTGTTTTCCACAGCTTCTCGCTCAGGGGACACTCAGGAGTTTTGCTTCGACAAAAGTTGCTCAGTTTTGAGTAAACGATGACATTCTGTATGACATGATGTGTAATCTGTAAAATTGCCCTTCAGTCAGCAGTTCACAGAGGCAGAAAGAAGTTCCATTGGAGAGATTATCACTGGATAACCTTGGCAGAGGTGAGAGAGAGAGAGAGAGAGAGAGAGAGAGAGAGAGAGAGAGAGGGAGGCAGTAAGATGGGAGAAGTGGATATGTTCTATGGAAGTGAAATGTGAAACCTATTATTTATCAAAGTAATATTTTATGGCACAGAGGGACAGAAACGTCCCGCAAAAATTCATCTGGAATTTCGGATTACAAATGTTCATGGAAGCTCGGGAATGTGCAGAGCAGAGCTGGCCGAGCTTTACAATTCCACTCCCATCAGATCACCACACAGACTACCTCAAAAACCACACACACCCACAAGCAGACCCCCAGAGACAGACCAAAGAAAATCATCAACATCACACCATCACACACTACACCCTCAAAAACACACGCCAGAGTAGATGTAGTAAAGGTATATAGAAGAAGAAAGTGAACACTTTGGACACACCTGGATTTCTTCTGTGATTACTAACAAAATCATCATCATGGAAGTCACAGTTATGAACAAACACAAATGAACTTTGCTAACAATAAGCAGACAAAAGGAAAGAACACTCCACACCAAAACCTAATGCCAACTGTTAAGCCTGGTGGAGGGAGCATCATATTTGCAGTCATCATTTAAAGCTATTTAAAGTAAAACATTTCAGCGACGTTTATCTGATACTGTGCCAAACAATCGAAATACATTAGAAATCAGTGCAGAAATCCCAGTAGTTTTTATTTACAGTATTTGTAAATACATGTTGTGATTTGCTATTTAGTATTTAATTCAACTAGATTGAAGAGAGAGAGAGAGAGAGAGAGAGAGAGAGAGAGAGAGAGAGAGAGAGAGAGAGCGTCAGAGTCAAGTACACATGTTCTTCATGACTAAAAGGAATACTTGACTCAGTTTTCACCTCAGTCACAGCAGTAATCCAGCCTTCTCACCACCTCCACACTCAGCTGGTTCACACCACTCAGCACTCCGGGTTGTTCAGACCTGCCTCAGAATTTCACTGTTAGGTTTGAAACAGTTTACATCAAATAAAAGAGACACACAGACGGACAGACGACCAAGAGAGAGATAGACGGAGAGACGGAGCAACAAACAGAGAGATGAGCAGACAGACAGACAGACAGACAGACAGACAGACAGATAGATAGATAGATAGATAGATAGATAGATAGATAGATAGATAGATAGATAGATAGATAAACAGACAGAAAGATAGATAGATAGATAGATAGATAGATAGATAGATAGATAGATAGATAGATAGATAGATAGATAGATAGATAGATACATAGATAGATAGATAGATAGATAGATAGATAGATAGATAGATAGATAGATAGATAGATAGAAAGAAAGAAGGATAGATAGATAGATAGATAGATAGATAGATAGATAGATAGATAGATAGATAGATAGATAGCACTGAAAAATGCTCCACGCGGATCTATTTTACGGTGTGTCGTGTGAACATGCACCACCGTAACTCATCTGAAAGCACATTTACACCCAAAATAAGACCCATATTCAGTACTCAGTTCCATTAGGGGCCACTGGTGATGTCTTTCACGCTTTAAACAAAGGGTTTAACAAACGTGTTAAAATCAAAGTTCCTGTTGTGTGATTTTTATACCATCCATACAGCAACAACGGAGGGCTAGAAACAACGCTCTCGGCTCCAAAAGCAAACATTGTGCTGAGAATTAATGATGCATGCTACCAGTACCAGCTAAGAGAACAGTGCAGAGCAGGGTAATGTAGCTGTTAGTTTTATGAAACATCCCCCGTTCTCCTCCTCTTTTCAACCCTAGTTTGGTATCGCGTCTGAAAGCCGCGCTCTAAAAATACGCTTCCCACAGTCCGCAGATAAAAGGCTTGCTTTTGCCTCTCCGCAGGCTCAGAGCTATGCAAACCCTGTGTTTATTTCCGCAAGTGTGTCTAGCCAAGATTACAGCGGCCGCTGAGCCGCGTGGCGGGAGGGGAATGCAGCAAGCCCTTTCATTTCTCCCCCTTCCTCTCCTTCTCTTTCTCTCCATCAGAAGGAGAGATGGAAGCCTTGACCTCTCTCTGATTACATTAAAGTTCATGTAATGAGTCTGTGCTATAGATTCGGGTCCGCTTCTGGCTCCAGCTGCTCCACAGTAATCCAGTGAAACAATGTCATTACCTGTGTCATTGAGCCTGATGTGCTCCATCTTTGAGCTTTTAGGGAGCTTTTATGCTGATTAAAGCACGGCCTGCCACCGGCCGAGGAGTCGTCTTCTTACGCGCTGATGACTGGAGGAGTTCAGGGAAGAGTAAACAAAAGGCATCCCGCACTCCAAGGCGACTCCAGCTGAGCAGGGAAGTCAGGCAGTGATAACACTGTGACAATGAGGACCTTAAAAACATACAAACCAGCAAATAAACTGGTGCCAGACACTGAACATGTTGATTGGTTGCCATGGCACATATGACAGTTGCTTGGCTGTCACTAAAGCTGGTTTCCATGTGGTCTCTATGGTGTCATTGGTAATTGCTAGGGATGCTGTTAGGAGTTGCATTGATATTTGACCCCTGTTTCCAAGATTTGACCAGCATGATCATGTTGGTCCACCAGCGTGAACAACCTTGGCCAAAACAATCAACTAGTATGACATATCTGGTCTCCCAGTTGGTGCAGCCATGGCCTGAAGGTTTGAGAAATGGTCTTGCGACTCAAACATCAGCACACGACTGCTGACAAGCACTGCGGGAAGGTCTTGCCCACTGCTCTGGGCACGCATGCTCACTGTTCTTCTTACATTCCTTCCTTCCCATGTCCCAGTTGGCTGACAAATCTAGCAAACCGGTATGACCAAGGTGGTTTGACCAGCTCGACTTACTTTAACCAGCTGGTAACCAGCTTGATGACCAGTTGACCTTTCTGATAAACCTGAGCCGGTTCTGAATCAAGACCAGGGCTTTTAGTAGTCGGGTCTGAGTCGAGTCGTGTCAAACTTCCACTTCCTGCATGGCCAATTTTGCTCTCTTGTGCTGCACTTGTGTGCAAAATCGTTACTCAACTCAGTTCTGAAGGCAGCGCTGCCTCTGAGGCAGAACAAATGCAATTGGTTCAGAGAATAATCAATTAAATTAGCCAGTAGTTGGATCTTTTGGGTGTATCTGCTCCTCAGAGCTTTATATGAGGATGAATGTGTATAAATATTGAGATTTTTTTAAATAAATGATTTTTTTTTTTTTTATGGTTTTGGTCTTAGAAATCTACCTGGAGAACATGGCTGCTAGCTTCTAAGGCAGCATTCCACAGCTTATATCCAATCTTTTCATCAATGCCTCTGCAGTAAGTGGTATGTGACACAGTACTCTCACAGTACTCTCACAGTACTCTCAGAAAACCATAAAATAATAAATAATTAAAAATTAATTTCTTAAATAAACCCCAAAATCTCACACACATTTCGTGCAATGCTCCCATGTATAATACTCTGAGAAGCAGGCACATTTCTAAAACCCTGCCTACTGGTTATTTTAATTGGTTATTTTCTGAACCAATTGCATTTGTTCTGCCTCTGGCTTCCGAACTGATTTGAGTAGTGATTTTGCACATGAGCACCAGCTACCAGTATCAGCCGGCCTTGAGCTAGATTATTCAATAATGATCAAATAGCAAAAAAACAGTCAAGTATGAGAGCTTTTCTAATATAATATACGTCTGATTTCAGTTAAGAAAGACCAACCAAACAGAAAGTGCGACTGCGATGGTTTCAGGGCTGTGAACACAATTCCTAGCAGTCCGCTCGCAGTTCCGGTCGGTCTTCTGATTTGAATCTGTCTCAGCTGAACACAACGTTCCGACCAGTGGCTTTTTCTTTTTGGTACAAAGAGCAGAAATGAACATCGTGTGAGTCTGCGCTGAGGCCGCTCATCTGGACCATCAGCTCTCAGCTTATTTAAACACTCTCTCCAGGCCAAGAACTCCAAGGCTTTGTTTAGCATTCCACTAAAACGAAAGACGTGGACAAAAGACGTGACCTCGCTTCGCTCCGACGTGAAGGTTAGTCCCTATTTTCCAAAGGCGGAGAATTAAACACACAGTAGTCCGTCTCTCCTCAGACGCGAGAGCGATGCGTAATTGCGCACCAGTGAGCAGTACAAAGGCCCGGTGTTGAAAACGTGCGCGAAGAGAGTCTTTGAAGAGACTAATTCGAAGGTTCGGCCCAACAGATTTCTTCATTTTACATCAAATACGTTCCGCACCTGCTGAATATTACTGGGTCAAATCCAAACTTCAAAGAGCCTTTGTGTGCAAACAAAATAATAATGACTAAGGTTTTTGTCGGGAATCGTTGTTGTTGCCTCTTGGCAGGGTAGTCCAGCCTAGCCTCCAGAACCAGTCGGATGAAAATAAACAGTGCAGCAGGAAAACCCAACTCCTATCTTGGTTTCGTTCCTTCCCAACCAAAAGGCAAAACCTACAGCCTGCCTGGGCTTATTTGACTGCAGTGCTCGGGAGTTTTATCGCAGTTTAATTGTAAAAGTATTACACAATTGAGAGCAGCTTTTCTTGGTGCAGCTTTACAGCAGAATCACAAGTGTTTGTCAAATCCCTGCTGATGCAGCGTTTTAATCCTCGTGGAAGTCGCGCACATAAACAAACTCTTAAATTCACAGGAAAAAAAAAAAAAAAAAAAAAGGCTTACTGTAAAAACACGTCCCAACATTAATGTGAGAATAGAAAAGGATCAGCAGCGTAGGTCCATATAATGATAATGCTATTAACTTTTAATCCAAGTTAACACTTTGTTACTGTGCTTTTCAGACTCAAATATGTAAATTTGCTCTGTAGGCTGTGACTCTTGCTCTGACTGCCTCACTGTGACTCATTCAGAAAAGCAGTCCAGCCTGAAGCACGTCTTATACCTTCAGTTTGAATGAGCAGAACAATCTAAATTGTTAGAAACCGAAATATGGATATATGCACATGGGTTGGTCATTTGTGACATCGTGAATAAAGTCAACTCTAAACAGACAGCTGTGCAAGTTAATTACATTTACAAGAGCAGATCCACACACTTTCAATATCAATATTGATAATGAGCCTGTGGAAACTGGCCTAACGATGCATGAGCAATGCTTCAGATGCCACCACGGGAACCAGTGCCGGCATCAGCATTTGAAAGCACTTGAAAAAATCCTGCCATTTTCTGTTGAGTTCTAGCTGCAGAATAGAATTTCAGCCTCTAGGGGGCCCACCAGCTTGGTTTACAACAGTAAAAGTGTTATTTGGAATTTATCCAGCAAAAAAAAACTGGATATTATTTATCCATTGTTAGAGAAAATGATGTTTTACTGAAGTTCCTCATAGAGCATGTGTGTGAAAATGTTAATAAAAATGAGTTTAATGTTCAATGCTGTGAAGAAAATGTAAATGGGATTTTCCATGAATTGGACCTTTTCAAGTAAAAAAGTCATTTACAGCGATTCATACTGATGAACTGAAGTGTTCACATGGTGTAAAGGACAGCTGGGATTTTCAAATGGTGCAAAGAAAACGACAGGTTTTCATTGTTATTCAGTGATATCGAGGCTTTTATAGCACTAATAACAGTATTAGACTTCAGTTCCTGATGGCACGTGCAAATTGTGGGCGTTTTATCACACGTTTTCACCAAGACATTCTTTGTGCATTTAAACCGAGAGTTTGATCAGTGTTTCCTGTCTAGACGTGTGTGTGCGTGTGTGTGTGTGTGTGTGTGTGTGAGAGAGAGAGAGAGCTGGAAATTGCAGAATAGAAAAGCCAAAAAGGGGGATTGTAGAGAAAAGAGATATAAATAACAGTTTTCAAAGAACACTGATTTGGAAATGATTTGAAAAGAAGCTGGGAGGTCTCTTCTTGTGTGCATGTGCAAATGTGTGTGTGTGTGTGTAGGCTGACGCTAGCTCAGTATTGTCAGCGTTTATGGATCAGTTCCAGATGTTGACTTTCAGAGGGTTATAATGGAGCACTTTCCACTGTGGCAGAAAGGCAGTTTAATCTGTTAGAAAAGCCTGACGTCTCCCAGCAAAAGGGCTTCTATTTGTGTCTCAAATCATTTAACCCTGTCTGACCTAACATATAAGACTGCGATTCCATTCGGAGTCTGCTTGTTTGATCCGTTTTTAACTCATTAAAGGGTGAATCTAGTGATTTTCAAACTTTTCAGAAGAGTTTAGTGTTTGATAACATATTCAAGCCAGGCATCCATGACAACAGTGCATTTATTGCGATTTTGATTCACTACCAGTGAGGCTATATGTCATCCCCTTGGAGCTATAAGGTTCCATCTGCATTCTGAGCAGGTTTGAGATATTGAGACTTAAAGTCTTTAAAGTGACATTGACATATATGGAGATAGAAACACCTCACATAATGTTAAGAATTCACAGAATAAGAATATGTAAATGACTCAATTTTGATAAAAATGTCAGATAGAACCTTATAGCTCCAAGGAGACGATGTGTCTTCTGGGTTTTATGGGAAATCCTGATGTCCAATAGTGGTAAATCTGAAGAAAAACATTTCTTTAGAGACTACGTATTGCAGCTCAACATCCTGCTGCATGTATTCCTCCACAACTTTAACAATATGCAAATGTAATAGTACATTATAGATACAACTATGTCATACCATAAGGCTAGAAACATGCTTGCTGTTAACTACGCGTATGTACGCACACCGTGGCTGTGTCCTTTTGGTGTGTCAGTTATGTGTCCTCGGAAATTAACACAACTTGTATGTGAGGTGCAGTACACACAAAAACACTAGGGGCAGTGCAGAAACTCAGCACAATCAACGTACCGTAAATTACCGTAATTTTTAAAGAAAGCCCATGTGACCATTTTAACAGTTACCCACATCTGTATGAAGTGTCCTTGCAGCTGCACACTGACAAATATGGTCAGAACTTGAGGCTAATTTTGTGGGATGTATTTGTAGGAAACAGTAAAACATAGCAGATACTGATATTTTCAGGAGATGCTCAAATTTGTCTTCATTAGAGATGGACAAATTAAGAGAATTGAAGATGTTTTGATTAAAAATGCACTTGTGCCTACTTTTATTTATTTATTTTTAATAAATAGTGTAAAATGGGACTAAAAACACTTTCCATCTCATAAATCTTGTTGGAAATTGATTTTCAATGGTGCAAAATTGCAACATGCTTGATGAGTTATTTGTAAGGACAACAATGTCCTTTATTATTTTTTTGTTTTTTATATATATTTGTGTTTATATCAGTATTATTCCATCTCAGGACTTTTATTCTGAAACAGTGTGAACAAGAAAAAGCAAACAGCCCCTTCCTTTAATCTATAAACAAATATCTGCATTAGTGACATCATTACACCTCCTCCCCCAACTGATCAGTCAGAGTCTGTGTGCAGGTTGAGCATGTAGACGTGGACAGAGCAGTAAACATGCACTGGAAGCTCCTTCGGCATTTAAACTGGGATGTAATTCAGTTGGATACGATTTTTTTTGCTGTTTCCTAGCTGAAAAATTCAACACACAATGATGAAATGATGGACACACTGCACTGCCCTCCATACAGTATATAAACCACACAGAAACGTAACCGCTGTATTGTGAAATGCATCGTATAGCCAGGTTCTTAACAATACTCAGCGCCACTGTACCAGAGAATCTCCTGCTGTCTGTATTGTTGGATGCGCTGTAATTCTCTGAGCGAGAACATCGTACTCGTCGCTTTGGAAGAATTGCTTATTATTGATCAGAGGAGAAGTGTGAATATTCTTCTTCTCGTGTTGGCCTCCTTTGTAGGGCAACCGTCTTTTCAACAGCAGCTACTGGAAGAATATAAACACTGTAACTACTAAAAGAAAACACGTTTGTGAACAAACCCTGACCCTGGACGGTCTTCGCGCTGTTCAGACAAGTCTCACAGTTTCAGTCTCATACTTTGTTCTGCTTTCACAGGACTGTTCAAACTTTCCACAGCCTACACAATGCAGTGCCTTCGCTGGAGGAATGGAAACCAACCGAGAGGCCTGGAACAGCGTGCAAAAGAGCTGCAAAGAAGGAGAAGAAACGGCCTAAAAACTTCAGAGTCCCATATGCAGTAAATCAGAGAGGAGCTATAAATAGCCCCGCGGATGACTGTAGGAAGATGTGATGTAAGCGATCAGCAGAGGCCAGGGATTTTGCAGGCCAGCTTTCAGCCACAGCTTTGTTAATGACAGACATGGAACTGTGTGTCGTTCCTCCAGGAGGGCCTCTGGAACCCTCCCGAGCCACGAGAGTGATATATCCTGACATCCTACAGTCGAAGGATAGTAGTGATATAATGATGTCCTTTACTGTACATAGTTTCAGGTTTGAAACGGTTCACTTTTCAAACAGTTGACTTTTTCAAATGACACTGTTACACTATATTGCATATCTCTGAGTGGCAAAAGTATGTGGACCTTTGCTTTCAGTATCTGGTGTGACCCCCTTGTGCAACTATATGTTTTCTGTAGCTGCACTAATTTCAGCCCATACTTCTGTACAACTCTTATGTTTTGTAGGCAGACTTTCTTCTATAAACCGCTTGCATTAGGTCCATTTCTGTTGCTTTAAGGTAAGGACGTTGACTGCGTCATTCCGAAACTGTCCTGACTTTCCATTATCGTGATACTACCACCACTGTGTTTCACAGATGGAACAATGTGCTGGAGCGCAATGCATTTTCCTTTCTACAAACACATCAAAGCATTTAAACCAAAAAGATCTATTTTGGTCTTATCTGTCCACAAAACATTGTTCCAGTAGCCTTTAGGCTTTTCCATCTGATCATTAGCAATACAGCAATATATATATATATATATATATATATATATATATATATATATATATATATATATATATATATTCATTTATTTATTTTTGTTATTGTTATTTTTGTATTGATTGATTGAGTCATTCATTCATTCATTCATTGAAAACACATTTGCACCTCACAGATATGTCACATTGGATCATCTTCCTCAATAAATAAATAAACAAGTGTAATGTTTTTGTCTCATTTGCGTTTCCTCATGTACTTGCGCAGTGAGTAAGGCAGGTATGAACTACATTATTATGAATATGTACAATAATATTCAAATTTGAATTACATTATGACGAATAAATCCAGTAAACACAATAACAGTGCAGAGGGTGCAAGAATGCAGTTGTGAAAAGCAGTTGTGGTGTCTTGTTAATGAAAATGGCAGTGCAGAGGTCAGCAGGGTCACAGTCTCAGGAACAAAAGCTCATGCTGAGTCTGCTGGTGCGGGAGCGGAGGCTCCTGTGACACCTGCCTGGTGGGAGGAGTGAGAAAAGTCTATGGATTCGATGAGAAAAGTCCTTGATGATGTTTCTCACGCTGCCCAGGCAGCGTTTGTGATAAGCTTCCTGAATGGTGGGTAGCTGAGTGCCTGTGATGCGTTCATTATGCCGAATGTAAGAGGGTGACTAAAAAAAATATATCATATAATATCATTGTGTGATGAATTATCAGCTCAAAAAACAGCTAAACTTATCTAAATTCCAACTGAATTAAATCCCAGTTTAAATGCCAAAGGAGCTTCTAGTGCATGTTTACTGCTCAGTCTATGTGAACATACTCAACCTTCATACAGGCTCTGACGGTCACACTGGGTTGTAGAGGAAAACAAGAAGGTAGGGTCTGTTTGCTCTCTTTCTTTGCTCAGACAGTCTTCAAATTTCAGAATAAAAGTCCTTAAAATATTTATACATACATAAATTACAAAAAAAATAACAGACATTCAAGTTGTTTTATTATTGTATGTGGAAAACTGTCATGTATTTTAGAGAACGTATTATTATAAATATCCTTCTCAGTCTATTTATTACAAATAACGCATCATAATTCTTGCATTTTCAGCTCAAAAACACTTGATCTTGTGTTTCTAATATCTGGTGTGGTCTGGGTCCTGTATATACTTTTCTAATGTTTTGGTGAATTAAAGACCATCAAACTACAACAACATCCCACAGTTCTACAGGTTAATGTGTTCATCTTAGAGTGGACTCTGAGGTAAATTTGGTGGATCTCCTAAAATGACTACGCTCTGCAGCAGCTTTCTCTCATGAAAACTGAATAAAGTAAAGCTGGCTGGTATTACAATTCCATAGCATTGTGTTTCCCTCAGCATGACCCAAATGGCCTAAAACAACCTGGGCTGGTCCTTTAACATGCCTGAATGAGAACTATGTCATGGTAATTGAGCTCATATTTTGGGGGCAATGCGCTCATACTTGGGCACATGAAGAAGTGGAGAAACAGATGTGCCTAAGCAAAGCAAATACCAAGAATGTGAGCTGCTTTCTTGCTTTTAGATAACATCAGAAAAACAGCCACTGTGGTCATACACTCACTCTCACCTCTGACTAAACTACTTACCCACAGAAATTCTTTCATCACAAATCCTGTTTTCTGTTGCTCATGGAGACCCGTGATGACTGACGGTAATCTCATCAGGACATAAGCAGCATTACACCAGAAACTGGGAAGAACGTTAAAGAGGACAGACAATTTTAACAATGTATATTTCAGGATAATGTCGCTTATCTGTGTGATCTCATTCTATACCACAATACCTACATTTAGAGTTATTAATATTCACCCTAATGAGAGACTGTAGCTCCTCCTCCTCAGTGTATATCACAATACCTACATTTAGAGTTATTAATATTCACCCTAATGAGAGACTGTAGCTCCTCCTCCTCCTCAGTGTATATCACAATACCTACATTTAGAGTTATTAATATTCACCTTAATGAGAGACTGTAGCTCATCCTCCTCCTCAGTGTATATCACAATACCTACATTTAGAGTTATTAATATTCACCCTAATGAGAGACTGTAGCTCCTCCTCCTCCTCAGTGTATATCACAATACCTACATTTAGAGTTATTAATATTCACCCTAATGAGACTGTAGCTCCTCCTCCTCAGTGTATATCACAATACCTACATTTAGAGTTATTAATATTCACCCTAATGAGAGACTGTAGCTCCTCTTCAGTGTATATCACAATGATAGTAGAGGTGAACATACAATCTCTCATTGGGGTGGATTTTGTAAACTACAGCATTACCAGTTTTCTGTAAAGCTCGTCCAACCACACCACTGCCGCCGTTACAGAGCATGAAGAGGACCATTCTTCTGAATTTCTGCATGTGGTTTCCAGCCACCAATGATGTATAACAACTAGAAAGATGTTGATTTGTCTGTGGAAGAAGGAACATTTTATTTGATGATATATTTTGACATTATAACCACTTGGTGGTCTTGCTTCCAATTGGATGTTCCAAGCCAGGTTTGGGTGAATACATGAGGACAGAGAGAAAGACAAGATGACAGCCATCCATCACAAAAGCTTTGGCCCAGAGAGCATATTTAAAATCCTGACCCGGCTCTAAAATTGGTGTGTGAGGAATAGTGGAGGAACAGATTGGGGTGTGAATTAACAGAGCTGACACATGCATTCATTCATTATCGTCCTTTCTCTGTTGACTTCCTGCAAATGCTAAATGTCTCCTAATAAATATTCACAATTCTGTGGTCCGGAAACCCTGACAGAACCCATTGGGCACATTTTAGAGACTGAATGGTGACATGGATAATTGCAATGTCACCTAAAAATTCATAATTTCAAGACTGAAGACTTACAGGACAATAGATTTGCTAGGAAAGTAGAAATGAAGGCCCATGCACACAATGGCAGTTTCTCATTCTTGCTAGATTATGGTGCATCTTCTTCTCTCATGGCAGATTTAGAATTTGGTCTTATTGAATTTGAGGAAGTGATTTAATTTCCAACTGAGCTCCAGCCGAGTTCTGATTGGAATGGTTGAAGACAGTTTAAGACAAAGCACCCAAAAGGGATCTCCATAAATAATGGGCATTAATTTGTCCTCTCTATGGGTACCTCCGGCTTTCTGCCAAATGATTGCTTTCTGTATTTCTTTCCTTCAATTCGTACAACTTGTTTAGAACAATCTATTGGAATCTCTTGGAGGCCTCAATTTGCGGCACATTGTGTCTACTAATTAACCACTTTGGCTTTTGACCCTTCACACCAACAGAGAAGCCAATATGGTGCTACTTAGCTCTATCTGTGAGTCAAGTGAGGATAATTCTGATCCCAAACCGTTCAGCCAAAGACTATACCAGGCATCTAACAGCTGGTATCTGTCACCATGCTGTCAGGAGGACTCATCAGCCTCTAGGTACCACAGGAGTGTGTCTGTTGTGATAAGCAGGAGGGGGGCTGCCTGGGTGGCCAACGAGAAAGATTTAGAACAAAGTGTTTGTCCAAGGCTTGGGGATGTTTTGCTTTCTTTTAAAATTTCAGTTTATTCAGCTTAAAGATGTTAAAAGTGTCTCTTGATATGAAGAACGGGTTGGGCCTAAACAGCAATCTGCTTTTGTAACTGCTACTACTACCACTACCACTACTACAACTGTTACTACTGCTGCTACTTTTACTCCTACTACTACTATTTCCGCTGCTGCTACAACTACTACTACTGTAACTACTACCACCACTGTTACTGCTACCATTGCTGCTGCTACTACTAATAACACTATAACTCTACTACTGCTATTACTTCTACTATTACTATGCCTGCTGCTGCTACAACTACTACTGCTATTGCTAATGCTACTACTACTAGCACTACTACTACTACTACTACTGTTTCTGCTGCTACTAATGCTACAGTAACAACAACTACTACTACTACTATTACTTCTACTCCTTTGGGATTGTAAGGGATCAATAAAGTATAAAGTATTTCATACTATTATTATGTCTGCTGCTCCTACAACTACTACTGCTATTGCTAATGCTACTACTACTGGCACTACTACTACTACTACTGTTTCTGCTGCTACTACTGCTACAGTAACAACAACTACTACTACTACCACCACTGCTACTACTACTACTACTGCTATTACTACAATAACAATAACTACTACTACTACTACTGTTACAGCTACTACTATTACTACTACTGTTACAGCTACTACTACTACTGCTGCTGTGCTGCTGCTACTATTTCTACTTCTACTGCTTTTATTACAACTGCTACTACGTCTAGATAGATTCTTCCTTCTGAAGTCCACCACCATCTCCTTGGTCATGGTCACATTAATGAGCAAATGGTTCTTCACACACCCACAATGAATCACCCCACTGGAATGAAATTTGGTGGGTAAGTTTGACATTCTGAGACAAATGATTTATTTTTTAGGCTCTGCAACACAAGGACGAGGCTTACCTTTCACCATATCTGACTGACTATATTATGCCCCATTTTTGCAAGCGAAGTATAACTGACAGATTGCTCAACAGTAGTATTAATAATAGTAATAATAGTAGTAGTAGTAATATCAGCAGCAGTATTACTAGTAATATTTTCAGGAATCACAGTAGTAGAAATAATAGCAGCAGTAGTAGTAGCAGGAAACCAATAGTAGTATTAGTAGTAGTAGCAGCAGCAGCAGTAGTAGTAGTAGTAGTAACAGTGACAGCAGGAATAGTTATGTAGTAGTACTAGTAGTAATAGAACCCTCCTCTGTACTCTCCCCCTTCATCTTCTTCCTTTACACCATGGACGTCCAGTACAGGTCAGACTTCTGCCATCCTCAGACTCCTTCTGGTGACACTGTGGAGTGGTGCAACTGTTTGTTTTTGTTTTGTTTTGTTTTGTTTTGTTTGCTTGTTTGTTTGTTTGTTTGTTTGTTTTTCTTTGACGATTGAACTCTATCAAGAGGTTCGGGTTTGCACTTTGTATCACTATCCCTGATAAAATAAAATCAGGCTCAGTTTCAACTCAAACACAAATTTAATGAGAAAAGGCTAAAACCACAACTGTGAGTTATTAACAGCCCAACAGACACTGTGCACTGTTACAATGGTTTCGAAAATAGTCTGTACTTTTTCCTGAAATGTTAGTAATAGAAAATAACACCCAGATTACTGTTCCGTTAACTCACCTTTAGAAATTCAGTGAGCTCTATATGTGAAGGCAGGAAGGCTACTGACCTTTTTAAGCTAAAACAATAAGTCATTTCTACAGTGTGAGTCTGGGACACTCTCAATAAAGGTAACAGTAAAGCAGAGCCACTCTGGCAGCAGTTCAGTTCATGGGGGTTCCCCAGCGGATGTGGTGCCAGGGGAGGTGGGGGGGTGGTAGATAGTGATCCTGCAGTTTAATCCCCTCAAGGGGGGTGGGGATTAGTGCTAGAGCCCCCGAGGTGGCCATTCTGCCACACTGTGTCGCGTTCTGCCCAATTATCTCCAGCCTCCAGCTCTGCTAACCTGATCCCCACTAACCCCGCCACTGAGCCAGTGTGCTCTAGAGAACAGGGGCAGCAACACTAAACAAGCCTCAGCATTGCTGGAAGGCTTTTTTGTAGTATCCTTGAGTTTCACGAGTTTCAGGCCATATAAAATCACCTGGATTCATAGAGCCACTGGAATCTTGAGGGATGGGTTATTTTTGTTGAATCCAATCACAGCCATAAGAAGTGTGTTTAAATGAGCAACAATGTGGAATGTTTTTTTTGTGGAAGTTGATCTGCTCCCATTTGGAAAACATTATATGCAGACTCGAAAACCTTTTTCCACAGTAGATAAAATAAAATTAATCATGGCCATGAGTAAGGCGTGGGAAAGACTTAGCTAGACATAGATCCCATAGGATTGCCACCTGTTCAGTTTTCACCCAGGACAGTCGTGCGTCGTCCCTGTGTTTCCAAATAGAATTGAAATACACGTATGTACACCTCCATGCAACAAAGCTCCACATGGGCTGATCCCTGGGTGTCTGTGCTGTCATGCGACACCCATAGAATCCACAGAATAAAGAATCAGACCAGTTAAAGTTAGGGAGCAGCATCACTGTTCGCAGAGGTGCATAGTGTATAAACGTTCCAGAATAAAATGTGTGCCAGGAAGTTCACACTTCTATCTGGCAGTCTGAGGGATGAGTTTCAGTTTGCCAAAAACAAACAAAGCAATACCTGCCTGATTGCATTCTGCCAAGTGTAAAGTTTGGTGGAGGAGGGATAATGCTACAGGTTTGTTTTTCAGAGATTGGCCATGGCACTTTAATTCCAATGAAGGGAAATTTTATACTGCATCCAGGTAGTGCCAGTGTTACTGGAAAAAAAATGAATTTCCCACCAGGAAGCAACACCTGCTGAAGTTGGATACATACAATTTACATATAATTATAATAGTATTGTCATTTTTAAGCTTCTATAGTCTGTGCATGTTTTATTTTGTATAAAAAATATATGGAGAGAAACCTACCGCCTCACATGCATTTGAAAGCACAGTTCATTCTTCAGCAGACCAATATATTTTGGACAACTGTAGTTTCCAACTGTGTGGAAACAGTCTGGGGAAAGTCCTTTTCTGTTCCAGCAGAACTGTGCCCCAGTTCACAAAGCAAGATCCATAAAGGTATGGCTGGTTGAGTGTGGTGTGGAAGAACTTGACTGGCCCACGCCAAACCCTGACCTCAACCCCGTCAGATGCCCTCAGCCAACATCAGCCAACATCTGACCTCACAAATGCTCTTCTGGATTAATGTGCAAAATGTAACACACTCCAAACTCTTGTAGAGAACATGTTGTAACAAATTGTAACAGTTGTAAAGGGAGACCATATTAACCCGAGATCTGAACTTTTCATACCACATGCGCTTTCCTAGGCTTCACAAATCAGGATCAGAGCCACACATTTCATTCCAAACCAGTGTTTGTCTATGTTTTTATCATCTGATGAATTATCAGTGAAAAGTCAGATAAACAACAGCTAAAATTCATTCATTTCCAACTGAATTAAATCACAGTTTAAATGCCAAAGCAGATTCCAGTGCATGTTTACTGCTCTGTCTATGTGTACAGGCTCAACCTGTACATGCTCAATCTCACCCCTCAGCGAGATGGGGTGGCGCTGATATAGTAATTGACCCAGATATTGGGTTATAAATGAATATGAGAAGTGAATGGCTGTTTGCACTATTTTCTTATGTCTACACATTGTTAGAATTTCAGAATAAAAGCCCAGAGAAGGGTTAGCATTGATATATACATAAATAATAAATATAATAAAGCACATTTAGGGTGTTTTTAATTTTATTTTCATCAACATAATTGCATTTTCAGCTCAAAAATGCCCTGGATAAGCAGTTTAAAACAGGATTACTGTCATATAAAGACAGTCTTTATTATATAAAAAAAGACAAAAACATGTAGGTATGTACATAAGTACATTTTTGATCAAAACACAATCAAATTCACACAAATGTTTGTATCTAGAATCTCCTCCTGATTGTCTGCTATAAAGCATTTTCAATTTTTTGGTGAATAAAAGTACATCACACTATGAAAGCATGCCACAAAAAATGGCCCAGAGTTTTAAAGTTTAATGCACTATATTAACAAGCTGAGTCCAATCAGATAGGATGTTTACGGTGTGAGTTATTGCTAGTGTTCCTGAGATTCAGGTCTAGAACCACATTCAACTCCTGGACATGGATGAGAAGGTTTCCATTTGACGTTAATTATTTAGCTTGTTGGCACCTTTTGACCTAGTGAATGCATTTTGTTTGTGATGAAATATGTTATTATTTGTAATTAATCACAGAAATATGGCAGTTAATAAAAGTTCGTCAGCGTGTCACATACAGTAGGGAGTCCTCCTTTAACGAAGCATGTGAACTGTCCAAAGAGAATAATGATTTATACATAAATCATCAGCTTCTAAAGAAGAAGGTTGAGTTTATTATTCATTTATTAAAATAAATGTTTCATGCTGTCTGGAAAGGGGTCAGAATTATTCGGATGGTATTAGTTTATTCATATTGTATTTAGCGGCCGTTTAAGACTGGTCTGCTTTAAAACGTGTTGTTACAAATCATGCAACTTTCAGCAGGGCTCTACTGACGAAGGCATATTGATGAGGATGGGGGGTGAAGAGGAGTACAATGTGAGATAAAGTCGCTGTGACCTTCTCACCTCACACTCTGTCTTCTCAAGCCGACTTGTGCTGAGCAGCGGCACCAGGGCTGCTTTTTCAGATTGGTACCTGTGGATTCTTGAACCAAAACTATACCTCTGTTCTGAATGGATTAGTTTGTCAGAGGTGTTGGGGTCCTGAGTGAGGGGGTATGAGGTCTGGGTGGATGTGATTTCAGGATGGAAACCAAGTTCAAGTCCCTAGACTGAGTAATTGGATGAGAGATTGTTGTTAAGGTGTTTACTTTAGATACACAATAAAGGTGCTTCAAAGGGTTCTTTGATAAATCTCCTCCACCAAAAGAAACATGGGCTTATAAGAACCATCCTGCATTTACACCAGTTTTAGTGGAACCGAGGATACATCACAGAATATGTCAACAACAGAGGGCGCTGCACAGCATCAGTACAGGGAAGTGAGATGATGGTGGCACATATAGACGACCTGTGAGTGTTTATGTTACAGATGTTCATTTTTCTCCTAAAAGCAAACATAGATCGAACACAGATCCTGTACAACTAGACACGCCCACAGTGGTTCATGCTAAAAAGCCTACTAATCGTGATTTGTGTGAACTTTTTGGGTTCCGGCACCTATTTTTGTTGATGGAAATGCACAGAACTGTTCAACGGACCCATTCCATGTTGGTGGAAAAGCAGCCTGAGTGATGACTAGGAGAACCAGTCCCAGACAGCAATTGTTGGCCAATATGTGGCCCACATCTGAGTCATAATTGTCAAAGGAGGGCCAGATTAGGCCCAGATGTGTCTGCTATCTGGGACTTTTGGTTCCATAAAGAATGTTATTTTTATAGAAATGTGTGAAGAAAGAAAAAAGAATGAAAAAAAAATATATTGTGTTTGCTGTTTATTATTGTCTTCTGTCAGTATTTTTTTTAATGTCAGTATAGTTTTTGTAATGGTTGTAATGAAAGCCAGGGTCAGAGTACATTAGTGAAAGTAGCCCAAAAAACTGCAACCTTAGAGTTTTCACCCACGACTGCATTTTCAAACAAGCCCAATTTGATGGGAAAACCTGGCAACCCTGCTGGAAAGTTTTTCTTCCAGTTTTGATGCTGCTCACAACCAAATGGAGCTCCAGAGTCTCAGTGACCGCAAAGAAAGACAGCCAATCACCCTGACCATATGTGTTACAGGGAGGAAGGACTCGAGTACAGAAGAGGATTTTTTCTGCACCTCTTGGTTAAGGAGACATTGACAGATCCTTATTTATTTATTTATTTATTTATTTATTTATTTATTTATTTATTTAATCTGGAGGGGATCAAATCATTGGTGGTGATAATTCAATAGTCCCAGGATTTCGGTGGGGAAAGGTCAGTTCCGTCCATTCTAATTCTACACCCTTGGCTGGTACAACTGGTCAGCTTCGTTCACTGTGAGATGTGGGGAGAGGGCACCATTTACCCATCCAGAGAAAGCATGACCAATTTTGCTGTCTCTAAAAGTCTGACCTTGAGCTTAACCTCAGATCATGGTGCTCGCACATTAAACTGAGTCCTCTCATCATATTTTAAAAAGGATCTGTACTCTCAGATATCTGCACATACAAACATACAGCTGTTCTTCTATTACAGAGCTCAACATTTAGAAATCTAGGCCAGATTTGGTGCATGTTTTTGTAGTTTATTGTACTTTTACAATAGGGTTATTCTCAGGAGATCCTAGGCTACTCAAAATTGCCTTCATTTGAAAAATAAATATTTACAGAATTTAGCTATTTGTGTAACTTTACTATGTTTTGATAAAAAATGTACTTATGCTTACAGTTCTTTTTATAAAACACTCTTTATCTCTGAAATCCTGTTAGACTTTTTATAATACTAAAAAACAAACAAACAAACAGACCCAAATTATATGTTCTTTATTATTATTATTATTATTATTATTATTATTATTATTATTATTATTATTATTATTATTATTGTATGAGTATTATCACTTCTCTGGACTTTTATTCTGAATCACTGTATGAGCAATGAAAGTAAGCAAACAGCCCCTCCCTTCTTATTTTCCTCTATGTACAAATATCTGCATCTGTGACATCATCAACCCTGCCCCCTCTTTAGCTGCTCAGTCAGAGTCTGTATGCATGATTAGCATGTTCTTGTGGCCAGAGCAGTAAACATGCACTGGAAGCTGCTTTGACATTTAAACTAGAGTTTTAGCTGTTTTCCGAGCTGGATTTCTCACTGATAATTCATCACATTGATCATGAAAAGGTTAGATGGATATATGTAGTCTACCCCACAGCCTAGACTTATCAACAATACAGAAGATTGTCACAACCAGTACTGGACAGAAATTCCTGCAGCTCCTGTAATGTAGCTGTCGGCCTCTTGGCAGCCTCCTGGAGCAATTTTCTTCTTGTCTTTTCAGCAATTTTTGAGGGACGTCCAGTTCTTGGCAATGTCACTGTTGTGCCAAATTTTATCCACTTCTTGATGACCGTCTTCACTGTGTTCCTTGGTATACATAATACCTTGGAATTTTTTGTACCCTTCCACTGACTGATACCTTTCAACAATGACATGCCTTTGATGTGTTGTAAGCACTTTATCGACCACATTTTTTTATTGTAATATGTGACTATTGTAAGGACAAAACAGCTGAATTTATATAATGCTAATTAAAATTATTATACAATGGCAACTGTGAACTGACTTTCTAAACACAACAAACCCCTGATTACCAAAGGGTGTTCACACATATACATATTCACACATATATCCCACATTATATATACCGTATTATCCGGACTATAAGCTGCTACTTTTTCTCCACGCTTTAAACCATGCGGCTTATAATGAGGTGCAGATTTTTCTTCTTATATATGTTATTTTCTAGTTTGTTTTTGTTTTTAAACTTTGCAGGTGCGGCTTATATTCTGGTGTGGCTTATAGTCGGGAAAATACGGTAATTTAGTTAATAGTGGGTCCCAATGAAGAGGGAAAAAAACCTACATACATAAATGAATTGTCTTTATAACGTGTGTAGTTTTCGAGCTGAAAATGCAAGGAGTTATTTGTTATGATTCGATCAACAAGGATACTTGTTTTTGTATTATTTATGTATGTGTTAGTATTTTCCCATCTCAGGAATTCTATTCTGAAATTTGAACACTGTGTCAACATTAGAAATAGAGCAAACAGCCCCTCCCTTATCACATTCATTTATTACCCAATATCTGGGTGAGTTACTACGTCAGCCACAGCCCCTCTAGTTGATCAGTCTGTAATCAGGTTGAGCACATAATCGTGGCCAGAGCAGTAAACATGCACTAGAAGCTCCTTTGACATTTAAACTGTTGCATTTTTAGGAGACGAAGGAAACCTGCACATGAACGAATTGATATGAAATTTGATTGATGACTACATTTAAACATTTTTGATGACAAATTAAACATTAGCATGTTCCAGACCTTGTTTTGAGGACATTTTCTCTTCCTGGATGTTTTTCATTTTAATTGAACACCAATGTTCTATGTAATCCCTCAAAGAACCACATGAAGAACCTTTTTTTTTGAAGGGTGTAGTCATGATATCATTTTGTATTTGTTTCTTTTCATGTTTTTTGTTCCAGGTTTGTTAGAGTTTTAATGTTGAAAGCGTATATGAGCTTTCCTTCCGGGTGGGCCAATGACAAAAGCGGGTGGTCCTAGTCCCGCTGGGCCGAGCTGTGCTGCTGCCACTGGTTGTAAGTAATTGCCAGTGCTTGTCTCAGAAAGATGCACTGTGTGTAGCAGCTTGAGGCGAAAAGCTGAGTTGTTGAGTCATTTTTCACTTGAGAAATGTTCATAGTATGCTATTCCATGTCATTATCCTTTGTCTGTTGTCGAATGAAATTGAATGAAGCTAGCCGTAACGGGGCCCTGGTGTACCATCCACACACACACACACACACACACACACACACACACCGCAATAGGTGGACTTGCAGAGTGTATTTGAAATCTCCAATGGTGCATTAGCAAAGCCTGAATTGTCTTTTTCCCATCGTCTTCACTGTCACACTTGCTTGGCTCTCCTTATTTGTTCGACATTGCATAAAGATATAATTGGTGATCACTCTCGAAATCAGGCAACCACAACCAATCCCCTCCCAATGTAAACATCCCATAAACAGCATTCAAAAAAAGTGATTGCTGTTGTACTTGAGGTGGCCGGTAAGTGCTTCCATTTATGTAATTAAATGAACTTTAGTCACATTTAATATGTTTTTCTTCATCTGGAATGAAGGTGATCCAGCAAAACCCAACCTTTATAGACGTCCATTCCGTGTCAGAAACTCTCAAAACTCCCTCTTTTACCTTGTATCCTTTAATAAGCTCTTACTGATCCATATTTACAACAGCGCATCCAACAAGAAAACATGCCTTGTCCACACGCATGGTAGCTCACAGAAAGCGCTGGCAGATTTTACACTGAACTATTTTACTGTAAGCAGTGTAAATATGCATCACCCAGGGCAACACAAGGACACGAGGATGTGAACACGGACAGTGTGAGTTCTGTTCGGAAATGTATGGGAATGTTGACGGATTTAGGGTTAGGGTGTCTACAGCAACAGCCACGTTGTCTTTTACTGCCAGTAAGCTTTTGTTTAGTCAGCTGTCATGGAAATCCAGTTTTATTTTTATTTTTATTGATCCTCTAAGTATGTGTTTTACATACCACAGTAACATTAGAATGCATTGTGAGTTTGTACACTAGAACCATGCCTTTGCTGAGCATTGCCCAGCGTTTGTGGTCTTTCATTGACTATGTTTCTGGATTAACCTCTCTGTTACACCAGTAACATACATATTCAACCAGAATATTTCATCACCACCACTAGGGTTCACAGTGGATTTCCCAGGTGGTTGCTATGGCATCTCAAGTGGTTGCTGTAGAATTGGTTGCTAGGTAGGTTCTACAGTGTTGCAAGGTTCACGGTTGTTAGAGGTGGTCTTTGCTATGTTTTCACTAAGTAGTTGGTTAGGTGCTGATAATTGGCTGCCAAGCAGTTGCTATGGTAACGCAGGTGGTTGCTATTGCATCTCCAGTGATTGCTATAGAGTTGCTAAATGGTTGCTAGGTGGTTGCCAGAGTTTCCAGTATTTAATATGTTGTTGCTTAGTAGTTGCTTAGGTGCTGTTAAATGGTTACTTGGCAATTGGTATAGCATCCCAGGTGGTTGCTATGGTATATCAAGTAGTTTTTAAGCTGTGGCCAAGTTTTTGCCATGGTATCTTATGCAGTTGGATGTTTGTTACTAGTGTTGTAGTGTTGATAGTAGTGTTTGTAACCTCCTCACATTTGAAGGCTGTATGCAGTTTATTGGAATTGGGGTGAAAAAAACAGTTGCTACACGGAAACAGTACATCTGATCAAAACGCCGTTTACAAGCCTCAGGGTGTTTTATGTGAACATGTGAGGTGAGAACATAATCAGCTGATTTCTAACACCATGAATTCACCAGCAGCAGTAGAAATGCTGACAGGATCACACTGCTGTCATCACTGAACTTCTCTAATGACAATAACATGATCAGCTCCTGCATTTACTGCAAAAGAGAATATTATTATTATTATTATCAGTATTATTATTATTATTATTATTATTATTATTATTATTATTATTATTATCAGTATTATTATTATTATCAGTATTATTATTATTATTATTATTATTATTATTATTATTATTATTATTATTATTATTATTATTATCAGTATTATTATTATTATTATTGGTATTAGTATTAGTATTAGCATTAGTATTATTATTATGGTGATGATGATAAGACAGAAAATAATAGGAATAGCAGTATCAATAATAATAATAATAATAATAATAATAATAATAATAATAATAATAATAATAAGCAAATTCACAGTGGAACAAATCTCTTTTTGAAGTGTCCTGGAGGTTCCAAAAAATGGATCTTCAAGACTTTGGTCCAGAGAACCATTAATTTTTAAGGGTTTATGATCAATTGTCAAGAGGTTTTACTCACATTATACACAGTGCTGTGCAAAGCCTTTAAGCCCCGTTGGAGCTGGACTACTTTTACCTGGGTTTTGTCATTTACATGGTTTGATTTGATCTGAATCCAGTATGAATCTTGAGATTTAATCTACAGTAAATTATCTTCTATAAGTGGAAAACCAGGTTCAGTGACACTAGTCCTGCTCAAAATGGGCCTCGCAGTCATGAAAGAACAAACCCAGCTGACAGACAACAGCATGTTCACTATAAATACTCTAGTTAAAAATGCTTCACCAGAAGTTGAAGTATAGACTTAATGTACTTATATTAAAATAATTTATTTCTTTTAATATTACTACAAACTACAAATCTATCTAATCATTGTGTGAGTTTTCCAGCTCATTATGAATTAAAGTTTGAAATGCTAAAGGAGCTTCTAGTGCATGTTTACTGCTCTGTCCACGTGTACATGCTCCACCTGCATACAGACTCTGACTGATCAGAGAGAGGGGGCGGGGCTACTGACATCACTGATCCAGATATTTGGTTATAAATGAGAAGTGAAGGCCTGTTTGCTCTACTTTTTTTGTTTCTGTGCTCAAATTTCAGAATGCAAGTCCTGAGAAGGGATAATACCGATGTGTGAAGAAGAAAAATGATAAAGGTTATTTTTTTTATTTTAGATGATATTTTTATTTTTATTTATTATATATTCTACTGGCAAGTAGTATAGTAACATACTATAAATGTGTTTGTCAATCTAATCATTATCAATAATTCATCTTTGCCATTATAAGCAAAATGAAAACAGATACAAACGTAAGCACAAGCCAATTTTTAGTATTCTGAGCTCTTCAAAGGCTTAATGTAAAATCCTTCTCTTTCTTTCACACCTTAATCTCTGTTATATAAAATTAAATCATTTTAAATGAGCAAAACATAATAATGTCACCCATCATCAACAGCTGCTTTTTTTCTTTTTCAGATCTTAAATTCAGTTTCAAGTTATTGCATGCTTTAAGATACTGGGTGTAATGATACAGTCTGTCCTGAAACTGTATCCAGATTTGTTTGACTATAAGCCCCTCAGTGTATCTGACAGAGCCTCGACTACGTTCCCCCTAATACACTTTTATTTACAGGACAGATAATGACAGTAATCTGGTTGATCTAAAGGTAGAGGCTGAAAAACACATTTGGCTATTTTGATACATCACGATTCAGTAAACAAAGTTTAGCACCAAACCAAATGAACCTGAGGTGCGAAGGAGAAAGGGACGCATGAGTATGTTAACCAGACCGGACTGAAGCTTTCACTGATTCAGATTCACATGATTATGTGCCTGTGCATGAGATTGATGGTCAACAAGCATGGTCTTTTTCATCATGATGGTCAACAAGCATGGTCATACTGGTTGTCTAGCTAGAAGTGGCAGCACAGGACTTCTGTGCAACACGTCATTTAAAATGACACTACCAGAGCTTTCCCGAACCATTTTAAAAGGAATGGTAACCATTAAAGCACCTAAATTCCATATAGTCTTTCCTAAATTCCCAACAAATTACCTTTTTGTAGGAGTGCACAATGAAAGTGAACGTGTTACTGTGAGGGAATTAGAGGTCATTAATTGTGTATTGATGCCTGCCTCTCTGTGTCGTAGCACTCAGGTTAAATCAGCATCACCACTGCCCTGACCTCTCTTAGCTGGAACGGGACAGTCTGTACAGAGCTCTGACCCTGAGCCTGTGGCCCGTGGTCTGACACTGGGCTGGGCCGGATAAAACAGCTTTTCTGCAAATCCGTCAAGAAAAGGCTCCAGACCCTGATCGGTGAGGATGAGCCGAGAGGATGTTGTGTTTGGTTTATAAAGCGAAAAGAAAAAAAATCCTTATATCAGGATGGTGCCTTTCTAACACTGACCTCACAACAATAAGCAGCTTTATGGGTAAACTGCAGCGCTGACAAGACTGACTGACAACCTTCTGAAAGCTATAAGTGATCACCTTAACCAGTGCAGGACATTACAGCTGCTTTTCTACGCATTTCATTTCCGTTACATACAGGAACACAAACCAGACGTCTGAAGCTATTTCGCAAAACGTTATTACACAAACGGAGAGCTTTTAAAAACATGTTTTTAAAGATGAATCTCATCATGCTGGTGGAGGGATACATGCAGGGTGTTGTGTGGCCAAAATAAAAGTCCACAACAAACCTTTGCCACTATTTTACCAACAAAACAGGAACAAATTACATTAGAATCACTTCTACCAGTGAAGTCCAGACCGATTGGTGGAGCTGGGGCCACCTTCCCAGAAACCAAGGATACAGTAAACCATCTGGGAAAACATCTGGTCTCACCAGTTTCCAGCTGAATTAAATCCCAGTTTAAATGCCAAAGGAGCTTCCAGTGCATGTTTACTGCTCTGTCCACGTCTACATGCTCAACCTGCACACAGACTCTGACTGATCAGAGAGGACGTTATGATGACATCATTGACTGAAATAAATAAATAAATAAATAGAAAGCAAATGTTTGATGAAAACATCAAATTCATACAAATGTCTAATTTCTATTAAGCTTTACATCTCAAATGAAGACAAATATACATAAACATTACAAATACTTTTCAAATGTGTTTTAGGTCAAATTATGAAAACATCCCATCAAATTGCTCTAGTGTTCTGAAGCTTGAACACAATAAGAGCAGTCGTGTGAATTCAGATGTCTGGTTGTTTGAATGTTTATAATCTGCACTTTCCCACTTATTCAAGTTTGTCTGAATATGTCACAGGGGGTTAAAATGACATCGGGTTTTCTGTTTCATGAACTCTGCGTGTTCGGAGCTGAACTGAGTCGAGTGCAGTTGATCAGAGTGAGCTGGAGGTTTTACATTTCTGCTTCTGCACATTCATCTGTGCACTGGCCTGAACCGCTTTATCTAAATTCTCCTCCAGGTTTTGGTCCAGTTGTTCCATTTGAATGCTGGGTTTTTTTTTTTTGTGTGTGTGCCGTAGATTGGATTTGGAATTACACTTCCTGTCCTGTTGGTTTTCCTCGCCCAGTGTTTCTGGTTTTTCCGTCGGCCTCCAGCTCTCCCGCTTTCAATCTGTGCTTTGTCTGCATCAATAAATAAACAATTCATATTGGAATGGTGGAGAGTAAATACTGGTATCGGTTATCTGTCTATGAAAAATCCAGACACAGATGCTTTCACTTTAGATTAATCAATTATAGGGTGAAATAAATTATAAATAAAGGAAAGAAATAAAACATCCCTTTTTCTTCAGAGCAATAAAAAATACAAAAAAAAAGCTGCACAGTCATGCTGTTCCATTCAGTTAATCCATCATAAAAAAGTCTTTCAGACTCTGGAAATTAATATCCAATTCTTTGCCAGTGATTTATCCAAGCAGGGAATTAGAAATATGTTATCCTGGCAATGGAGTGCTCAAGTCTGGGCCTTGACATTCATCACAGTGCCCAATCCTTGGCTGTGAAAACAAAGCCTGAGTGAAAACCTTCATTCTGCTCCTCTGTTCACACTAAACACCTACTTACAAGCAAAAGGGCTTAGTGGAGTCCAACTACGGCAGTGTTTCAGAGCGCTTAAATGTGCGCTGCTTCAAATAGGCCCACTAATGAGGTGGATAAATGGCTACAGAATTAGGTCACCTGTCCAAAATGATACAGTTA
The DNA here is from genome assembly GCA_034509495.1 of Acestrorhynchus altus. Taxonomy (NCBI): domain Eukaryota; kingdom Metazoa; phylum Chordata; class Actinopteri; order Characiformes; family Acestrorhynchidae; genus Acestrorhynchus; species Acestrorhynchus altus. The sequence goes on from CM067523.1 coordinate 19,271,151, forward strand.
TCAGCAGCAGAAAAGAGAGTGCAATTGTTTGCCAGGTCTGTTGTGGGAAATACGTAAAGACATCCCAGTTTTTTGGAACCAGTCCATTTACACAGTCATAGTTTCAAGTCATCTAATTCCAAGACGATTTTAAAAGAAACTGAAGACACTTGAGTACGGAGGCCCTGAGAGGTCAATTCAATATTTTGGAGGCATCAAGATAACTTGTAAACCTTTACTAGATCCATGTTAAAAGGCCTCAAATGGCTCAATCTGACCCACATACTGGCCAGAAACAGTAACAGTGTTCCCATTAAATTCTGACCCGTTATAAGCAGCTATAATGTACTTTAATGCATTAAAATTATTACATCATTATCTTATATATTATAAGCATACTTTCATTTGTATTACTCCTAATTCAGTAGCTTGCTACATATTCTGACACAACAGAACACAATTTAATGTGACTTTTACTAATTATTTACTAAATAATTCTTGTAATTATTTAGTTTCTAATATTTTTCTTTATTAATATTTCTAATAACATTAACTTTATTTGCCTTTATCTCAGAGCAGCGGGGCTCCTTTCCTTCTATGGCATGTGTCAGGGCTGAACATGCACAGTACAACTTTGACACACACCTTCGATTTTCCGCTGATGGCGAGGTACGAAAACAAACAAACCACGCCACCTATATCAGCATGGCTTCCTGAGTCAACTGAGAAATTGTCGCTGGCAAACCGTCCCCACAATATTTTCGGACCCCACATTGTGAGTGTTCTAAGGTGTTGTGGACCCCTCTGTGCAATTAAAACAAACACACACACACACACACACACATACACACACAAACACACACACTAAAAAGGGAAAACCATCAGTGCCTAAACCCATCTGTTCTCCTGACAGTATTGAAAGTAGAGACGGGAGTTTGACTGATTTCTCTGTGAAAGGAAGTTCAGCGTTTATTTTCTGAGCCCGGTTTGTAATGCTGCTCATTTCTTTATCAGGAGTTCAGGATGTCAGTGAATAGTGCAGCTGAAAGGACTGAGCCGTGTGCTTTTTAAACGCTGCTTTTTCAGGTGACACCAGAAAGCAGGAGCTTTTACTTTTGACTTTTTCTTCTTTTGCTTTTTCTCCTGCAATAAAACGTCTAGACAGGAGCCAGCCATGCTCCAGCCTAAACCCTCACAGGTGAAATAAAGTCAACAATGCGGCGTATTTCTCCTGCGTTTTCCACTTCCTTTCCTTTTTCTTGCTTTTTTTTCTCTGCTTTTTCAAGCAGCTCACTGTGGGAATCTCTTCAGGACCACAGAGACCTGATGAGGATAGCAGGATGATTGCAGAGCAGGAGATAAAAATAGCTTTCAAGGTACCACATTCATCATTCAGAGTGCACCCTCGCGGCCTGTTTTGGGGGGCTCTGTCCACTCTGGAGCCTCTTCGAAATATCAAAAACATACTTCAGTATAAAGCTGGTATTGAAACTTAAGTTTTAGGTGATTAAAAGGCTGCTAATTACTGTATTATGAAGCCGTATCTACACTGAATTGATTTTCCAGAAGATTTAAATCATAATTGTGTTATTTAATTTATAAATGTATTAGAAGTTCAGTTCCACCTCTGAAGCTGTTGTAAAATACGCAACACACACCAAGGACTTGCTCCTTGCTCGTGAGCAAACGTATGAACATGGTTGAATGCCTTCAGTCATGCGCTAGAATTCTGAAAAACATACATTTTTAAAGATTTCTTGAAACTTTCTCAAGGATATTGTACTCTTTACAGTGTCGTACTGAAAAATAATGGTGGCCCTTTTTGGTTGCTGTTATGATTTAAAAAAAAAGAACCATGTATAAAAGGTTTTCTTTTGAAAGGCAAAGAACCATTTAAACGTCCACATGTCATTTGTCATGGTTGTATACAGAGAACCACTGTTTATATAGAACTGCTTGATCACTTGGAAACATTGTGAAAAAAGATTTTTAGCTTTTTTATGTGTCGCTAGAAAGGTTCCACTCTCAATATAAGAACCGTTTTTCAGTGCACAAATGAATGTTAAGTGTGCAGGATAAAGACTGTTTATATGATTCTATACGACACCAAAGGGGTTCCATTATTCCAGCTCCAGCCAAAGAACTCTTTTAAGTGTACAGTTTCATAAAGAACCTTATAGTGTACAGTTCCAACTAGAAACCCTTTTAATGGTGTTTTAGTTTAATTTTACAAAGAAACTTGTAGGTTACAGTTTCACCTAGAACCACTTTTAGTGTTTCGCTTAGTATACAGTACCTTACGGAACCTTATAGTTTACAGTTCCACATACAGTTTCATCATTTTAGTGTTTCTTTTATTGTACACTTCCATAAAGAATGTTTCAGTGTACTGTTTCACATAGAACCATGTATAGCGTTTCTTTTAAGTGTACAGTTTCATAAAGAACCTAATATTGTACACTTCCAACTAGAAACCCTTTTAATGGAGTTTTAGTTTAATTTTTAAAAGAAACTCATAGGTTACAGTTTCACCTAGAACCACTGTTAGTGTTTCGCTTAGTATACAGTACCTTAAAGAACCTTATAGCTTACAGTTCCACATACAGTTCCATCATTTTAGTGTTTCTTTAGTATGCAGTTCCATAAAAAAAGCTTTTAATGTACATTTCCATAAAGAACCTTTTAATATAGCATCATTTAATATAATTTAATTTCATAGTTTATCATATTAATAATATTGAATAACTTTTTTGTAAAAAATAGTTGTATATAGAAACCAAAAGGGTTCCACTTTTGTTAGAATGTTAATGAACCTATTTTGTAAAGGACTGCGTAGAACCTTTTAAAAAAGTGTAATTATTGCTTGAGTAAGTATTAATGACCATCGTCAGTTAATCACATCCACAGGCTTAATAAGGGTATAAGAAGTGCTTTATGGGACATTAAGGAGCCCCTGTTCTCCTTATAGTGTAAAGTTTAATATTCCTCTTGTTCCCTTGAGTCGACAGATATAAAAGCACAGTGTTCGTTTGCAGGTTATTCTTTACCCTGACTTTAAGGGGCCACCCTTTAACAACGTCTGCTCTCATATCCATGCAAACACATCACGCCGGCTCTGCCCGACAATAAAGCAGGGTTTTTATTGCAGCTGGTTTACCGCAGGGACGGAGCCTCTTTATCTGTTATCTGCTCGGCTCTTCAGGAGAACGAGGGGCATAATAAAGAGAAAGCAGCTGAATCTGGGGAAACAATTAAGATACTCAGATTTATAAAGGTGTCCAGTCTGGGATTCTCCATACACACATATATACACACACATCCCATTATACACACATTCAAAACCCTGATTCTGGTTCCAGCAAGTACGCCTCAGCTTTATCCTCCATCCCTCAAGATGCATGGAAGACAAGCATCCAGACTCTTTCTGTTGCAGCTCCTAAGTGATGGAACAAACCTCACTTGCTGTCTTCAAACGGTGACTGAAAGTCATCTGTCACGTATGAACTAACATCTTACATGACATGATATCCAGGCAAAGTGTGCTATGTTGAGCCTTGTTTATTGAGGTATCTGTTATCCTCTTGGAGAACCTCTCAGTAAGGTTCTCTCTGCAATCTGAGCAGTTCTGAGGTATTAAGTCGTTATAGTTACATTGACATAAATGGAAATAGAAACGTTCTAGAAAAAGAGTCTAAAATGCAGACAGTTTAAAACTGTCAATAATCCATCCATCCATCCATCCATCCATCCATCCATCCATCCATCCATCCATCCATCCATCCATCCATCCATCCATCTTCCTCCGCTTATCCGGGGCAGGGTCGTGGGGGCAGCAGTCTAAGCAGGGATGCCCAGACCTCCCTCTCCCCTGACACCTCAACCAGCTCCCCAGGAGGAATCCCAAGGTGTTCCCAGGCCAGCCGAGAGACATAGTCCCTCCAGCATGTCCTAGTCTTTTCCGCGGTCTCCTACCAGTGGGGCGTGCCTGGAACATCTCCCAAGGGAGGCGTCCAGGGGGCATCCAAGAAAGGTGCCTGAGCCACCTCAACTGGTTCCTCTCGATGTAGAGGAGCAGTGGCTCTACTCCGAGCTCCTCCCAGGTGACCAAGGATCTCACCCTATCTCTACGGGAGCGCCCGGCCACCCTACGGAGGAAACTCAATTCAGCCACTTGTCTCCACCATCTTGTCCTTTCAGTCATTACCCACAGCTCATGACCATGGGTGAGGGTAGGAACATAGACTGACCGATAAATCGAGAGCTTTGCCTTTCGGCTCAGCACCGATCCTCCTGTCAATCTTGCGCTCCCTCTCACCCCCACTCGTGAACAAGACCCTAAGATTGTCAATAATATTTAAAATAATAAGTTATTCAAAATACCTGCATCTCAATTTAAAATGTTCTGGCCTTCCAGACCTTTAGGCTGGGGCACCTGCACTTTCACAGTAACACCTTCTTCACATCCCACACCAGTGACATCAATAAAAAAAAAACGGGCTGTTTTGATATTTTAAATGATGTAAATTTTAATTGAGTTTGTTTTTCCCAGGTTCTTCCGAGCTGACCTGGATTTGAATGAAGGAATCAATAAATGAAATATCAAAGCTGTACCAGCAAGCAGCTCAGGGAACTAATGAATATGCTGGAGATAAAGGAGTCGCTAGCTGTCTCTTACTTTGCAGGTGTTCATTTTTGGATTGATTTCCTTACAAAAGTATAAATTAAACTTGGTGCACTTTTATTAACACTGCAACACTCAGATCAAAGCCAATAAAAACATACAAACAAAAACAAAGAGGTACTACTTTATTATAACAGACCCCGATAAATCACGAGTCAAGCCTTATATAAGAGTGCGATCTTGGGTCAGAAGGGGGAAGCAGGAATCCTGTTAGACCATGTCACCATGGTCGCTATCTTGGATTTAACTGGGAAGGTATGTTTTCGACACATCAGACTGGTACAATCAATGGTGTGCTTTATAACTTTATTCATTCTCATTTTCAAACAGTGGTCAAAACTTGACCACAGGGTCTACAGCAGTGACGACTATCCTTTTCTCCCTTTCACGATGAACGTCCACCAAAACATCTTGCTGAATGATAGCTGAAGGATCAGCTGTCGTTAAGATGAACAGCATTCTCTAGCTTTTCAGAGTAAACAAGTTCCTTGACATGACCCCATAGATAGAGATCCAAAGGGACTTAACCAGGGGAACGTGGTGGCCACTCAGTTGGACCCCTATGACCAGTGCACCTTTGGGGAAACTTCACATCCAGATAATCTCTGATAACATGATCTGTCCTCTGAGAACAATGATGGAAGCCTGTCTTCATCTAACATCCTTGGAGATTGGCCTACTCTTAATGTTCTGTCAATGGAAAAAGGTCCAGCCACTATCAGTGATTCTGGATGGTTGACCTCACCATTCACATGACATTCATTTCATCACTGAACAGAATCTGAGAGGGTAAAAATGAAGGCTTATCTGGAGATACTTTGCAAATTTCATCCACTGGTGTGGACCATCTTCAGTGAGACATTGTAGCATCTGTATATTGTATGGTTGCCATTTATGGAAGATAAAATTTGCTGAATTGAGGCAGGACAAACCCCACTTTCCAGAGTCTCTTGTTGAATGAGGCCGGAACAGCAGTTGCTGTTGCTATATCCATTGAGGATTTTGGTCAGCCAGCTTCATGTTTACTGGTAATAGAACCTGCTTCTACAAATGTGGCAAGAAGGTTGGCAACTGCACTGTGGGTAAAAGGAGGCCTCTTGGTTGAAGTCTTCTGTGATTATATGTACTTTTTAAACAGATATGAGGACAATGTCATCAGATTCTGGTTGGGAGAACACTATCCTTCACATTTTTTGTAAAGAAGAAAATTGTTTATATATATATATATGATGCTGAGACTTTCGTTGGGAGTGACAAGGATGGACAAGATTAGAAATGAGCAGATCAGAGGGAGAGTGAAGGTGGAGCAGTTTGGAGGTAAAGCCAGAGAGGCCAGGATGAGATGGTTTGGACATGTGTTGAGGAGGAATAGATTGGACAAAGAATGTTGGAGAGGGATATATATATATATAGCTCTTGAGATGGCAGCTGTATGTGGATGAGCCTTGTCCTGTTGGAACAGTGCACTGGAGTGTGTGTTCAGAAAAGGTAGGACCACTGGTAGGAGGACCTCATTGACGTAACGTTGGGTTGTCAATGTGCCTGTAATGAAGACCAAAGGTGATCTGGCATCATACAAAATTGCTTCCCACACTATGACACCTGGCCTTCAAGAAGTGTGATGTGTGACAACAAACCATTGATCTTGATGCTCATCTCCACCAAGACAAAACTTTGACTTGTGACTGAAGATGACCTGCTGTCATTCTGAGTGACTGCATGACAGTCCTGCATTGCAGTTGGTTGATTCCTTCTGGGTGCGACTCATTTTGGCGACGAGTATAAAAGTACTTACAGCTACTTTAAAGGCTTTTTATAATAAAATGCCTCTGAAAGAGAAAGATCTGCATTTCCAGTTGGAATTTTAGCTGTGATTTAGTAATTACTGTGTAATTAAAGGGTAAGATGAGATGGCTTTAAGGAAAATGAGATGAAAGGCTGATGACCTCTCATTTAAGAGGCCTTGCAATGACAACAAAGACGTCTTACAAACACAGAACAGACAAAAGCAGAGGAAGGACAAAACAGCCCACAATGGCTGCCCTGACAGGTGAGGCTTGTTGAATTTGTGATTTAAAAGGCCTAGAGGGACAAGGTCATTCATACAGAGTGAAAACCTATCCATACATAAGCCAAACTCACTTCCAGAGGACAAAAGGTCAGATAAAGGCTGGTCTGTGTTCTCTGAACTCCTTTTAAAGTGACGTTGAAAGTGATACGGTGCCATTTAAGCCTAAGGAGCATCTGGTGTTGTTGGGCTCAAAGCATATTGTCCATATATAAACACTAAGCTGTAAATAAGAACATTAAAATCTAGTGTTTTTGTGACTCAAAGAAATACATTTAAATACGTCACACATTTATACCAAAGTGTTTCCATCCACAAAGACCAATACAGACCAGCCCATCAGAACAGAGGTTGCTTACATCAGTTTTAATGACACTTGTTTCATTTCTAAGGGATGAGGGCTCGTAAAGCAATCTTGTAATAATCAGTTTTATTAAGTATGAATGAATTGATTTTATCAGGATATAAACAGAGACGGATATGGGCTCTGTATGTATATATATATATATATATCCCAGCCCATATCCGTCTCTGTTGTTGTTGTTGTTGTTTTTCTTCACAGGAGTTAAAAGTAACTATAATATTAATAAAAAATGATAAATGATGAGAAAACAAATAATGAAAAATAATCATATATAATGTAAAAATAACATATATGTAATATATGTAAAAATATATATTTTTATTCTAAGCATTTCTCTACTAAATAACACAAATATTGTTTATCTGCATGATTAAAATGACACCCAGTGATGCTGAGAAGTGTCACAGAGTTGCTGTTTCTACCTAAAAAACTCTTTGTTTCCAAACTTTTGACTCCTACTATAGATCCTATTTTACATATTATTAGACTCAACCTGTCTGTGTTGTTCCTTTTATTGCTCTGTTATTCGGAGAGCGGCTTTGTTGTCTGGATGATGTGAAAGTCATGGGAGGAGAAAGTGCGCCTCAGGAGCGTTTAAAACAATGGCACCACAGAGTCTCGGAGATGTTGATGGAGGCGGTTCATTGTTTCTTTTCAAAGCTTATTCTGAAGCTCGGGTGCTCACCCCATGGCAATGAAACCATGGAAGCATCTGTGGCCTTACAGTCAGAATTACAGTCGCTGCTTCTTTGAGAGCATGGCTAATCAAAATTTAAACTCAGCTGAATTGTTGACAACGACCTTGCAGTTTTTCAGACCTCAGTAGAGCTGGGCTTGGTGGAGAAGTAAGGCGTCTCTGCATTATTTGCTCCACAAAAGAAAAGAAAAGAAAAGAAAAGAAAAGAAAAGAAAAGAAAAGAAAAGAAAAGAAAAGAAAAGAAAAGAACCACTGGGAATGTGTAGAAAACTTCCACGAACAGCCTTTTGAATCAGGAAAGTCCAACATTTCTCCAGATTGATCTAATGCATGGAGGAACAGTGAAGAAGCAAAGCTGTTCAGATACCTGCACACCTGATCTGTATATTCCTTGCCAGAGATCACATTACTTACACACTCATTAACGAACAATCTGATAGTGTTTCTGTTATGTTTTCTGCTAATTAAATTTAGGGAGGATCATTAACGCATAACACAGAAATGGATTAACACTAAAAAATCAGCAAAAAATAGAAAAATATATGCCAATTTTTGGTCTATAAATGTATTTATGAGCAAAAAAACAACCACAATAAACTATTCTTCGACCACATAATGGCTGTGGCTGAAAAGGACCCCTGTTCCCTCATTGGTATTGTGCTACATAGGCATAAACTCTAGGATGTATGTATGGGCAGTCATGGCCTGGTGCTTAGGGGAAAAAGTTGTGATCGGAAGGTTGTCGGTTCGACTCCCTGAACTGGCTGGACATGACTGAAGTCAATCAATCAATCAATCAAAATTTATTTTTATAGCGCTCTTCACAACTGAAGTTGTCACAGAGCAGCTTCACAGAAATTAAATAAATAAATAAATAAATAAATAAGAAAGGTTAAAACAGAAACAAAGTATAAATGACAGATCCCCTAGTGTGCAAGCCACATGGCGACAGTGGCAAGGAAAAACTCCCTCAGCTGGAGACTCCCTCAGCTGGAGACTCCCTCAGCTGGAGTGTCCTTGAGCAAGGCACTTAACTCCCCAGCTCCTCTCCGGACAGCCATGGATAGGGCTGCCCACCGCCCCACCCACATAATACCTGCTCTGTGCTGGTCAGCTGGGTTTACTAGTGGACAATGAGTGTAGAAACAAGGAGGTGGTCATAATGTTATGGTCCGTGCATCTTCTGAAGATGAGGAACGTTAGCATTCCCACAGAACAACCCCCACCATGGACATTTAGAGTGACGTGGCCCTCTTTCCAGCAGCTGCTATCAGAGAGAGTGAGGAATCCACCCAAGGACCTGTTAGCAGAGATGCTGTCTGAAACGGCTGATATGACAGACCGCTGCTCCTGACAGATTTCCTGAGACATCCATGACATCCGATGCTATGAGCTAGCCTGATGGGCAGGGGCTGGATCTTATCGGCCAGTGGCTATCAAGAACCACGACAAGCCTCTCTATCTCATAGCAACACATTCCCCCTTAACTGGGTCCTGAGGTGGGGGCAGACAGTGCATGAGAGAGCAATTCATCACTGCAGAGAGCTTTTATATCTGTAATAATCTATAATATTTCCACCACAAATAACGACTGTACCCCTTTTCAGTCACCTGCGATAACGGCATGATATCCAGGCGTGTATTATTTGGCTGTATAATTGTTCAGTGTGAGACTCTGTCCTGTTCTTTTCCATAAATGATGAAAGAGCAGAAAATAAAGCAAGCCAGATTTCACTGGAATTTTATTTATGCCACAGCTATAAAATAGACTAGCAAAGTAATGCCACATTGCTGATCTTTAATTCTGCAGGCGTGACAGGCTGAAAATACCGAAGCATTTATCTGACTTATCTTTCTGGCTGATCTAATAACTCGTAACTCTTAACAGTATCTGCACAGAGCAGCCAGGATATGCCTGAGCAATTTTAGGATTTTACACGTTTTTCCAGCATTTTTTACTCCTTTATATCTCCGGTTACACAACAGCTACACAAATAAGCATGCAGTTATGATGCAACCATGCTGTATAATAGACTCACATATGTGGCACGTTCTGACCACTGACTTTATGTTTATTTGGGTTTATTCTAATGTTATATAGAGTTAATTACAGGTAGACGCTCTCACTGACCGCTGACTTTACGTTTATTTGGGTTTATTCTAATGTTATACAGCGTTTTACAGTTAAACATTCATAAAAGCTCTTTTATCAGCTGACTGTCTTCCTGAAACGCAGTCAGGACTTATAACAGCTACAGTTAATTTAACAAAACAATTTTGTCATATTTTGAAAATTTTACAGAAAAAGCTGCTCGATTGGATGTTAGTTATCAGACCACCTGCTGCAACTTGCACTGCTAGCACTGTTAATAGACTGTCAGAATTGGGCTGTGTGATAATTACTCAAAAATGCTCCCCTGCTTGTGGATATTGTTCTAAATACTGGTTTGGAAAAAGAAAACCCCCTCCCTCTCTGACTGCATGCAAACGCAACTTATGAAGGGTCTGATAATTAACGGATGATGGAATTCTGTGGATGCAGGACTGAGGTATGTTGAAAAAGCAAGGGTCGCAGGTCAAAATACAGCTGATGTTTGGAAAGAGTGAGCTGTTTTATCACAACACTTGCAGTTGCAATATTTATTTATGAGTATTTGTGTATGAACATTTATTTATTATTATTATTATTATTATTATTATTATTATTATTATTATTATTATTATTATTATTATTATTATTATTATATTGGTTATTTCATCTTCATTGGAAGGATATTGAGAGAGCTGTGTATTGAGCTGTGTAAGAGGCATCTAATAGAGTGGACAGTGGTGGTCCTGTGGGGTCCTGATCATTGAAGATCAGGGTGAAAGGAGGAGAATAAAGTCTGCAGAGAAACAGATGAACTACAGTCTGTGATTATAGAACTACAAAGTGCTCCTGTATGGAAAGCAGAGCTGATAAAATGGACAGTGAGAGCAGAATCAAGGAGAGAATAAACGTGAACCTGATGAAAATAAACGAATAAGAAAGGTTTATGTTGTGTCTGAATGTACATGTGCAAAGACTTCTGATGCTCAGAGTTATTTCAGAATAATTCATAAAACTCTAAACCACTTCAAACTAGAAAGGATTCTCTCCTGCCTTTCCTGTGCCACTAGACACTAATCCACACAGGAACATAGCTTCAGGAGAGGTGTGTGTGTGTGTGTGTGTGTGTGTGTGTGTGTGTGTGTGTGTGTGTGTGTGTGTGTGTGTGTGTGTGTGTTGGAGAGAATTAGGAAGAATGAAACTGTGGCATAAAAGTTAATTGAGACTGTACGAATGAGTGTTTAAGCAGAAGAAAACAAGCTGCTCTCTCTGTATATGTGTGTGTGTGTGTGTGTGTGTGTGTGTGTGAAGACTTATTTCCACACACACACACACACACACACACACACACACTGCACATAGCGCCACTACAGCCCATTTCTATTACTGGCACAACAGAGTGAGCACATTTCATCAGTTCTGCCCTGCACTGCAGAAACTGATGTCTTGGTCAGAGTGGTCCTCATACATCTGCTCAATATATCTGATATTTCTCATTCTGAGATTGCCATAAAAATATGTTCAACAGTGTCCAAATATTTATGGACACACACAGATTGTCTGGACTAACTAACTAGTGCCTGTAGAGAAGTACAGGCAATAGAATGGAATTCTATGGAGGGGTATAAAGCCGCCCAGCATTGACCTATGGAGCAATCAAACCAGCTTCCTCTCGGAGACCCATAAAGGTGCAAGATGTGGGCACATGGACGTATGTGTACATACTGAGCACACTTCTGGGACAGCCTTGTCATTTTATAAAATTAGCAGTGTAAATATAGACCTAACCCTAACCTTAGTGTTGTCTTAGCATGATCAAGACCTTTTGATTATCAATTGCTTTATTATTTGCTCAAAAATGGTAAGAAGCACATTTTATCAGCTGTATTCAATGCATTCAAAGATGAATTTATGAGTTTTTTTGATGAAAAAGTGCCACCAGGTGTATATCTGTAATATATATATATATATGTAATATATATGGTTCTTAAGGGAATCTTTAGTATTGTCCTCGAATACCACAAACTGGTATGAGCAAATAAACCCTTTTTTAGTACCACTATAGGATGCTGATTAGACAGATGATAGTTTTTTAGTTTTCCTTTAAAACTATTGGTGCAAAATCAACCAATCAATTATTATCGCATCATTGTTATTAATCAGTAATGGCAAAGCTCAACCACTCACAGCCTGTTTGACTGGGTATTTCTGTAATGTCCACTGAAAGGTGGACAATACCATATTGGATGTAACAGCATTTTGATACACCTTTAAGTATTGTGATATAATGTTTATTGATACTGTATCGATTCCCAAAAACTGCATCCTAAGCTTTCGGTTCAGAGTAACCTGCAATCAATTGAACCCACCCTGTCCCATAGCACCTGCCCTACCCAGCCTGGTGCAATCAATCTTTATTAATAATAATAATAGCAATAATAATAATAATAATAATAATAATAATAATAATAATAACAATAATAATAATAATAATAATAATAATAATAATAATATTAATAATAATAATAATAATAATATTAATTTATTGTCTTGCTAACTGTATTGCAGTATGTTGCTAAATATATGGAATTTATATATAATAAATGACTTAAAAGAAGAAAAACGTTTAGAAATAAAGAAAAGGATCTTATTATAGGCTTTTGATAATATTGTAATAGAAATTTAATACCATAATATAAGAAATTATAAGAGGCCTTTAGACCTGATGGTCCTACAGCAAACTTTTTTGTTGTGGTTGGGGGGACTTGTTGGGTGGAGAGTGTTCATGGAAAAAGAACTACGCCTGCCCTGTCAGCTATTTAAAGCTCCGCTGCTCTATGGTGGGATTTTACGTCAAATTGTTCTGCCAAGCGAAAATGACTGCTTGTCCTGAGGGACAGGGATGCGCCCTGTTGCCATGGATTTCACATTATGTGACAAACTATCTTCACTTCTTAAGAGATCATCGGCCTTTTGTTGTGATTACAGAGAGCAGACTGCTTCAGCTAGACCACAACAATACTGGTGTTAATGGGAAATTAGGTGCCCTATAATTGCTGATTAATATGCGCCCCAGGTTCTGATACCAGTGGTTTTTCAGTCTGTGTGAGAGAACTGATTTTTTTTTAATTTTACAGAATAAAACAGCTATGATAGAAACAGCATGGACACTGAAAAATGTGTCTGCTTTATGAACTAAAATACAAATATGTTTTGAGTCTCATTTCACTCTGTGGCTCTTCTTGATGTTCTAAGGGAAGTTCTCGTTTTGAGTCTTGGAGCCACTCACTATTCTTCATTAACCTTAAGAACACTAGTCCAACCTTGTATGATGTTTTTGTAGCTTGACGTACTTTTATTTACCAAAACAGTAGTTTTTACAGGAGAAAATCACACATTCCAGGAATTGTTATTTTCAGAAGATCCTAAGCTACTCAAATTTGTCTTCATTTAAGATGGAAGGAAATAAGAGGGTTTAGATATTTGTATGAACTTAACCATTTTTTGATAAAAATGTATTGTGCCTACTGGCTTTTTGGCTTATAAGGACAAAAATCAGCAATTCTATTTGAAATTGATCATCCTGAGTGTTTTTTGGTGTAATCATTTATTTGTAATGGTTAGATTGGCAAGAATATATGATAATAAGTTCTTCAAAATTCTTCACTGTGGTCCATACAAAAATGAAAAATAACCTAAATATTCTTTATTATTTTTATGTATGTGTGTATGTATCAGTATTGTCCCTTCTCAATACTTTTATTTTGAAAATTTGAAGGAGGAAAGAAATCTCCTTTCTCATTTTCTTCTATAACCCAATATCAGGCTCAGTGATGTCATTAGCCCCACCCCCTCTCTCTGATCAGTCAGAATCTGCGTGCAGGTTGATCATGTTCACATGGACAGAGCAGTAAACATGCACTGGAAGCTCCTTTGGAAAGGAGAGAATTTTAGATGTTTTCTTTACTTAGAACTTCTGATACCAAACATGTCTTGGCTGTAATTCAACAGCCTTTGAACGAGTCACACAGCCACCGAGCATGACTCATAAAAATGATCAAAAATGCTGTCCAGTTTTCCCTTTCAAGAAAAACAACTCAGATCTGTCCATCTGCTGATGGAGAACAATGAAATGAGGACTGAATTGTCTTTCAGCAGAGGAGGGTCCCTACAGTCCACGTAGCCCCCCCATAGACCGCACATCCACAGGTTGGCCAGACCACTTGCCCTGCTGCTGATCACAGTGTGTTATCTCTGAGATAACAAGAACAGATTGTGAAAGAGGACAGCAGCAGATGCAGGACAGCTGCCTGACACAGTTGCTGACAGATCCAAAGAAAGCTGATGCCAAAAGACGAGATTACGAAGCCTAAACAATTGCAGCAAACAACAATATTCCCCAATAAATGAATAGTTATACAACTGCCCTCTGCCTACCAAGTGTCCAGTACCAAAATAGTACTCTGAATTACCTTCTTTCTACCATCACTGTCCATTTTATCAGCTCCTCTGACCATATCGGAGCTCTTTGTAGTTCTATAATTCCAGACTGCAGTCCATCTGTTTCTCTGCAGACTTTATTCTCCTCCTTTCACCCTGATCTTCAATCATCAGGACCCCACAGGACCTGCCTCTTACTTTACATCTATAAAAAGGAAGCAACAAGGAGTGTCTGATTGAATGGACAGTGAGTGGACACAGGGTTTAAACACTCCAGCAGCACTGCTGTGTCTGATCCACTCGTTCCAGCACAACACACGCTAACCCACCACCACCATGTCAGTGTGACTGCAGTGCTGAGAGTGACCCACCACCCACATCATAGCTGCTCTGTGGTGGTCCTGTGGGGTCCTGATCATTGAAGGTCAGGGTGAAAGGAGGAGAATGAAGTACGTAGAGAAACACATGGATAACAGCATGTACATGAATTAAACACATATTAAATATACTAAATATATATTATTTGACATTTTAGAGTTGTTGGATATTTTTTTTTAATCCAACAATGTGGTAGTACTAATTACATTTCCTAAAACATAGACAAACAAACAAACAAACAAACAAACAAATAAATAAATAAATACAAAATCATCGCCAATCGTCACTGCATCATTTTACAGGTCAGATCTTCCCTTCACATCAAATCAGCAGATAATATATAACTTTTATATATTTTTTTATATAATATTTTCAATACTGGAGAAAGCACCTGATCACAGATTGACCCTGATTCAAACCGATTGGAGAAAAAAAAAAAAAATCAAACATCTGAACGTAAAACACAGCATGAATTATTTATGAGCTGGACATCCCTGAGATCTTCATTTAGTTGAAAATAAAACACAATGATTATGGTGAGACCTTGGATTCAGTGGGTCAGCTTCACCCCTCATTAAATCAAGCAGAAAATCAACCCGACCTCAGCTGCATTCTTAATCCCACTGAACAGGAGGAGAACTAATTCTGTCTTAACCCCGCGGGAGTGTTTGTTGTCATTCATACCATCGATTTCTTTGTACTATTGTATTTTAATACAGTTTGTACTCAGTTAATATCCATTTGTTGTAACCTACTGAAAATACATGCACTACTGTCAATAAACAGACACTGGCCCCTTTATTATTGTGCTTCCAGTCACTGGCCACTTTATTAGAAACACCTACTTTGTGCTCCCATTCTAAAATCATGTAAAATGATGTGTGCTTAGGGTCATTGTCCTTCCGCATAACCCACTATACAAATTCAGACTTCATTGTCCCATCAATGATGCCCTGACCCAGATGAAGCAAACAGGCCGAAGACAAGATACTCCCTCCACCATGTTTCACAGGTGGGATAGGGGTTTTTATGCTGAAATGCAGTGTTTTCCTTTATCCACACATAACGTTTATCTTTTAAACCAAATGTTGTTTTGGGTCTGTATAGAATTATTTATTTATTTATTTATTTATTTATTTATTTATGTTCCACAGCACTTGAGAACATTTGCAAGCAAAACAAGGTTCTTTGACGAATACATTCTTAAAGAGAAAAGTTTTTCTTTGTATGTGAAGAACATGTAAGCATTCTTCTACAGACTTGCCCTTGCTGAAGAACCCTTATCGAGCCTCCATTTGAAGGGTGGAACTGCTGAAAAGAACCATTTCTGGAACCTTATATTTAAGAGCAGTGTAGGCACCAGTTAACTGATTTTGTTTTAAAAGCCTAACCACATGACCACATCCTGGCCTGCTATGGTCAGACAGAGGTCCACAAGGGGCAGTTTGCACATGGCCGGTCAGATGCTCTGACACTGCCCTGATGAACAAAGTCAATGGAAACGCAGAGCTTGTGGGAAATGAGGTCAAACACATTGTGAAGATTTTCTCTCTTTTAATTTCATTCTCATGTCTTTGTTGGCCCTGAAGTGCTAACAAAGCCCAGGGGAACCCATAAATAAGACTGAGCACAGGAACTGCCAAGCTTTTAATATAAGAGGATGGAAGCATGTTTTCTAATGGAGGAGAACACGAGAGTGGGTGTCTAGAGTTACCAAAGGCTTTCTGCAGAGGGTAACAAATAACAACGCGACAAAATACCCACCACTGCTACACTGATCTCAGTAACTTCACACAAAGTAGATAAAACACACTGCGCACTCACCACGTCAGCAGAAACACCAACCTTTGAGGGATAGGGGTTTCTGATAAAGTGGCCAGTTAGAACACTCAGATTGTTACATTGTTTTGATTGTGCATAGAATCAATCCTTAAAACATGAACTTTAAACTTTAAACATTGCATGGTAGAACGACATGTGTGCTTAGGTCATTGTCTTTGTGCATGGCCCATGTTGTCTTGAAATTCAGCTCAAAGACAGGTGTTCTGATATTTAGAGTCTGTTCAAATAATGTGGAATTCATTGCAGCAGCAATGATCAAAGCTTGTGGGAAGCAATGTGGAATCTAACCCAGGAAACACAAATTCATTGGAGCACTTTCACCCAAAATGGAGGTTCTTCAGAGTTGATACAATATAGAACCACAACAAAGGATGACTAGAATGCACCAATGGTTCTTCATATTCTTCATAACCAGAAACCAAAATAACGAGGCAAATTTTTTACACTTGCTTATTTGATTTACTGAAGAAAATGGTCCAATAACACATATCTGTGCTTTCAGCATCTAGTGGGCATCAACAACTGCATCTATTCTGCCGAATATTTTAGATTTCTGTAGATTCTAAAATACCCCCAGAGAACAATATAATAAATAATGCGGTTATTTTTAAGAACTACAGGCTTCTCAAGGCTTCTTTATGAACTAAAAATGGTGTAGGACCAATGTAGGATCACCAGAACCACATTATTCCTCTGCACAGAATTAGCGGTAGCTATTTTTAGTGAATAACTTCAGATCTCTCCAGAGTCCTATTTCGTCTCTAACTGTTGGCTTAAATGTACCTCTGAGCAGATACAACACATTCCTGGTTTTGTTCGAGACTGTCTTCATCAGTTTAATCTCTCTTTCCCTCACCGGACTATTTGATTCAGGATGAATGAGTATGCTAATGTCAAAGCACTACAGACGTGGGAACTTTTATCCTTTTTTTAAGTGACATTAGTGCAGTGGACCTCTGGAAACGAGCATGAAAAGCATGAAACAATTATAAAAACTGTGTGTTTGGATCAAAGGATCATGTGCTTGTTTTCCTATCTGACCGGTTCTCCAGGGACGGCCTTCCCAACTCACCAAGAGAAATGCACAGAATTCCAAAGCAAATAAATTCCAGATACAAGAATGTGTTGAATGTCAATTATTTGACTTGTTATTTGCCTGGGAAAATTTCTAGTTTTCTGCTTGTTGTTTTGCAAGGGTTCTCTGGGAACCTAGAGTGATGTGGAATTGTAGCCAAACCAAGAACCAATCTCTTTTTAGCAACCGAACTTTGCTGAAAACTGTTCTTTAGTCCTTTTCCTGTTTTTCTGATTTCTGGATGTGGCCTTCACCACTCATCAAGAGAATGATACCAAATTCCAAAATAAATCCAGGTAAAAGAATGTGTTGAATATCACAAATGGACATTTTTGATGACCCTGGGCAGACCAACAGCTCCCATACAGTGGCTGACCCACACCTGTGCCAGCATCACACTAGGTGTGATGTGGGGGAAAAACGCCATCATTGCTTTTCTGGACTCCAGCTGCCGATGGCAAGCAGAATGACCCACGATTTGAGCCTGTGGTTTCTGTTTATGGAGCAAAAGTACGGTGGCACTGTTGTTGAAGCACATTTCAACGTTCCTGAACATTTCATTGTTATGGTAAATAAAAAAAAAGAAAGGGAAAATGTGGAATATGGGCCCTATAATGTCCAAAATTGACCAGAAATAATGAGCATTGGTTTCAAACCAAGCCAAGAACCAAGGGTTCTCTGGAGCCTCTACACCCAAAAAGGGGAGGTTCTCAAGGACACCTTCTATATAGAACCATAAAACCGCAAGTCTGATTTCGAATGCCTAAATGGTTCTTCATATCTGGAGTACAGGCCCTTTAAGATTCGAGAGAAGCACAAAAATAATAAGTGTCAGTTTTTGGTTTTCTGTCCCTGGTTTTTGATTGATGCAGGGCTAGAGGAGAGGAGGATTTAAGCTGTGGCAGATGGCTCCAAGATAGATGGGGGTTTTATGGAGAAATGACCAACAACAAGAGTCATGAGCACAGAAATGAGGAAACCCACTGACCGCTCAGCTAAACACTGCCCAAGGCGATTCACACTGGTTCAGTTTGTTGCTTCCCTCTGCAGAGAACAGTGGTATGCTGAGCCTGACTGATTCAGTAGTCACGGTGTGTAGTTTGGGCTGAAGCCCATCTCCAGATGAATGGTGTCCAGCACTGTGTAAACACGAGACAATTTGAGGACATAGTGCATGGCTTTATTTAGGGCATGTGCTCTGGGGGCGTGTGAGGAAAGCAGTCGCGTTTGAAGGTGCATGAACCATCGTGAGAGTAATATCACACTCTGAGAAATAAAAATGATTCAAATTAGAGGTAAACAAGATAATACATCACAGCCCCGTGGGCTTTAACTGTAGATCCTCTCGTAAAGCACCATCTTTCCAGGAACATCTTGGAAAACCAAACTTATTTTTAATCTAGATTTCAGAGTCTCAAGTAAATCTTAACCAAACAAACCTTAAACACACATTCATCCTACAGCAGATTAGCTCCACCCATTCAGCCTACAGCAGTTTAACCCCACCCATTCAGCCTACAGGAATTCATCCCCACACATTTACCCTACAGCAGTTTAGCCCCACCCATTCAGTCTACAGCACATAAGCCCCACCCATTAAGCCTGCAGCAGTTTAGCCCCACCAGTCAACCTACAACAGTTTAGCCCCACCATTCAACCTACAACAGTTTAGCCCCACCCATTTAGCCTACAGCAGTTTAGTCCCACCCATTCAGCCTGCAGCAGTTTAGCCCCACCAATTCAGCCTACAGCAGTTTAGCCCCACCAATTCAGCCTACAGCAGTTTAGCCCCACCCAGTCAGCCTACAGCAGTTTATGCCCCACCCATTTAGCCTTTATTAATATAAACCTTGTGCTCTGAGTCTAATTAAGAGACCATAAATAACTAATACATAAAAAGAAAGAATTCAAATGAAACTACACCATGCTTTTTGAGACTGAGACTCATCAGCGACGAGCGCATCCTGAAACAGTAATGAACAGTTCCGCTACCTCCTGAACAAGTGTTTCAAACTTTCATGAGCAGCACGGCGAGACGTTTTTCAAACGGACTCTTCCAGCTTTTCTCTTCTAAGTGGAGGCCCAGCAGCGGAGGCATGCTAATCAGGCCACTAATCACTCCGAGTTGTTAATTAGGATTCTGCTGGAACACAAAGGCTGTCACCTGCTCGAGTGAAGTGGCGCACACACACTTGTAAGCCTCTCACTCCATTGACCCAAGTTTAAATCAGAGTGTGGAGCACAGGGCTGTTGAACAGGATGTTTCAGCCTATTTTTCTGTCAATAGAGTGAAAATAAATATGAATATTAATGCATATTTTAAAATTAATATTTGTGCTTAATGTCTTCTCTTGCACAGGTTCCTCGTCTGTTGCTGTCATTTTAACACTGATATATGTAAATGAACTTCGTTCTGACTGGCTGCCTCGCATTCCAGGCAGCTATTATGGTGATGCTTGGTGTTTTCTATGGAGCTGTTCATTAGGTAATAAGGCGTTGGTAGGTGGTTGCTATGGTGTGGCTGGGTGGTTGCTATGGTGCTGCTAATTGATTGCCCAACCCATTCAGCCTACAGCAGTATCCTCCCAGCAATCTTCTAAAATCAAGTAGAAATCCTTCCCCGGACAGTAGAGGCAGTCACTACAGTGTATGGTTCTTTGTAATAGCCATGATTAGAAGAAATGAATGAGCAGGCGTCCCAATACTTTTGACAAAGTATATAATTGCAAAATAAACATTATTTATATTGTAATTACTGCAATTATTATTTTGTCGACATGAGAAACAGAAATGCTCCAAATGTATTGGAATGAAACCTTGACTTACATTGAAACCTTGATTTACATTGAATGTAAATCTTTATGAATGCACACACACACACACACACACACACACACACACACACACACACACACATTATCATAAATGTGCTGTTGTAATCTAGTCTATTTAACCACATGGCTGTCTGTTCAAAAACTTTGGCCCGAGGGGTAACGGATAAAACTGAACAAATCAGGAATCAGCACTGGCTGTAAAACGGTTAAGAGGAAAACGTGTTGCTAAGAATTTAGGCCCGACATGAGCAACGGCTTGTTTTCAGTCGGGACATTGATCCGTGTAAGAAAGACTTGGGTAAAGGTTGCGTTCTATTCCGTTTTAATCATCATTGCAGGCGTGTTCATGAACCAATTTCCTCCTGTTGGGAAGCGGTGATGAAATATCCACTCTCAGCTATTCTTTATCGCCGAACAGGCACCGGATCAATGTTCACAAGCAAATGAGACACATCATACGGCTTTGGATTTGGACGCTGGCCACTCTCTCGTCTGCCTAGTTCTGACTTTAATAGCTTTCAGAAGCTGTTCTGAATCAGTGGCCTTGACCCAAATTAAACGCAGAGCGACGTTAAGCTCGAGCGCACTAGTTAAACTGGTCAAGCTAACGAGCCTGACCCCCCTCTGTCGCAAGTCGCATTTGAGCAGCAGGTCTTCGGTTTCTTGGACGACTCATAATGGCAGCTATTAGTGTTAGTTGCAGATTAAATGAGGGGAATCTGTGAGAACAGAGAGCGGATCGGCGTCCCCGCAGTGTGTCTGTGTCCTTCTACAAGGAATTCCTGGACCCATGATGGATTCACCTCAATTACCCTTTAATTAAACAGCTCATTAAAATCTTATTTGAGTGATGTAAAGGAATGCTTATATATTTTTTGGTGATTAAATAATGGAGGAGACATAATTAAACTTACAATTCATTAAAAAGCCAAGGAGTGTCTGTGCCCAACAGCTGGTCATCAAGTCAAACGAATGGGAACGAAGAAAAGATCTCATTACGGAAGATAAAGAGTCTTTTCTTCAGCCACCAAAAAACATCATCTCGCTGAGGCATAGGCCGGGTTACAGAATGTGTAGGGTGTTGGAAACATTGCTTATTTGACAAGACACCCGAAAGATCTATCGACTGGTTAGACTGGCTTTGGAGCACAATGATGAATATGTTTGATTTAATATGAAAATATTATTCAAAATATACTGTATTAGTTACATTGTGAAACAGTGACTTTTAAGCACATGGAAGTTTGATTTTCATCTTAACCGCATTGAAAGGATTGGGTGATATTTTCATTTGCAAAATGTTATTAATATCACAGTGTCCTTGTGAGGAAAAAATTAGGACCCCCTGTGCCTTAACGGCTGGTTCTTCCTTTGTCTGAAACAATGTCAGTGAGATGTTTCTATAACCGTCTCTATCTACCGTCTCTGTCATCGACTGGAAGAACGATGTTCCCACACCTCCATGAGGAATTCTTTCAGCCCTGTGATGTTTCAGCGTCAGCCTTTTTACAGACGCTCTTACATTCTCCTCAACCCCCCTCTGACCCAATAAGGATCTCGTAGTGGTTTCTATGACGGAGAGATCTCCAGACCATGCTACAGCAAAGCGGCACCATACCATCACACTTCCACCACCATGCTTCACAGCTGGTATGTGGTTCTTCTGTTACTGTCCCCAAATACATGGACTTTGGATTCATCTGTCCAAGGCACATTGTTCCAGAAGTCCTAATTTTTTGTCTAGATGTTCTATGGAGAAATGTAGTACTGCCCCGATGCCCTCTTTGCACATCTCCCATGAAAATCAAACCTGCACAGTCTCTTGGTGAGAACTAACTGTTGGTTCCATGATGATATTTTATGGTTGTCAGAAAGGGCACTGCTCAAGTCACGTCCTGCCAGTTCAGGGAATCGGACCCTCAACCTTCCAGTCACAAGGCAAGGAGAATGTTAAGAGTGTAGAGTGTTTAACTGGTCCAGCTGGGGGACTGAAGGGAGGTAATGATACCTATGCTACACCAACCAGTATCAGTGTCAGCCAGTTCCAATATCTAGTTCCAATATCTGTTCGGTTTCATAAAGACCCTCTGACTTCATGTTTTTAATTTCTCTGAAGCTCAAAACCGCAGTGTGAGAATGTGTCTGGAAGTGTCAGTATCAGAAAGATACTTACTAAAGTCAGTGAGTGGCACTTTAATGGTGAGGCGTTTGACAGGCAGCGCTGCCGTCTCCGTGTGGGAGCCTTTTCTGAAATGAAAATTAGTTTGAGCATGACTTTTCCACAACCCTATCATCTTACAGGTAGCGACTATGATAAGCGGCGGAGTTTCTTTTGAAGTTTCGGCTAATTATTCCGCAGCACATCTTTTCAATTTTTTTTTTCCTCCTCACATTCTGAGGGAAAATAATTGGTATAAATATTCCTGCTCACTCTGACTGGAAGGCTGTGTTTACATCCTGATGAAGGCAAGACCACAGACACTGCAGGACTGGCATGCTTCCACCTTGCTTTGCGAATGTGCGTGAGGGCAAAAGCTAGAACAGAATCGGTTCTGCTCCTGGCACCTGTTCATTAGTGGGACTGCGTAGGAGAGCGCAACACAAACCCAACGTCTTTCCTTCACTTCCTGCGGCCCTCGGAGCCTCGCACAGCTCACTCCTCCTGTCTGTATCGATCACAACTCAAACCATTTCATTCCAGACAGTCAGTTTGGCTCTTAGCTGCTCACTCACTTCTGCAAGGGCTTTTATACACACACACACACACACACACACACACACACACACACACATTTCTGTGAAAAACAAGAAAAATAATTGAAACCTTTGATCATAAATGTGTGTTTTCCTTTTGAAGTTGTTCTTTCTCCTCCAAAATGAAGCTATATCTACTGCTGGAGTATCACTACTACCTCAGTATCACTGCTGTACTATGAACAGTCCCCCGACCAGAAACGTCCGGCCAACAGTGTCCTGTGGGCAGTGTCTGTGAGCACTGATGAAGGACTAGAGGATGACCAACACAAACTGTGCAGAAACAGATGAGCTTCTGTCTCTGACTTTGCATCTACAAGGTGGAGACACTCGGTAGGAGTGTGTAATAGAGTGGACAGTGAGTGGACACAGTGTTTAAACACTCCAGCAGCACTGCTGTGTCTGATCCACTTATTCTAGGACAACACCAGCATGTCATCCTAACAGTTTATGGCTCTCTATAAACAGCTTACTGTTCTGAGTCACTGATTCCATGTGTTGGATTATAGCGTCTCCTATAAACAGAGGATCTTCAGAAGGTGCTCCTCAGCAGGTGCTTCGCTAAGCGGGGTAAACCGGCCTGCCATGCAAATCGGTGGAGAGTTAAGGTGGGCTTTAAAAAGCATAAGCAAGGAATAACTCCCTCACTGCTGGAGAAATCTTGGGAGGAACCGGCCTCACAAGGAGGTCAAACTAGTGAAACACTTTTTTTGAAAGGGAGACAGTGGGGAAGTCCAGTCTATGTCTCCCGGCTGGCCTGGGAACGCCTCGGGGTCCCTCCCGAGGAGCTGGTTGAGGTGTCGGGGGAGAGGGAGGTCTGGGCATCTCTGCTCAGACTGCTGCCCCCGCGACCCGGCCCCGGATAAAGTGGCAGAAGACGGACGGACGGACGGACGGACGGACGGACGGACGGACGGACGGACGGACGGACGGACGGACGGACGGACGGACGGACGGACAGTGGAGAAGTCTTATTCAGGTGCACTGGAGCGATGATTTGATGATAATTTGATGACCGTCATAATACAAATAGTTGCAAATAATTAGGGGACATGGCAATTACTACACAGTTTGTAATGGCAGGTGGGTATAAGGACAGCCTTTGAAGGGGTGGCAGGGAATCTGAGGACAGTCAATGAAGGGGTGGCAGGGGATGCCGATGACAACGGATCCAAGTCGTTTTTGAGTGTTATTTACACCAGCTTTGAATCGAGACTCAAACAGCCGTCAGTAAAGGTGACCTAGGAGGCAGAGCCGTGCGTCAGGTTCTCTGGAAAATCTGTAATAAAAGGAAGAAGACAAAACCTTCATTCTGTTCCCACAATGCATTTGTCATGGCATCAGAATTCAGACCAAGCCTCAGGTTGAAAGTCAAAGCTTCTGCCTCTGTTCTTTACTTGCAATAAACCCCACTTTTAGGGCCCTTTTGGTTCGTCTGCTGCAGCTTGTATGAAATATATTTTATTTTATTTTATGGTGCGTTTGACACATCTGAAATGCAAAATGTTATAAGTGGGATTTATACATGCAGCAGGTGGAAGTGGTCTTGGCTGCGGCAGGTGATAAATTCGGTGGAATCAGAGGGTAGCGCTCACCTTCCTGCTGCCCGGGAGCTGCTGTGAATTAGAATGAGCTGTTTCTGCATTTACGTCAGTGTGGGTTTAATTGCTGTACTGTAATTTAACAGTCGCAACCCTCGAATCACAGCAGGCTCAGAAGGAGAGTTTCCAAGAACATTACAAATACTTTTGAGATACTAAAACTGAATGTTTCATTGAACAACCAGCAGAAATTGGGTGCAAAAGCAAGATTATAAACCACTGATCGTAAAACCAATGATCAGACCTGCCTCACAACTGTCTGGTCATGATCATAAGATTCTAATTCAATCTGGCAATTGATTTTGCTGACTCTGCACTACAAGTTTAAGTCAAGTCTCAAATCAATATGCACAAAGCATTCACCAATCAGCCATAATATTATGACCACCTACTGGATTTACACTCGCTGTCCATTTAATCAGCACCACTGACCATACAAGAGCACTAATTATACACTGTAGTCCATCTGGACCCCACAAGACCATCACAGAGCAGGTATTATGTGGGTGGTGGGTCACTCGGAACACTGTGCAGGGACACTGACACGGTGGTGGTGTGTTAGTGTGTTGTGATGGTACGAGTGGATCAGACACAGCAGTGCTGCTGAAGTGTTTAAACCCTTCAACGTCACTGCTGGGCTTAAAACAGTCCACCGACCAGAAATATCCAGCCGACAGTGTCCAATTGGCAGCGTCCCGTGAGCACCGATGAAGGGCTAGAAGATGAGCAACACAAACTGTGCAGAAGCAGATGAGCTTCTGTCTCTGACTTTACATCTACAAGGTGGAGCAACTACGTAGGAGTGTCTGATAGAGTGGACAGTGAGTGGACACAGTGTTTAAACATTCCAGCAGCACTGCTGTGTCTGATCCACTCGTACCAGCGCAACAGACACTAACACACCACCACCATGTCAGTGTCACTGCAGTGCTGACCCACAAACTATGTAATATCTGCTCTGTGGTGGTCCTGACCACTGAAGATCAGGGTGAAAGGAGGCTAACAGAATACAGTCTGTAATTATAGAACTGCAGTGCTGCTGTGTGGTCAGTGGAGTTGTTAAAAAGGGCCGTGAGTGTAGAAACAATAAGTGGTCATAATGTTATGTCCGATCAGCCTAAATTGGACTTCATGCTTCACACTTACCTGGTTAATCACAACATTTTAGTGACCAACTGCCTGTTTTATATTAATGAGGCGGTTTCTGATAGTGAGACTGTCCACCTTTGGTCACTGGATGTAAAGGACATGTGACATTATTATACTGTGAGTCAAGAAAACTCAAGAAAAGGCATCTCACTGCTGTCTGTGGGTCACTGAGCGTCTCACTGAGACAGAAGGCACCAGTCAAGTGCAGCTGTATCACTCACACCTGTTCACACCTGCACACTCCGAGTCCAATTAGCAGTGTGTGTGCAGTGCCGTGGGCCTGAGCGGCTGTAATTCGCACAGATTCCGATCAGTGGGGCGGTTCCTGAGCCGAGCAGCCGCTGCTCCTTTCAGGGTCAGCGCACCAGTGCTTTTAATAGGCGATAGTCATCACTCATTTTCTCCTCCACATCAGGCAGAAGCACAGCTTGATAGAAGTGGTTGCCATCGGCTACAGCACCACACTACCTGTGCATCAGGTAAAGTTAGGACACATTAAGAAAAGTTGGATGTTGAAATTTCAAGCTCTCATGTTTATGCTGTTTGTACTGGTAATAGGGGTTGGGGTCCCAAATTGGTACCTTTAAGGGCAACGATTGACCGAGTACTGGTTCACGTCAAATTAATCTGTGCCAAATTTCGCTACAAGTGTGACGCACAGTGGGCAGTAGGGAGCTGAAAGCAGTCTCGAGTACGGATTCATTTTTCAAAACACGATGCAGCAAATACTCTCTGTAATATTTGAAATACAGCATGCAAAGCTGGCAACACCTCTAACCTGATCAAACACCCAGTCAGACACAGAATTGCTCTGAAAGATGAAAAGTGAAAACACTTGGCCTTTTCCACCAAACTCTGCTTCTTGGACCTTGGTGTTTTTCAGCGAACCATCGAACTACACCAGTTTCAGTGGAACTGAGGCTACGTCACAGAATACGTCATCAACAGAGGGCGCTGCACAGCGTCAGTAAATGAACGTTGAGAAGATGGTGGAACGTATAGGCTACCTGTGAGCGTTTGTTCTGTTACAGATGTTTGTTTTCCTCTAAAAGGCAAACCTGGCTCAAACATGGATCAACTTTTGGCAAGGAGAAGATGTGACACGCCCACAACGGTTCGAGCTGAAAAACCCACTAACCATTGGTTCCCACTGCAAACAAAAAAATTGACGATGAATGGTTCAAAATTAGGTTTGTGAATGTTACAAGTAAATACTTGTAGAAATTTTAGTCTAATTTTTAGGCTAAATCACTTTACCTCTTTAGAGTGTTTTTGAATTGAAAATGCAAGAATTTTGATGAATAATTTGTATGGCTATTTACAATAATATCATGTTCAAAGTATGACCCTAGTCCAAAAGAAATAAAACAAATAAATAAATAAACCCAAAGAAACCCTAAATGGTTTTTTTATTAATTCTATTATACATTATTATCTCTTCTCTGGACTTTTATTATGACATTTGAGCAAAGTGTTACTTGAGCAAAGTAAGAGAGCAAACATCCCCTCTCTTCTCATTTTCATTTATAAACCAATATCTATATCACTGACATCATCAGCCCCACCCTCTCACTGATCAGTCAGAGCCTGTATGGAGGTTGAGCATGTACATGTGGACAGAGCAGTAAACATGCACTGGAAGCTCCTTTGGCTTTTAAACTGGGATTTAATTCCGTTATATGTTACTCAGATCCTGAGATACGAAGCCTAGAATACAGCATGTAACTGCAGATCACGGTTTCTAAGAATTACAGCACCTGTATTTGGGAGAGTAGGTTTCCAACAGGCGGACGCACAGATTGATATAACCAGTTGCCAACAGCTACACACCAACGCTCTCATGCATCAGTCTGACAAGGTTTGGCCACATATAGAGAAACTGGATGTGAAAATATTGAAGTTGTGCTCGGTTTTACACTGATTATTGTCTATAATAACTGAATATGTTTTGTTTTATAAGAGCAGCTGTTCATCATCTTGTCAGAAACATAGAAGCAACAGTTTCTAACAACACTGACTGTATATACAGCCCTGATCCTCTTCTGGAGCTTCTGTCTGTGGGAAAGCAGGAAAGATTTAAGACTTTGAGGAATATTCTAATAATTCCCGCAAGCTAACAGAGCATTTAGTGAAATTGGTACAATAAAAGTGACAATGAGGACGTCACTTTATAGCCTGGCTGCTGCGTTTCTCTCCGAGAGTGAGTTGAAATGCATGAGATTTGGACTGAAGCTGTGGGAGCAGAATGGCTCTCCGGATTCGACGAATGGCGCTTTGGGGCATGCTGGCACTGAGCCAAGATTTAATCCACCACCCACCACCCTCCCCAGCTCCCCAGTCCCCCAGTCTCCCTCTCCACCTGGTGCATTTTTGGAGCAGCTCAATTGAATATATAGCAGTCAGGATGGTGTAGAGAGAAGAGTCTCTCCCGCAGTTTCAAAAGCAGTGAAGGGCAAAAGCTCCGGAAAGAGAGATACAGTCTAATGCACTTTACTTTTTGCTAATTAATAAAAAAAAAATATCTGAGTTTCACAACATTTTCATATGGTTAACCCACACGTCTCTGCTACAAATTAAAATGTAAACTTTTTTTTTCTCCTCATAGATTTTATCTGCCTGCTATTGGAGTTCGGAATCAACTAGGTAATTAGGGTGACCATACATCCTGTTTTTCCTCAACATGTTCTCTTGGGATGTGAAAAATGCATCCAGCCTGGATTTCTAAATTTTGTAAAATGTCCATGATTTAAAATACACCAATTTTTCAGGATATTTTTGAATTGTGATGTATTATTGTTATTATTATTATTATTATTATTATTATTATTATATAGAATTGTTATTATTATTATTATTATTATTATATAGAACTATTATTATTATTATTCTATAGAAATATTATTATTATTATTATTATTATTATTATTATTATTATTATTATTATTATTATTATTATTATTATTATTATATTTGTATATGTATGGACAATAAAACAGTTCACATCTCAGAAACATCCAGTGGGTTTTTGAGATGGAAATGGTTGACAGTAATTGAAATAAAATGTATTTAATAAAATAAAATTGCTATTTTTATTATTTATAGATCAGTTTTATCCTTTCTCAAGACTTTTATTCTGAAATGTGTGTGAGCAAAATAAAAGAGCAAACAGCCCCTTCCTTCTCATTTTCCTCTGTAACCCAATATCTGGGCTGTCATCAACCCCCCCCCCCCCCCCCGATCAGTCAGAGTCTATATGCATATGTAAACATTTCGTCTCACATTTAAAATGGGATTTAAATCAGTTGGAAACAAATTGATTTTAGCTGTTTTCTGAGCTGGATTACTCACTGATACATCATCACACAATGATGAGACCACCATTATATGTTATGATATGAGTATCGTGGCTGTAGGTTACTCTGATCCTGAGATATGAAGCCTAGAAACAGTATGTAACTGTCCATAATGTGCAGTTCTAAGAGTTAATATGAGAATCTGGTATCATATGTAAATGATACCCTTGGTAAAGGTTATTCATAGGGCTTAAGGAATACATATCAAAAGATAAGATTTGTGAATTCTGCCCCATGGAATTCTATGGGCTTGAAGTGCAGTGCAAATATGTGACTGACAGTTTGAGATATTACAAGTATAACCATAAACCCAGATCCACGCTTACTTCTATTAAATGATAAGTCAGACTGCTAGTACTGCCAGTACTGCCAGTACGGAAAAGTATTATTGATGGCTGGTGTTACTCCTGCAAAGACAAGTAGATCAATCCAGACATACATTTACAGTGATGCTGGGTTGTCTCACTCTATAACAATGCCTGTCTTGAATGCAGCACACAGGATCAGTAAGTCCAGACCTTCAACTGGTGTTTCACTGTCTAAAATAATCCCAGCAAAAAAAACAACTCCTTTAGCTATAAATCAGTTCATATCCTCTTTTTGTATTGATCAACTATCGCTGCCAGTTAGGTTTTGTGTAATGTTCCATACGTGGACTGTAACAGACAGAGGGGGTGGACTGTTACAGTCATTGAACAGCTGTAACATGCGGTTTTCTAGACTTCATATAGACATGATACACATATCATAACAAACTACAGGACTTATCGACCCATCATAGTCTCATCATTGTGTGATCACACAAATATCACCAATTCACAAGTTTCCAACTGAATCGAATCCCAGTTTAAATGAAAAAACGAGACTTCCAGTGCATGTTTACTGACGATGTCATAACCACTTATTGGGAAAAATGAGAAGGGAGGGGCTGTTTGCACTCTTTCTTTGCTTACACAGTGTTCACATTTCAGAATAAAACGAATACATACAGACATATTAAAACATAATAAAGGATATTTAGTTTGGCAAGTACTTAGATTTTTTTTTTATAAAAAGTGTTTTAGTCCTATACAAAAAGTTGAACACAAGTGAATGTTTGATGGAAACATGGACAAAGTGATACGAATCTAAGTTCTCTTAATATTAACGTCCCAAACGAAGATATCTTTGATGAGTCTAGGATCTCTAGGAAAATTACATCGTGACATCCTATAAAGTCTTCACAATTTTTAGCAAATAAAAGTATGTCAAACTACAAAAAAAAACATCCCACAATTTATGGAACTACCTCCACCATGTATGGGGGTTATCTAGCCCTGATAACATGCTGATGTGGGACCTGTATAGGTAGCCCAATTGGGAGCCAGAAAGATTTGTCCATTCTATGTTGGATCATATGGATGCCCACCAGGGTCTCTGATGGGACCAGAAGGGGTTACACATGGGCTCCGTCTGAGTCGTGCTCTATAAATGGGACTCTAGATGGGACTGCTGTGAAATTAATTTGGGCTGTAACAATTGGGCCCATTTGGGAAGTACAATCCCACCCAGAACCCATGCCTACCTGGAACCCACCTAGCTCATCTTCCACCTATGTGAGCCCCACCTGATCATCTTGGCTGGACTAGGTCTCATTAGAGTTGCTGATCTGCTGCTGCTGATGCTCCACTATGTCACCAAGAGGGAGATTTAAATAATATATGAGTGGGTTCTGTCACACACAGCTCAATCATTAAACATGTATAACGTGAAAACATGCAATGTTACGGTACAGAAAGGGTCTTAGGGGTGAATCTGGAGAAATATCTCACTGATTGGTGGGAAAATGGGTGGATTTGCAGTGGGAATTAGAACCTCTGGCCCCCACTTTCCCCTCGATACCGTGTGTTGATATGTAGTTGTATGCATACAGCACGTATGAGAAGAAAAGAAAGAAAGAAGAAAGAACTTCACGTCCCAGTCATCTGCTTAGACTTTGAAAGCTGTTTATCTTGGTGACCACGACGACGGGAGCGGCTGCACTAATTGAAAAGTATCCAGGTAAATTGGGTCACAGCGACTGATTGAAAGTAGGCAAACAGAAAGCTCTTATCTCACAGCAGCTGTTTACCTTCAGAGGAACGCTTCCTCACTGCATGGCATGGATTCAGAGCCGGGCAGCTGGGGCAATTCCAGTAGCTTTGCCCAGTACAGCATCGACATGAACTGTTACTTAATTAATCATGTTGAAAGGGTGAAGTGCACTCTAAACGCAGACAAACCCAGCTGTGTAACACACTTCACTGACGGTAACTTTCAAAGTCAACTGGAGGCCACAACTGTTAACACCGCAGGTCCACTTTCACCATTTAGAATCTAGAAGGTAGAAACTGCAAACCATAACATGAGCTTAGATCTTGTTCAGGTATATGAAAGAGGGTGGCTTGCCCTCTCCAGACCGGTGGAGCTGTCCTGCCCCAAGTGGAGGAGTTTAAGTATCTTGGGGTCTTGTTTCACGAGTGGGGGTGAGAGGGAGCGTGAGATTGACAGGCGGAGCGGTGCTGCTGCCGCAGTCATGAGGTCGGTGTATCAGTCCGTCGTGGTGAAGAAGGTTTACCGGTCAATCTACGTTCCTACCCTCATCTATGGTCATGAGCTCTGGGTAATGACCGAAAAGACAAGATCGTGGATACAAGCAGCCGAAATGAGATTCCTCTGTAGGGTGGCCGTGCGCTCCCTTAGAGATAGGGTGAGATCCGCGGTTACACGAGAGAAGCTCGGAGTAGAGCCACTGCTCCTCTACATTGAGAGGAACCAGTTGAGGTGGCTGGGGCACCTTTTTCGGATGCCCCCTGGACGTCTCCCCGGGAAGAGACAGCAGGGTAGACCCAGGACACGCTGGAGGGACTATGTCTCTCGGCTGGCCTGGGAACGCCTTGGGGTCGGGGGAGAGGGAGGTCTGGACATCCCTGCTTAGACTGCTGCCCCCGTGACCCGGCCCTGGATAAGCGAAGGAAGACGGACGGATGGACGGGTTTTATTGCTGCTACTTTTGCCCATCATTGGTTTTAGATTTTGACTGGAAAAATTATATTGGAGTTTTATTCATCATTTATTTATCATGGCATCAAAATAGGCCAAATGAACCAAAAAGCAGAATTCATAACCAATAAATTGCATTCTGGATGTGAGAGGACTGATATTAATATCAAGAGATTAAATTATTGGGTCTCAGTCTGACTTTCTGTTCAAAATGTTTCACGCTTGTGTTTTTTGTACCTGTTTTGATGGGACGGTGGGATCTAGTCAGTCATTGGCTGCTGGAGATGAATCCCATCATTTGAGTATCCATGCCTTGCAGTCGTGGTTTTGTCGGGACTGTTGCCATGTTACAATAACAATGTGTTAACTTCAATTCTTTTCTAATTTGAAATAGAAGTATGTCAGACCACGAAAACATCCCACAGAATTGGCACAGGTTAATAACAGTCCTCTCACTTACAGTATATCATTTTCCAGGTTTTGGATTCTGCTTTAGCTCTCAAAACATTTGGCCATATTTTGATGCCACAAAGGTTCATTAACTCACTCTTATCAAATGCATAAGACAACATCAAGCTATATTTAAAAGCCAAAAGCTGCATGAGATTATTTGGTAACTGAGCAATTCATAATCATGTTTTAATGATCTTTACATCATTCAGCTACAATCTATACTTCATTCAACATCATTCAACAGTCCCAGATTAGGCTCACCTTCTTCCGCATGAAAACAAACAGACACTTGTACTTGTGAGGTGGTTCGGTTAGATGTTGGTCTAAGAGCTCTAAAGTTACCTGAGGTGTCAGCATATTGGTTGTAATTTGGATCAATGGTACCACCCATCATCATACTAAAACTTCTGAGTACCACCTACAAGTCATTTGACAGGAACACATACGGTGTAGGCTAGGTGTGACTTCACATGATGACACATTGAATGTCTTCACCAGTTCAACTTTTGCAATCTGCAAGCTGGGACGTTTGGTAGGATGTTTGATTATTGTTTATCGCCAGTAGGAAAACAACTGGAGTAGAGTGTAGTGAACTATGACCTCTCTCTCTCTCTCTCTCTCTCTCTCTCCCTCTCTTTCTCTCTCTCTCTCTCTATATATATATATATATATAGACACACACACACACACACACACACACACACACACAAACTACAAGACTTACCCTACTGCATCTGCATCAATCAACTGTGTTAAATCCCATTTTAAAGGCAAAAGCAGCTTCCAGTGCATGTTTACTGCTCTGTCCACGTCTACATACTCAACCTGCATACAGACTGTGACTGATCAGAGAGGGGGGGCGGGGCTGATAACATCAGTGACCCAAATTTTGGGGTTTTAAAGTAGAATGAGAAGGAAAGGTCAGTTTTCTCTGCTATTTGCTCTCAAATTTCAGAATAAAAGTCAAATATTATTAAAATGATCTAGAAAATTATATAAAAATGGAGTAGTGTCATGTCTCAGTTGTTGTGTTTTCCCATGTGCTCCTAGCACATGCTCTGTGCTTGTTTCAGTCCTGTCCCCTCCCTTGCTCCACCCATTCCCATCTGTGTCTCATTTGTAACCCTGCCCCCTCGTTATCATGTCCCAGGTGTGGTCAATGTTGTGTTGTATTTAAGACCGGCCTGTCTTTGTGAGTCCTTGTTGAAGATTTGTCATGTTAGTCCATGTAGATGGTGTTATTGTGCTTGTTATAGTCCTCCATTTGTTTAGTATAGTCCAGTTTTGTTTACTTAGTGTTTAAGATCTGTTAGTTTGGTATACTGTTTTGTAATTCTCATAAAATCCACGACCCCGGCGTTTATCTCCGCACCCTTATTCATCTATTCTGTCCATCCCTGGGATCTCCTGACAAAGTTTCTCTTGAAACGTTTATGCTTTTTGGTGAATAAAATTACTTCTACAAACAATATTCCACAAAATTAGCCCAGGGATCTAAAGGTTAATGGTTACTTCACGACTTTAGTTGTGAGAGTGAAAAACTATGCATGCTTACTTCTTGCTCGTAAAAATACAGTTAACTTAATGGATTTCAATCCCTAATATTTAGTGCAAGCAGATGTTCTGAGGTCATTTGGCACACCATCGCGAAATGCTTTGTGTACCACCAGTGGCAAACATACCGCAGTTTGAGAACCACTGATCTAATAGATTTGCTGAAACCAGAAGTTTTGACACAAAGACAGAAGAAAGAAACGTATTCAAGTTTTCTGTAAGAATCCTCGTTCTGTTAAAATGTAGGTCAGGTCTACCTTTATACCTCAACCGCTCCTGATACCAAACTGCCAGTGTTGCTGAAACAACAAAAAAAAAAATACTCATCAAAAAGAACAATATAATTAAAAATCTAGCCTCGGGGCCTTTTCACTACATCAATCCAATCATATATAATTTGGTCATAAGAAAATATTAACAGTAATTGCCTCAGACACACACACACACACACACACACACACACACACACACACACACACACACACACAAAGACATATATAGACACTCAATTCCCTCGTAGGCCAAGCTAGAGTCAAAGCACAAATGTCATAAAAAGCAGGTAAACATAATGGAAAAATAATTCAATCATCTTACTGAGGAAACGTGAAAAAAATAAAAATAAACTGATTAATTAAAAATCAAATACAGCATGTGCTGAAATCATTTCAGACGACTGCAAAGGATTAAAAAAAAAACAAAAAAAAAAACCAGACCTTGTTTCCTTGACATTACATATAATTTTGAGTCTAAAGATTTAATTAACCTTGAAGTTAATGAAGAAAAAGCAGTAAAACACTGTCTCACGGAGATCTGGCCGAAGTGTCACCCACTGTCCCCGCGTTCATTAAAAGGGTGTCGTCTGCAGTCTTTAAATGGCACAGGTAAACACAGCACAGCGAAGAGTAGACTAATGGAAATTTGATTCAGCCAGGTGTTTAGTGTTGCTCGTGTCAAACCCTGACAGGATTACTGTCAGTTATTCTGTAGTCTTTGCTGCGCTGTATCAAACCCAGATACGAGCTGGGCAGAGCTTTAAAACAGGAGAAGAAGCTGCAGTGCAGCGCCACATGACGTGGAGGGTGAACATATGGAGTCTATTAGCCTCCTCCTCACCAATATTCTGGCAAACGTAAGACTGAGCTTTAATTTACAGCGTTTCTGCATGCCAACACCGGCCTCAAACAGCAGTATTTAAGAGCAACTACAGACGTCAGCGTTTCAGTCACACACATATATATATATATATATATATATATATATATATATATATAGATACAAAAGGTAGAAAATATGTTACATAGTCATGTGTCTCGATTTCTATTTTTTCTAGAGCAGAGCATTTTACACAAAACCCACTTTTAATTACTTTTAATGACTCATCTTGCAACTGTTTAATTATGCAGAAATAAACTGGTTGAATTGCTTTTAATTTTCAAATTATTAAAATCTTTGATTTAAAAGCTGGTTCTCCCCAAATGTTCAGCAGGAGCTGTATGTGTTTGTGTGTGTGTGTGTGTGTGTGTGTGTGTGTTACTATAAAGTGTCATAGGCTCTTTTCAAACTTCCCCACACTCATTGCTGTGCTGACGGAGTGATTTGGCACTGGGGCAGCTTTGGCACACTCTTCACTACGCTCCATCAGGGCTGTAAATATCAGCATCCAAATACATTCACACCTTTGGAATAGTGGAGTTGACTCGAGCGTGTCTAATGTCTTTAACAATGGGATTTGCAGCTTGTGTTGGTTTTAACATTTATAATTAATAATCTGAAATAATTAGACGAATGCTCCACGAGTGTAATTAGCAAATTACTCATAAATGGTACA
The DNA here is from genome assembly GCA_034509495.1 of Acestrorhynchus altus. Lineage (NCBI taxonomy): Eukaryota > Metazoa > Chordata > Actinopteri > Characiformes > Acestrorhynchidae > Acestrorhynchus > Acestrorhynchus altus. The sequence continues at coordinate 19,307,311 of CM067523.1, forward strand.
CAGTGCAGAAGCTCGGCCCAGCTTGTTGAATTCACTGTCTACAGAAAGAGTTATGTGAGTGATACAGAGCTCTGCCAGTCTGTCTAAAATGCCAAACCTGTAAACTCTTGAGCAGAGCGGGTTCTGACTGTAACGATTAGAGCCCTACAGTTTTCCCACACGTTCAGGTCACATCACAGAACCATAGTTACTTATTTTATGATCAAATATAATTGGAGGTGATATCCAGTCTGAATTTCGGACACTTTTTGCTGTTCATTTGATAGAAAAGGTAGAAAATTAATGTGCTAACCATCTGGTATAATCAACCTCCCAATAAAGCACCCGAATGCAGCAATTAAACACATCATATTCCGGGAAGTGACAAAAATTTTATATAATAAGGACGTTGTTTGCGAGTAATGCTCATTAAGAATATTAGTCTTTAAAACTCTTATACAAACTAAAGTCACCTATGCTTTAAAAAAGTGAAAATAATGGAAATATTTGGAATTCTTAACCCTTAGAACCCCAAATTCGCACTTTCAAATAGGTGATAATAAATAAGTCCAAACAAAACTGAAAGACTGCCTGTCAAAATGTGGATCATGTCTGTAGGTTACTCTGATCCTGAGCTATCAAGCCTAAAACATGCCATGTTACTACCCACTATGTATGCATCTAAGGTTCTAAGTGTCAAACCATTTTAATGTCCAAAATGTGTCTTTGAGACAGCTGGTTCTAAGCAATATTGTTCTATCACAACCTGTATTGAAGCTCTGCACTCTGTCACCTCAAGAGTACAGTATAGTAAACACTCTGCTCCGCATTAGAGCTGCAGCCTGGAAGCGGAAACCTGTGGGGATAATGCAGGTGTGTGAAAAGTGGTCAGCTTTTCTTTACAGGTCAGATAAGGTGATATGATGCTTCAGGTCAGGGACGTAGGAGGTGTTAGTGTGTTAACGTGCCCACACACCATTTACAGCAGTTTTTCCTCTAACTGCTCGTCCAGAGAAACATCATTTAATTGTATATTAAACTCTTCATATCCTACTTTATGTGCATTTCATTTGCCCCTGAGCTCCTGTGTGGGCTTATGAACCATTGTCCATGAATATTATCCATTAGAATGAAACAGGGTTTTTTATATTCGTCTATAGTTTGTTAAGACTGGGCTGAAACATGCCTTGTCATCTCTGTGGGGTTAAACTGTGATAGGCTGAACACTGTAGGATACTCGGATCCTGACTTATGAAGCCTTGAATATCCACCTGCAAAATGGATTGTGTGTGCATTGTAAAAGAACACAATGTTAGCTAACTTAGCCAATATTATGTTGTTTGGGTGACATATTTTCATAAAATGACCCACCATGAACCAACTGGAACCGTGTGTAATTCCAGACATTGGCTAGAGGGTATAAAGCCCACCAACTGTCCACTGGAGCAGTGGAAGTGTGTCCTCTGGAATGATCCATCCTGACCTCAGCGATGCACTTTGTGAATGCCATCAAATCCCCAGTGCAGTGCTCCAAAATCTAGTGGAAAGCCTTTCCTGGAAGAACAGCAACTGGAAGAAACAATGAAGGAGCAAATGTCCCAAAACTTTTGTCCATCTAGTATATTTAACAAGAAGTTAATGATGCTGCACTGAATGACATCAGTCCTCCCCTTCAAACTCATCAGGTCTGGTCTTTACTCCAAAGTCCAGTTCTGACGTTCAGAAGAGCAGACAGCAGAGGAGCAGAGAAGGAGTGGTGCTACAGGAGTGGATGATGGATGATGGACACTGAAAGAGTGAGGGAGTTTTGGATGTTGGGAGGAGAGAAAGAAGCTGTGGACTGTAACCGTTGGTTCTAAAACTCTGTGTGTGTGCGTGTGTGTGTGTGTGTGTGTGTGTCACTAAACACTGCACTGTTTAGTTTATAGATTAGAGACAGCAGCTCTTCAACACACACACACACACACACACACACACACACACACACACACACACACACACACACCGATGTGTGTTCACTCCACTGTAAACAGAAGATGAGGTTCCCCAGCACTGCTGCAGCCTTGAAGGACACATTCATTCTTGGCCAAATGTTTATTTTATAACCTTACGTCAGATGTTTATATGATATAATGAAGAACGATCTTAAGCATTCCATACACGTTTTTTTACATCCAGTTTAGGTAAAGAATTCATATTTACTTCGTTGACCCTTCTTCTTAAAGACTTCTGCAATTCGCCTCGGCATGCTGGAGATCAGCTTCTGGGCAAAATCTGGAGTTATGGCAACCCATTCTTGCCTAATCAGTGCTTGGGGTTGATCAGAGTTTCTGGGGTTTTGTTTGTCCACCCGCTTTTTGAGGACTGACCACAGGTTCACGATGGGATTGAGATTGGTTTTCTGGCCATGGCAATATTTTGTTAACCGAGCCACTTGGTTATTACTTTTGCCTTGTGACATGGTGCTCCATCATGCTGGAAAAACCTTTGTTCATCTCCAAATAGCTCCTGGATCATTGAGAGAAGTTGGTTTTGGAGGAAGTTTTGATACCATTCCTTATTCATGCCAGTGATCTTAGGCAAAGGTTTCAACGAACCCAGTCCCCTGGATGAGAAGCAACCTCACACATGAATGGTCTCAGGATGCTTCAGGGTGGACTCATGGTAGCACTCACCTTTCCTTCTCCTGTCCCAAACAGTCTGAAGGGGGCTTTATCAGAGAAAATACGTTCACCCTAGTCTGCTGACTTACGTGGCTTAAGTGCCTTCTTTGCACGTCCTCTTGACAGCAAGCCATCCTCCAAAGGCCTTCTTCTCACTGTGCATTCAGATACAATCACACCTGCCCTCTGGAATTCCTGAGCTCTGCACTGGTGCTGACCTGATCTTGTGGCTGCATCCTCTTTAGGAGATGGTCCTGATGCTTGCTTGAAGCCTTCTTCACTGCTTTTGAACCACTCTCTTTAAAGTTCTTGATGCTTAGATAATGGTTGACTGGTTGCTATCTTTTGGCCATGATTGTACTGTAGCCCCATGACTGTAGCCAATAGACATTTAGCCCCACCCATTCAGCCTACCACATTTTAGCCCCTCCCATTCAACTTACAACAGTTTATTTCTATTCAGCGAGCCTAGAGCAGTATAGCGCCACCAATAATAATAATAATAATAATAATAATAATAATAATAATAATAATAACATAGCTCTTTTTCATACACTGATCAGCCAGAACATTATGACCACAATTGCAGACTGTAGTCGATCTGTTTTTCTGCATACCTTTTTAGCCTCTGTCTTCCCTGTTCTTTAATGTTCTTCACAGGACCACCACAGATCAGGTATGATGTGCGTGGTGGGTCTTTCCCAGCACTGCAGTCACACTGACATGGTGGTGGTGTGTAAGTTGTTTTCCGAGGAGATCAGACACAGCAGTGCTGCTGGAGTGTTTAAACACTGGATCCACTCACTGTCCACTCTATTTGAGACTCCAACCGAGTGTCTCCACCTCATTTTGTTGGTCATCCTCTAGTCCTTCATCAGTGCTCACAAGACGCTGCCCTCAGGACGTTGGCTTGATATTTCTGGTCGCTGGTCTATTCTCCAGCACTGAGGGGTTTAAACACTCCAGCACCACTGCTGTGTCTGATCCACTCCCAGCAGATATGGAAAAGTTTTTGGTTTGTAAAATGATGAAAACATTTTGGTCTGAGGGGAGCAATTAATGTTGGACTCTGGCTCTTTTTTAGAGCGTTCTCCTCCAGAGGAACTTTGAACGCTGAAGAATTTGGGGGTTAAGTCTGAGTAGGTCAAGTGCTTTGCTCCTTAATTGACCTTAGACCTCTGGAGCAAACAGTACAAGGATGGCCTTTAGTGGAAAGAATGCAGTTTAAAGGCTCTGCGTCTATCAGACTGACAAAGAGTCAACAAGCACTCAACAGTTTGTGTGTTTTTTCTATTCTGACACACACACACACACACACACACACACACACACACGCACGCACACACACACACACACACAAACACACACACACACAGAGTATTTGAGTGTAGCAGATTAAGACGGTGAAGCTCCGCAGGAGAAGAAAAATTGATGCTGCCTGAAAACCTGCAGCTGTTACTACATTCCAGCAGGGCCTCAGATAATGCCTCTTAACAGACTTCGCCGTTAACCGTTGGCCTTTTTACGAATACAGAAAAGCAATCACAAAAACAATTATCCACTGGGATATGATAAAGTAGGCAATTTCATGCCCTGCTGCATGAGTTGTCGGGCGCTAGTCAAGCTGATTTGAAAATCGCAGCTGTATATCAACTTTATTTGCACCTGAGCATCCTCAAGCACACCGAATGTCTGTAGACAGGACTAGCTTGGACTAGCTGTTAGTATATTAACGTCCTAGTGAGAGCGTACACAGGAAAGAGTGAAGCCGAGCACCTTTAATTACACCCATATCCATCCACTGCACTTCAGCATCGCACTACAGTACTCTGACTGTAACAACATTTCCGTTCGAGTTTGGAAATTGACTCCAGACTCCATTGATTACTATTGTATCTGTCGTATGTATTCTATTCGTATATATTTGGAATGTGACATGGTACTGTCACGCGAAAAAGTTCGGATACCCCATGAACTCCTTCGACATTTGAATTGTATTGAATGTTGGAGTTGATATATCAAAACACAAAACCGAGGAAAGGTCTTTGTGTAAGGAAAACGTTAGGCCGTCATAGCTGGAATTTCGTCTTCTGGCTGAAATGATGTCAATTATGATTTCTATAATCATTTAACAGTCTTTGACATCAACTGGAAGAAAGCACGTTGTTCCAGATGTCCTGCTCTTTGTCTAGCTGCTCTCTGGAAAATGATGTTTGTGTTGTTGTTGATTTCTTGTTTGCCCACCTCCCATGAAAATCAAGGTTACAATACTGTGACAAGAGCTACCTGTAGGCCCCGTAGTGACATTGTAGGATTGTTGAAGACTTCCTTATGCGTCTTGTGCTCTGCTTTTGGGCTGAATTTGCTAGGAAGGCCTGACCTGGTCATGCTGGCAGTTGTTTTAAAGGTTTTCCACTTTTTTCCAGACAGTGGAACATCTGATTCCTTATTTTTGAGATATCTGTAAATCCCTTTCAATCTCATTTGCATCTTCTTTCTGAAGGCCACAGATAGCTCTTTGGATTTCTACATGGTGATCCCACTCACTTCAACAACCAAGGGCAAACCAAACTAATGTCTGAGGTTTAAATAATATAAATAATGCATCTGATTCTAATTTTATACATTGTAAGTACACAAGAATTATGTTTCACTGTATCTCGCAGATAAAGTAGTGGTGTTGCAGATTTGCACAGTAGATGATTGATTGATGGCCCTCCTTTAATGTGAGATGATTGAGTTTGCTGAGGGAAAAAAAAAGAGCCTACAGGGAATGAACACGTGGAAATGAATTCCCTCGCAGATGCAAAACAGAATCTTTAAATGGTGTGCAATACCACAGCATAGAGTCGGTCTCGTGTTGTTTGTATCGCTTCAAGGACAGGTTTTCTCTTTCTGTTGAGAAAAGAACCACTCTGTCCATTACATTAGTGGGAACCTTTCAAGAACTAGCACAAGGGCACTTCTTAGAGCATCCCAAAGCTGTAAACATCTCATCTAATTGAGTAACGCAATTAGTTCGGCTGTTGTTCATGTGAAAAGGGGGGGAAAGTACATTTGTTGGACTGGAAAGCTGTTTAGAAAAGGCTTGTCCTTGGTTTTTAATGATTTTTTGACATTTTCTAATAATGCTATGAATGAAAATACACTCCAACAAAGACAAATAATGCAACCAGACAGAATTACTGCAGTAGTCAACATCCAGACATGCAGATATGTCAATGATCCGATCTGATAAGACACTGGGGTTTGGCACAAGAGGACATACTTCACTATAAAAAGGCTCTCAAGCTACTTTTGGCTAGTGTACCTCTTAAGTGCGAGACTATTCGAGAGAACATTCAATGCACCCAAAGACATTCTGGCCCATTGACAGACTTTGTGAGGGGGCACATTTCAACATGGCGTCATGAACAAGAGACGTAGACTGCTATAAACTGGGACTGTCCTGTCTTTAGCAGCAAACCCAGGTGCTGTTTGGTGTCGCATAGTAATCAGGAACTGATTTCATCAGGATCATGCTCCCACACACAACAAGGGTTTCCCAGGAATGCCTTCACCAGATTGCGACACTTCCTTGGCTTGACCTGCCAATCGAGCTGGGATGTCAACTTGGATGTCAACTGTCCACCATGTCAGTGTCACTGCAGTGCTGGGAATGACCCACCACCTACATAACACCTGCTCTGTGGTGGTCCTGTGGGTTCCTGACCATTGAAGATCAGGGTGAAAGGAGGAGAATAAAGTATGCAGAGAGACAAATGAACTACAGTCTGTAATTATAGAACCACAAAGTGCAACTACAAGGAGAACAACAGAGGAGATGGTCAATGTTATTTACGAAGTTCTGTCATTGTGCTTTACTGCAGACACCATCTCTTGATTCTACAGAACTGTTCAACTAATGTGTCTGACATTTTATCACATCTTTTACACTGTGGGCCTAAATAAAGAATTCAGATGAAGTCTTCAGCAAGACTTGTGTGGCCCTTCACAGGTGGTTATGTAGGTGGCAGGTGGTTTTGCTGCCAGTTTTTTTGCAATTAGTCACCATCTTCAGGCTTTTTCTGGACTTAAATCCAACCAGCATCCCACCACCTCCCTGTTCTACCACTCTTTACACCCCTATAAGAAGCTGAGCTGTCTTCACACGTCTCCTTCTCTTCTCCTTTACACCTTTTTTTTTTTCACCTTTGTCTCATTTTCTTTGTAGATTTAAATGACCTAAATGACTAATGGCTCCTGTTAGGGATGCATGAGTTGGTTCTGTTGAAGGGAGGCAGGCAGTGGCTTAATAAACAGCATGATAAGATGCAGTAAATTCTGACCGCAGCTTTTTCCTTTTTATTTCAGGAAACTTGTTACAGGTGTTTGGCCTTAACAAGGCACATCTGGATGGCGTCCCTGAGTGCAAACTGTTCCAGACCTGTTTGCTTGCGAAGGTAAATACAGCAGCGTTGATTCACTAGAAGGGATTTGGAGGCAGATCAAAACAAAACCAGGCTAAACTCTTTATTTTTCCCCTTTATACCAGAGTTTGTGTTGGTAGGGTCAGAGCTGCAGTGGTAAATGGAATAAGTGGATTCGTTTTGCCAGTGGCAAACAGTAAATAGTGGGGTTTTAGCCAAGAAAACACATCGGTCACAGCACTGCTGTACACACTGCCCTATTGATTTTTTACAACACTGAAAATCAAATGAGGTCTTATAGCAAATCAGAGATAACAATACATTATTTTGGGTTCTTTTAAAAAAAGAGTCCTCTTACACCCCGAGATCTGCATTTTGCAGGTAGTTGAAAGTTTCATATCTTAGGATCTGAGCAACCTACAGACATGAGACACATATCATAAGTTTCATTATCGTGCGATTAATGATAACGAATCCAGCTTGCAAAACTAAAATTCACTTGTTTCTAATTGAATTAAATCCCAGTTTAAATGTAAAAGGAGCTTCGAGTGCATGTTTACTGCTCTGTTTACATGTACATACTCAACCTGCATACAGACTCTGACTGATCAGAGAGGGGGTGGGGCTAATGGTCAACCTGCATGCAGTCTCTGACTGATCAGAGAGGGGGTGGGGCTAATGCTCAACCTGCATGCAGTCTCTGACAGATCAGAGAGAGGGGGCGTGGCCAGTGACATCGTATAGAGGAAAATGAGAAGGGAGAGGCTTTTCTCTTTTTATGCTCACAGAGTATTCAAATTTCAAGTAAAAGTCCTCAAAAAAAGGATACTGATACTGATGCATTCATAAACAACAAAAAATAATAATAAAGAACATTTTTTAGATATTTACTTTTTTTATCAAATTATGATTATGATTTTTAGTCTATGAGCAAAAAAATATATATTTTTGAATTTATTTGAATTCTCTTTTTTTTTACATCTCAAATGAAGACAAATTCAGAAGCCTAGAAACCCCTGAAAATAATGATATCTGGCACGTGGGACTGTTGCCTTTGAATATTTCTGTTGAATAAAAGTACATCAAACTATGAAAATATCTCACAAACCTGGCCTTCTAAAAGTCTTCTAAAGGCCTTGGAGTTTAAAAAGGAAGAGACAGCATCCATCCAACACTGTGAAAAGTGTTTTCTCTATTCAACCTAAAAGAAATTGCTTTATGTTGTAAGAAGCAGCTAAAATCGGTGTATTCAACTCAATTACTGCCTTGCGCCCAATAATTCTGGGTTGTTCTAGAGGCACCACAACCCTGACCCTGAGAAGTGGGTAAGAAGATGGCTGAATATGAACCATTGTTTGATTTAAAGGTTTTATCTGAGCTGAGTACTCCCACTTCAGGTGCTTGTAACAGTGCAAGACAGCTCTTCAAACATTATAAATAAATAAAAGCTAAATGCTGGACAACAGAAAGAAACAGCTGCTTCCGAAGCAGAACGGAGAGGAGGAGACATCAGCATACACTGCTAGGTCTTCCTTAGCAGTGTCGGTTGTTAAATATAGCCAGTATGTTTTGTTAAATCCATCAATCACTCACAGGTCTTCTATCATCTGTGTGACACTAAATACAATTGAACAGTCTGATCTCAGGAGGAATTTGTATACATGTGACTTAAAGAGGATGTGTACTAAATATAAAGTGACGTACATGTTTATGGATGTTTTACTGACGCAACCCAAACAAATCAAAATATCACAACAGAGAATGTTAGAATCTTACAAAACAACCAGTGTAATTTCATTACCTGAATCCACACCTCAATCTAAGCCTGAACATAATCCTTCAACAAAACTTAATCCTAAACTTAACCTCACCCTAGCCCTAACCTTAACCTAACCATAAAAATACCTAACCCTAACCCTAACCCTGACCTTACCCTAACCTTAACCATAACATAAACCTAACCTTACCTTAACCTTAACTCAGCCATAAAAATAACCTAAATTTAACCTAACCCTAACCTTAACCTAACCAAATCCTAAAAGCAACCTTACCCTAACCTTAACTCAGCCATAAAAATAACCTAAATTTAACCTTACCCTAACCTTAACTCAGCCATAAAAATAACCTAAATTTAACCTAACCCTAACCTTAACCTAACCCTAACCTTAACCTAACCAAATCCTAAAAGCAACCTTACCCTAACCTTAACCATAACATAAACTTAAACTTACCCTAGCCGTAACCTTAACCTAACCATAAAAATAACCTAAATTTAACCTATCCTTAACCTAACCCTAACCTTAACCTAACCATATCCTAAATGCAACCTAACCTTAATCATAACATAAACTTAACCGTACCCTAAGCCTAACCTTAACCTAACCATAAAAATAACCTAAATTAACCTTACCCTAACCTTGACCTTAACCTTAATTATAACCAAAATGTAATGTAACTTTAACCCTATCCTAAACATATCCAAAACTTCCACTTTACTCTAACCCTAACCTCAAACATAACCTAAACATTACTCTAACCCTAACCTCAAACATAACCTAAACATTACTCTAACCCCAACCTCAAACATAACGTAAACATTACTCTAACCCTAACCTCAAACATAACGTAAACATTACTCTAACCCCAACCTCAAACATAACCTAAACATTACTCTAACCCCAACCTCAAACATAACCTAAACATTACTCTAACCCTAACCTTTACTATAACGTAAACTTACTCTGACTTCACTTCTATGTGAAATCAATGCAGGTTATTTTTATGAGTTTCCATTAATAAATTATTTTTTATAAGCTCCATAAAAGAGAAAAGCAGCATGCTGGGGCGACGCTGTTGTCTTATTTCGGGATATGATAGACTGGCTTATGTGACTTTGGCTGGGAAGCCTTCGTTTTAACATATTCAGTTAAAACAATAACTCAGAATTTTAAAGTACTGCTGTCAGAATCAAAGAGCTGAAGGCAAATCTTTCTGCTTTGTCTGTTCCTCCAAAATTGTGATGTTACTGAAGAAGCAATACACTGGAACTTTCCGTGGAAGTAAATGTAAACAGACTATTTTTAAAGTCATTTTGTGTTTCTATTGGTCGACATCAAAATGACACAAAATACCCAAAACAGTTTCCTTTTACAAATTAGATTAAAACACCAAAAACGTACAAAATTGGAAACACACTGTTTTACTCCAACAGTAATGCATGGCTTATGGGGGTTCTAAACATGCATCCTTCAAAAAGACTTACGGGTTTTGTTTGTGGTTTTCATCCAAGCTTGAGAAATAAAGCAGATATGAAGCAGAACTAGACACTACAGGACCACACCTGCTGCACCACTATAAAAACCCCTTTACTGACCACTGAGGGCTCCCGAAAGGGAGTGGATGTTGTTCGGAGTCTGTAGTGTGTAAAGTTGTGAGGTTTCTCTACAGAAGATCTGAAAGACGAGCTGGTCCTCCTTAAAGCGAGCCTGGGGCCGCCCTCCTGGACTCTAACCACAAATTGTTTTTTATTAAAGCTTGTAAATCTATTTCAGTGACTGTGCACCACAGTCTCGACTCAGCATGGGCTCAGCCGCCAAGCCTCTTGAACAAGCAGTCCACCAAAATATCAGAAAATGTAACATTTGCAGAGCTTTCTCGAATGTAATCAAACTAGATATGGAGCTCAGCTCCTCCTGACACTGATTGACCCATTGTTCTCTAGAAACATGGAACCAAACGTAAGTCCTGTACATATATTTCATAAAATATTACTCAAGTAGAAGTTGGAGTCATCTATTCACAGTACTTTTCAAAAATACTTGAGATTATGATTAACTTTGTGGCTTCTAGGTTAATTTTGTAGGATTTTGTCATCGTTAGATTCATTCACCTAAAATTTAAAAGTATTTATAGGAAACAGTCTCACATGCCAGATCAGTAGATTCTAGTTTACTTAAATTTCTTCAAACTTAATGTCTAATTTTTTAGGAATTGATCATCCAGATGTATTTGTAATAAACAGATTTAACAATTTTTACAATAATAAGTTCTTCAAAATACAGAATGAAAAAGAAACAACCTGAATGTCCTTTATTTTCTTTTTATTATTATTATTATTTGTGTGTGTGTGTGTGTGTGTGTGTGTGTGTGTGTGTGTGTGTGTCATATTTATCAGTATTATCCCTTTCAGGACTTTTATTCTGAAATATTCTGGGCAAGCAAAAAATGTTTCCTCGTCTTCCTTTATAACCCAATACCTGGGTCCATGATATCAGCCCCGCCCCCTCTCTCGGATCAGTCAGAGTCTGTATGCAGGTTGAGCATCAGCCCCGCCCCCTCTCTCTGATCAGTCAGAGTCTGCAGGTTGAGCATGTCCACATGGACAGAGCAGTAAACATGCACTGGAAGCTGAGTTGGCTTTATCTTGTTAAACAGGTAAGGTGTTCCAGACCATCATGCTGTGTTTTTATTTGTGGACACCACAATGTTTGAAAAGTAGGTCCCCAGTTCAGAGTTCACAGAATGTTGCTTTAATTTAATCGCTACTCTAAGTCACGTTGTCTTTGTCTTTAGACTTTGTCCTGAGTCTCAATTTTGGAAACCCACCATCAGGACCTTCATTCGACCATATAACAGTGTCTGTTCATGCTGGTCGCCAGCTGCAAAGAAGCAGACCCCAGACACCAAACATGACTTGGCTTGTGGACTACACTGTATTTCATGTTTTGCCAAGCTGTTCCTTTAAAGGCCCCATCTGCGTCCCACCTCCCACCACAGTCAGCCACGTCTAACCCTCTATTCACGCTTTAGGGCCAGTTAATTGGTTCAGCACTGAGCTGTTAGAGGCAATTACTCCATAAAAGCGAACGAGGAGGGTGTGCTATAAACGAAAGCGTCCTAATCCGGCAGAACTGCTAGATTGATACCAGACTTGAAAACAGACGCACGTGGGAGCAATTAGCTCGGTAATGGGTTTATTATTAGAGCCGAAAAGACTTGAAGCGAAACCCCGGTGAAGGCTTAAGAAAGAAGACAGCGGCCCTTCAAAGTAGATCATGTTTACAGGGCTTACGGAGCTTTGTTAAAATACACACGCATACTTTTCCTGCTGAACTGCTCCTTTAAGAAAATAATCGTCCCGTACGTCTTTCAGCTGGAGCGACCCCCAAAAACCAGCACAAGTTCGGAAAGTCTGATGTCACTGGGCTTCGCTCCACAATGAGCATTCCGGGGTTTATTTCTCGTAGGCTTTCTGTAGAAATGCAAAGTAATAAAGGAGTAAAACACAGCTGTGAAGGAAGAGCAAACGGCTCTTAAACGAATAAAGCTCCACAAACTGGCACTTCCATGTAAATGGAAATGAATAAATCTGAAGAGAGAAGTCACTCGAAGCCGTAAAAATTGCAGAGACAAAACAAATAATAAAGGATACAGCCAAATGAGAGATGTGAGATAATAAGGCCTTCACACAGTCGGGAGCATTCAGCTGGGTTACATTATACTGACGGAGTGCAGTGTGTGTGTGTGTGTGTATGTGTGTGTGTGTGTTTTTGCAAAGCTGCACTGTAAAATATCAGTCTTCCACTAAACTGAATTCAGCATTAAAACTGCCAGCTCCATAAAACGCAGGCCCGGATATGCTCTTCAGTCATGGTTTAGAGCTTGATGGAATTGAGTCAAATGAATCAAACGGCTCTACATAATGTGAAAAAGAGGTAAAAGCTGATAAATAGCATTTGAGCAGAACTGAATAGAGCTGAACAGAGCTGTACAGAACTGAACAGAGCTGAGCAGAGCTGAACAGGACTGACCAGAGCTGACCAAAGCTGAGTGGAGCTGAACAGAGCTGACCATAGCTGAACACAACAGAGTTGAGCTGAGCTGAGTAGAGCTGACCACAGCTGAAAAAAGCTGAATAGAGCTGAATAAAGCTGAATAGAGCTTAATAAAGCTGAGTAGAGCTGAACAGACCTGAACAGAGCAGAAGAGAGTTGAATAGAGTTGAAAAGAGCTGAATAGAGCTGAATAAAGCTGAATAGAGCTGAATAAAGCTGAGTAGAGAGGAATAAAGCTGAGTAGAGCTGAATAAAGCTGAGTAGAGCTGAACAGAGCTGAACAGAGCAGAAGAGAGTTGAACATAACTGAACAGACCTGCACAGAGCTGCATAGAGCTGAATAGAGTTGAAAAGAGCTGAATAGAGCGGAATAAAGCTGAGTAGAGCTGAATAGAGCTGAATAAAGCTGAGTAGAGCTGAATAAAGCTGAGTAGAGCTGAACAGAGCTGAACAGAGCAGAAGAGAGTTGAACATAACTGAACAGACCTGCACAGAGCTGCATAGAGCTGAATAGAGTTGAAAAGAGCTGAATAGAGCTGAATAAAGCTGAGTAGAGCTGAATAGAGCTGAATAAAGCTGAGTAGAGCTGAATAAAGCTGAATAAACCTGGGCAAGGAACAGAAGTTGGAATGCTGTGTGGATTTCCTGCGCATGCCTGATTGGCTGCTGGAGAGGAAGTGGTCTGTGTATGATGAATGAGGGTTGACCACAGTCTCTGACGCTTTGGGTGGGTCAGAAAAAAAAAAACATTGAGTAAACCTCAGTCTGCAGTTCTTTGGTTCTGGTCACATGAGGAACATTTTTCTTCCATAAAAGTAAATGTGAGGATGAAGACGTTGGAGGGTGGGGTGTGGGCTGATAGCAGGGAGAACCCAGCATGCCCATGTTCCCAGTTTCAGCCAGTGCCAGGCTTCTTCGTTTAACTACTTGTATCATTCTTCTACTCTGGTCTTCACAGGAAGGGAAAAAAAGTCTGAATAAAGTCTCTCTCTCTCTCTCTCTCTCTCTCTCTCTCTCTCGCTTTTCACTCTCTTACTTTATATCAGGTCGTGATGTCACCTGTGGGTCAAGGTGATGTGATGACGATGACCTGAGCATTGTACCCACCTGAAAAAGTGACTTCAGCGTGTAAATGACCTCAGGTGTATTAATGACTAATGGCTGTTTTCCGGGTTTAGTGGTCACTATGTATATTAGAGAGTGGCCCCCAGGGGGTCTCAGGCATGGAATGGGGGACCTGAATATGGCCTTGCGTGTCTGGGGGGCTTGGAATGAATAGAGGGGGGCATTAAAGAATTGATTGTGGGGGGAACCATCCCCCCTCCCTTCCTGGTAGAATAGATGGATCCCCCTGCCCCATCCCTCACACTTCCGAAATGGATCTGGTGGCTGCTGTTGTCACTAATCACATGCCACAGCCTTGTTAATGTCTTTGTGAAATGCACGTCACTACAAGCCTCAGTCTAATAAGTGAGATGCTGGGAGTCTGGAGAAAATGATAAAAGTAAATTACATTAGTCTCTTCATTTGGTCTAATTGTGGGAGTCAGGACCTCTCAGTTCGTTTGTTTTTCTTGTTTCATTGTATTTCTTTTCTTTTTTTTCCTTTTTTCCTGACATCTACTGTGGGGAAATAGAGATGGGACAAGACGCGGAAAATGGATTTTATTGAGCGTGGGACAAATAACACTCATCACTGCATGATTTAATTCTGAACAATTTAACAGTTCAGTCAGTCACTGACGAGCCAATTCTCAATACATAAGGTCGTGGACGTTGTTATTCAGTGTGGGGTCGCATGTTCTGCGTTGACCATTTTTAGGCCATGTTCTCTGTTCTTTATGTTCTTATGTTCTTCTGGTCAAACCAGCCATTAGGGGTGTCGTTTGTGCACTGCTGGTGCCGGTCCCAAGCCCGGATAAATGGTGAGGGTTGTGCCAAAACTATAATGCGGATCATAAATATGATGATCCGCTGTGGCGACCCCTAATGGGAGCAGCCGAAAGAAGAAGAAGAAGAAGTTCTTCTGTTCATTGTGATGTCAGTGCAGCTTGTCCCTTGTGAGTCAGCTGATATGTTATCGGCACTGAATGTGGTTCATGGGCCCTTGTGAAGCCCCTCTCTTTCAAGCTACACACATGCATGTGTCACAGCAGTGCCGAGAACAAACCATCACTCTTAAAACCTGCTGTGTGGTGGTCCTGTGGGGTCCTGACCATTGACGAACATATTGAAAGGAGGCTAGCAAAGTATGCAGACTGTCATGATAGAACTGGGGAGAGGAGCTGATGTTACACTCTCGTGTATATTCTCTAGAATAATAAGAGGCTGCTCCATTGTTTCCATGCAGGTGGGAGAGTTTGCATCCCCCACCCTCTTCTCCATGTCCTGACATGTTTCTGCTTCTCAGGAGAGACAAAAGTAAAAGTTCAACTGAGTGAAACAATATCCTGTTGTGTGCTTCCACGAGCAGCAAAAAAAAAAAAAAAAAAAGTCATAAAAGTCAAACTGCAAACGTGAGTTAAAAATTCAGTACGTTCTCCAAGATGCAGAGACTCAAAACTGCAGGAGCTCCTTCCATATGCAGCCTCTGCAGATACCAAAATGTCACCAACCTTTATAGACTCATAATCATGCAACATAGAGAGCTCTGAATTATTAAACTGAACCTTACACACGTCATGTCAAGCAAACCTA
Source organism: Acestrorhynchus altus (assembly GCA_034509495.1). Lineage (NCBI taxonomy): Eukaryota > Metazoa > Chordata > Actinopteri > Characiformes > Acestrorhynchidae > Acestrorhynchus > Acestrorhynchus altus. Next base: position 19,322,892 of record CM067523.1, read on the forward strand.
CAGTACATTACGACTAAGGTACAATAATCAGGAATACGCCGCCGTAGAGCGAGTGACATTACACATTCATTAGTAAGAAGGCTGAGGCATGAGGTTGCTTAGATATCAAGAATTATATTCGACTCTCTTTGTTTAATTCATCACGCAGTTGTAGCAGTGTAATGTGTTGTACATGACATATCGAGTTCAGAAATCAGGATTCAAAAATAATTATTCACTTTAACATTTGCTCTCCACCTCAAATAAACACAATGACGGGAACAGCAGTAACAGGCCGAGAGAGTCACTGTAACAGTTTAATTTAATTTTTTATTGTAAACCTGGTGTGAATATTTATGATATGGTTTAACAAAAATAATTTATCACTGTAAGAAATTTAAATGCATTTTAAAAAGCATTCACACCTGAAGTTTGAGGCAACATCCTTTATACCTCAGGCTAATTTGCAGGATGTCTATTTATATATATATATATATATATATATATATATATATATATATATATATATATATATATATATAATTTATATATAATATATTTATATATATATATATATATATATATATATATATATATATATATATATATATATAATTTATATATATTATATATATATATATTTTTTTTACTCAACAGTTCATCAATCATTCAACGATTCACTACTCGAATTCACCTTCATCCTACATGTAAAAACTAACAGAATTTAATTGTGTTGTGACTTAAATATGTGTCAATTTGATCTAAATAAAATACTAAAGAACGACCTGGATTTAATTTATGTAAGTGTATGTATCAGCATTATACTTTCTCAGGACTTTATTCTGGTAATTTGAACACTGAGCCAAAAAAAAAGAGAGCCAACAGCCCCTTCCTTGTCTTTTTTTCCTCTATAAATACAAACATTCCGGCCTCAGATGTCACCAGCCCCGCCCCCTCTCTCTGATCTGCATGCAGGTTGAACATGTACACGTGTACAGGGCAGTAAACATGCACTGGAAGCTCCTTTGGCGTTGAAACTGGGGTTTCATTCAGTTAGGAACATCACGCACTGATGAACGGTGGTAGGGTCTTGTAGTTTGTTATGAAATGTGCATCACGTCTGTAGGTTTCTCTGATCCTGAGATATAAAGCCTAGAAAATGGCATGTAACTGTCTATAAGTGTGGATCTCAGGTTCTAAGGGTTAATATGTTCACGCTGCTGCTCATCGCGCCCTGCGCACTTTACACTGATATGAGGCTAATTTAGTTCACAAGTAATGGACGTTTCACAAGTAATGCCTGCCTAGATCAGCACACTCTCTGGTCAGTAGTCTCTCCTAAATGTACGGTGTGCTTTAATGACACTGCATAATTCATTGTTTTCCAAGTTTGCTGACTCATATAATTACACAAGTGTATCTCAGTGTCCCCGTCACAGTGCACTCAGCACTTCAAATCAGCCTAATCAATTCTCCTCTTATTATAGACGGTAATAAATGCCAAGGGAATTTTCAATTACAGCCATAACAAAATACAGCTTGTGTACCACATGACTCAAAACTGACGTGACGCATTTCAGTGTTATTTACTGCTGCGATCAATCTGCATCAGTCAAAGCACATCTGGTATTTACTGCATACATTGTTAACACATGCGATTGAGCTCGAAACCAAGTTTTGGCCCTGTGAAGTCGTACTGCAGCGCGATGTGTGTGGGCTCGACGGATTGTCAGATATATTGCTATATTGGTATTGATATTGATATTGATATTGCTATACAACACTTGTTCTTTTAAGTCTGAACCAGCTCAAGCTTTTTGGGATTCGCGTGGTTCAATGGTCTAACGCACAACGATCTGAGGTTTGCGGGTTTGAATCCCAGGTCATCAGGGTCTTAATGCTAGAGGTCAAGTCATGAGTCTTTATGATTTATTTATTCTATATTATAAATAAAGTCCCTTTCTGTACTTTTCACACACCACATGCCTGAAAAAGGGAATACCGCTTATTATTGGCATGTTATTATTCACGAGTCCGAGCCGAGTCACAAGTCATTAAAGACGGGTCAAATTTGAAGTTTATTTTTATGTGATTTAGGTGCGATTTGTAGAAAATGATAGGCTGACCCGTGTCCGTTGTGGGTTATCAACTGAACATTTAAGTGCACCAGCAGTTTGGACCAAAAGTTTTTATCAAAAGTTTTTAAAGGTAAAGCTACAGATCATGTCAATATAACTACCCTTGATCTGGTATGCACGTGTCACCAGTCTCTTGGAGCTCCTTTGGTAGATATTGATCACACTGCATACTGGGAACTCCCCACACCCCACCCTGCGTGACGCTCTGACCCAGTCATCTAGCCATCAGTTTGCTTCACCTGTTCACTTCAGCTGTCGGAGGTTTTAATGTGATTGATGGAAGCTCCCATTACATTGTAGCTGCTGTAACGGAAGCTCCACTGCAAAACTAAGCTGCACCCAACAGGTCCCAACATTTAGCATATGGGTGAAATTGTGTGCATTACATTTTAAAAGTGTGCAAATGTTCTAAATGTCACTTTTCTACAGTTCCAGTAAATCACGGAGGTATTAAGAGCACTCAACCGCTGCTTTTTTTCCGGTGTGAACGCTCTACCTGCAGTAAAATGGCCAATTACACTACAGGAGTGCTGGATTTGAGACTCAGGGTCAGACGGGTTGGTGTAACGAGCTGGAGGTGATGGAAAACGATGAGTAAGCAGGGCAGACGGTCGCTGCCTGATGATGTAAACAGATGTAAAAGTGAGGCGCTGGAGCCTCCGGAAGCGCGAGGCTCCTCACTCGTGAAATCTATCACGCCTGACTGCTGCGCTGGGGCTGGACTGTAATTAAGAGGCTGGTGATTCGGCCCATTGCGTGATTGATATGCTCGGGGGCCCGTTTTGATGAAATCTTTCGCCAAGTCTGTGAGGAGGATCAGGCAGAGCTGGGTCTTCAGATCCTGATAAGCAGGAGAGTGGTGTTAGACTGTTAGTGACCAATCTGGACGCACTTCAGCTCTTAAACATGTGACTTTCCCATCACTTATTCCTAAATACAGCTGAAAAGGCCTTAATTATATTTGGTTCAGTGCACCTAAATCTAATGCCGATGCTCACAAATGGCTGTTTAGTTTAATATGCAAGTTTGTTTGTATTAAAATGTAAGAATTACTCTTCGAAATGGTTTTACAAGCATTAAGTAATTCATTGCTGTAAAAAAATACTGATTTTATCCAAATATTTTCCAAGTTCCAAAAACCCAGCCCTGTTAGAATCCTTCCCCTCTCACACACACTGCTCCAAACATTAGGCTTTACTGGCTATTGTCCACTCCAACAGGGGTCATCCCTGTTACTTGTGCACTTTTTCCATCACCCTTTCCCCTAATCAGCTTTGATAGCGAACAGCCAGCAATGACCTTCCATGGCCACCGTTGCTTTGTGGAGGGGGTTGATGATCGTCTGGACAACTGTCAGGTCAGAAGTCTTCCCAATGAGTGTGGTTGTATGTGCTGAACTAGACAGCGTTTACACTGACTGAACAGTAATTTACTCAAACTCAACACTAAATATTTGAATTTTTTTTTTTTTTTGCTCAGCCATGCTACAACCATGAGTCATTATGTGTCTCAGTTTAAGCTTCTGGTTTCCCTTCACGTCTAGCTGCAGCTTCTTCCCCTGCCTGGCCTGAAAACAGCATATTGCATTATTTCTGGGGGAATATTGCTGTTGGGGTTTCATTCGCAGATGAGTCAAACTCATCACTATGCATATTAACGGTGTGCATTCTTCAGCAAAGCCTAAATTGCATGTCCCGGGATTCGCTTTTCCGTTTGATCCCGTGCACTTAAGAAACAAATTTGTGGATCATATTGGCAATATTAGCGTTTAATGCAGGTGTGTCCTCGTCTCCTTCCAAATAATGCGCTGGATTTCAGAGCGGGGCGATGTGCTGACATTCGCAGCCGATGCTGGCTATACAAATGCAAATGTAATCTTCCTGTCCTCCTTCAGATCCTAATTGTTCCCAGCTGCACTGCACTGTTTGGGATAAAAACAGTATGGGCTTATTTCAGAGCCATGCCCAGACTGGATCTCACTCTTTCACCCGCTGTGTATCGTTTAACCATTTGTGGCGTACAGGAAAACAGAAAACAGATCAATGTCCCCACCGTGCCATTGAGCACTAATCCTAGGATTAGCCCGAAGGTCATCTGGGGGGAGCATTACGGAAATAAACACAACTCCAGTAAGACATCCACAGATTGTAGAACTTAAAGAGAAAGTGTTCAGAACAGCAAAGTTGTTCACTTCAAACAGTATCACTTAAGAAACAGGGTTCTTTAAAGGTTCATAGCCAGCACATGTCTCTTACACCCTCAGAACTGGTTCTTTAACTTAGTTCTATAATTATTGAATGTTGTCCATCTGTTTCTCTGCATACTTTGTTAGCCTTCGTTCACCCTGTCCTTCAATGGCCATGACCCTGCAGGTCCACCACAAAGCAGTATTATGTGGGTGTTGGGTCATTCTCAGGACTGCAGTGACAGTGAAGTGGATGGGACACAGCAGTGCTGCTGGAGTTTTTAAATCCATCAGAGTCACTGTTGGACTGAGAACAGTGCACCTACCAGAAATATCCAGCCAGTGTCCTGTGGGCAGCGCCCTGTGAGCACTGATGAAGGACTAGAAGATGACCAACACAAACTGGGCAGAAACAGATGAGCTTCTGTCTCTGACTTTACATCTACAAGGTGGAGACACTCGGTAGGAGTGTCTGATAGAGTGGACAGTGAGTGGACACAGTGTTTAAACACTCCAGCAGCACTGCTGTGCCTGATCCACTCATATCAGCACACACACAAACACACCACCACCATGTCAGTGTTACTGCAGTGCTGAGAACGACCCACCACCCACATAATACCCGGCCATCCTGCCCTCGCTCGTTTCTAGCCAACATCCTAATACGTCTTGAAGAGGAGCAGCAGATATCTCCATCTGTCAGTCACACTCTCTCACACTCGCACACCATGATCATCCTCATCATCACCATCAGCACTTACATCATCCTCATCTGACCTCATTTTACACAACTTAGCCTTTAAAGCTGAAGCTGATCGAGGCACCCAATGGAAAAAAGCTTTCCAGGCTAATCTGCAGCCACTTCCAATTTATTCCTGGAACAGATTCATTAACATGATGTCCATGCTCTTTAATTAATCCTTGAGATATGTCGGGATTCAGATGTTTACATACAAACAAAATCTCTAGGACTAGAATGCTACAAGCGGCTAATCGGGAATTAAGTGCAAAGCTTCTGTCTGTTTGACAGCAGTAATCAGCGGCGGGTGGTGATAGCAGAACTGAGAATAAATGAGATAACAGCGCAGCTGGGAAAACCTGATGAGTATTCCTGTTTTCGATGTTGCTCATAAATGCCTGTAAATCTTTGTCCGGGAGCATCCCTGAAAACAGACGAGTGGCCACATCCATCGCTCAGATTGCGCATCTTCATTAACAGCCAATCAGAATCCAACTACAGCTCCTATCGCCACCAATTAAAGCTGTTTGCATTTAAATGCTACTGTAGGGCGAAATATTTCCAATCACTGCAACGCTTCATTATCGCTCTGTCAGAATCAGCTGTTGGAAAATGAAGTGTGGCGTGTTGGGGGGCTTTAGATTTCCCCTTGCCTTCTCCCCGAGGTCTGTTTACCATAAACTCCGAGGGAACGGCAAGCGTGGCAAATACTGAAATAACTTAATACAGAGCTGCCAGACGGACGCCACTTCGCAAACCAACATCCGCCAAGCCGCATCATCGTCCAGAGACAGCCACAATGTGAAACCCTACCTCAAGGATGCTCTGACCATGCAGAATTCCAGAGTCTGAGGACGAATTGGTCGAAGCAAAGAAGAAGACAAGTTTGTCTTCTCTTTGCAGGCCTTGATCGAGGGCGCAAGAGATGAAGCCAGAAAACCTGTGATCAATAACTCAGTTTGCAAGATTATTTGTTGTGGAGTCACTGTAAGTGATGAGATTTAGATAGATGGATGGATGGATGGATGGAAGTTATGTGCCTGGCTCAGAGCTCAACCATGTAGGACAGTTAGGTACAGTCGAGTTTTGAACCCACAACCCTGTGAGCTTTACCCCATTTTGCACCAATAAAACTCTACTGTCCAGGAATGCCCTTCTACTAGACTTTGGAATGTTGCTTTGAGGATTTGATTGCATTCCGTGACAAGCATCTTAATGGAGATCAGGATGTTGGATGATCATCATCCAACCTCATCCCAATCTCCCCATGTACAATGTCTTTAGTGTTGGCCCCATAGTATAATCAGATCTTGAAACATCTTGGCCCTTTCATAACCTGCCGAGTAAGGAAGGCAGGGGCGGAGCCAACCCCCTGAACGACCAATGGGACCAAACTGGTGGTGGAAAAGAGGGAAAGTGAAGATGCATTACATTTATTAACAAACCTGTGAATCCTGTGAATACAGCAGTTTAATTAGTCAAATGCGTCATGTGACACAAGGTACAGATAATAGCAGTCAAATAAGCCACAAATCTCATTTAAACTCAGGTGTTTAAAGGTGAGCAAATGTTTACCCTCCGGAAGGATTACTCAGATTAACCAGCATGTTTAATCTTAGACACCTTAAACCCATAACAGCAGGTCGCAGGTTCAAATCCCTGTATGGTGCTCCTCAGACACACATACTAAAGTGTCATGGACCTGCTCTCGTCTTTGATATCCCTGCTCTTCACTGTCCTCTACCTCTCTACCCTTGAAAAACTTATAAACCCGAGTCGTAATGGAAAGATGATGTGATATGAAAGTTTGGGCTTTGGCGATATGGCTTAGAGAAGCCTTTGCTGACAGTTCTGTTACCTTTATGAAGTCTTCGATCTGACATTAGAGCTCTGAAATGGTTCTGTCTGGAGCTTTGAGCTACTAAACTTCAAGAGATTGATACAAATAAACATTATTTAAGCAGAAGGTTTACACAGCATGTGCAGGATGATATAGTGATGCATTTTATGTCTATTTATTTTTCCGTTTCAGAAGAAATGAAGAAATTAATCTGGGAAAATTGAGTGAAATGGGTTTTTAATGGAATCCCAGGTGGCTGTGATGGTGTTCAAACAGCGTTGTAATATCTCAACATCAAACACTGTGCTGCTCTCAGTGTCTGGTAGTGTTGCTCCTGTAGGTGGTCCCAATGGTTGCTGGGATATTGACAGGTGGCTTCTAAAGGCTAATGTGAAAACAGTTCTGAAAGCAGCGCCACCTCTGAGGCAGAACAATCATTACTGAGAATAACCAATTAAATAACTAGTATGTGTCTAAGTGTATTATGGTAGTCCCTTCTTCATTGATGACCACAGATTCAATCTTTTTTTTTTTTTTTATAGTAAGCCATTGCAGTGATGTCACGGCACTCTCCATGCTGACATACAGTAAAAAAAGGATTAGATAGGAGATGTAAAATGTTGCATAATCTATCGGACTACTTTCCCAGACAGGTTTCTGAGAACCAAACACCACCTTAATCACAAACTGAATTACCAACCTTTCATGCAATGCATCCACATATACAAACCTGAGGACCAGGTACACATCTCTAAAGCTCTGCCTACTGGTGATTTGAATTGGTTATTCTCTGAAACAATGGCAGCCTCAAAGGTAGACCTGCCTTCAGAACCAAATGGTGATACACACCGGATTCTACAGTGTGATGGTCAAGGGCGTCGATTTAGCATGGAATCCATGGAATCCATCGAATTATCCCTGTCAATAATTTCTTCCCCTACATTCACTCGGTTCCAACGAATTAAATCCCAGTTTAAATGCCAAAGGAGCCTCCAGTTCCACGTTTACTGCTCTGTCCACTTGTACATGCTCAACCTGCATACGGACTTTGACTGATCAGTGAAAGGGGGTGGGGCTAATGAGGTCACTGACCAAGATATTGGGTTATAGAGAATAATGAGAAGGGAGGGTCTGTCTGCTTTCCTTCTTTTTGTTTTTGTTGCACACACAGTGTTCAAATTTTAGAATAAAAGTCCTTAAAAGGGATAGCATTGATAAATACTTAAATAACTGAAGGACATTTGGGTTATTAGTGCCCTGTCTAGGGTTGTTTCACTCAGACTCAAATATATATATATATATATATATATATATATATATATATATATATATATATATATATATATATATATATATATATATTTCAAATATATTTCATACAAACATTGAAATTCAGTTCATTTTAGACTTCAAATAAACACATATATGAGCATCTCAATATCCTCAATATTTTGTATGTGTAACTCCCTCCTTTAAATACTTTTGTAATTTTTTGGTGAATAAAAGCACATCAAACTGCAAAAACATCCCAACAAATTACACAGAGTTCAAAGGGTTAGTAAGTTGTTATCTAAAGGCCACATATTTTGCAACAGTCTCCATTAACGCACAGCAGTGCTCTGGCAGTTGTCTTTAGGTTACACGTTTTATACGTGATGGTCAATCAAACTGACAGTGCTTGTCAGTTGTGACTAAACGAGGTGAGTCCACTGTCCACCTACACTCAGCGACTATCTACTGCAGCGGCGCTCTAAACACAAGTCTCTCCCGGCCCTCCGTCCACTCTGTCAGCTCCGTCTTATTGATCCTCATCGTGTGAGAAATCCTCTGTTTGTTTCTGTCCTCCACTTTCCTTCCCACATCATTACAAGAACATTAGATGGCTCGATCATTGTCTCTTACTTAATTTCCAAATCTAATCAATGGCGATTGGATTAGAACGCTAAAATATATCTACAAACCGCTGGGAACATGATGCATCTCTCGCCATCGGAAAGACTAGAGGCTTCCAATTATTCTCAGCAGACATTGGGTTTCTATTGATCAGTCTTTAGCCTTATATGGGTAACCAGGTCATACATAATGGGTATTACACACACACACACACACACACATATGTATATATATATATGGGGGCAGCTGTGGCCTGCTGGTTAGGGAACTAACCATGTGACTGGAAGGTTGCCAATTTGAATCCATTCATTGGCACAGCATGAGTGAAGTGCCCTTGACCAAAACACTTAACTGCCAAACTGCTCCCAATGGACAGGGCTGCCCACCTCTCCTAGCAAGTGTGCTCACTGCCCCCTAGTTTGTGATTTCACCTATGTGTATGTGCATCAGTGACGACAAGTTAAATGTGGAGGTGACAATCTCCCCTGTGCAGCACAGTGGGTCTGTTTATTTATTTACACCCACACACACACACACACACACACACACACACACATACAGAGAGAGAGAGAGAGAGAAAGAGATGATGTTATTAGAACTTCATACTGGATATTAATGTTATTAGAACTTCATTCTGGATATTAATGTTATTAGAACTTCATTCTTTATATTAATGTTATTGGAACTTCATTCTGGATATGAATGAGTGTCTCAGTGTTTAGTTTGATAGTCGGTGAAGCACTCCAGCGTGTGTGTGAGTGTCTGTCTGTTTCAGTTTTTGTATTCTGTCCTTGTCTATCACACTCAGTCTTCTGACAGGCCATGATGGACTATGTGCTAAAACGTTCGCTCCACACTTTCCCCCTGGCCTTTGGACGCTGGTTCTAGCAGCTTTGCTATTGCTCCATCAGCGGTCGGCCTTAATCATAATGCAGGACAGATGTGTTCAGGCGGTGGAAAAGGCTAAAAGCTAACTTTGACACCCAGGCACTCATTTAATGTGGTTTGCTGTTGTTGACAACAATCATCAGAAGTCTCCTTGAAGCGAGGCAGAGGGAAGGTGAACTGTCTCACTCGCTTCTCTCATTCATTCATCAAGCGACATGGGGAGGGACGCAGATAGTGCTTATCTCCACCCTGAGCTGCTGTAATGTAGAGAGAGAAAGAAAACACAAACAAAACAAAATAAGAGCTAAACAGAAGAAATCAAGCCGGCCTGGAGAGGGTTGAGAGCTTTCTGTCGCCCCAAACTCCTCTAATTAACAGCAAACCCCTGCGAGGTCAGTCACGGGTCAGCGTAACTAAAACCTCCACCTCTCCGAGGTCTAAAGGGGCATCTTTCTGATTGACTTATTTTGTCCACTTGTGTATTGTGTACATGATGAAGTGTATCTTGTACCACCCGACCACAACGGTGTAGGTGTTGCGGCCAGTGGTGGGCCTTCTCAGTTCTTCACTGACACTGCCATGGTGGTGGTGTGTTGGTGTGTTACACTAGTTTGAGTGGCTCGGACACAGCAGTGCTGCTGGAGTGTTTAAACCCCTCAGTGTCTCAGTGAACAGTCCCTCCACCAGAAATACTCAGTGGACAGCGTCCTGTGAGCACTGATGAGGGACTAGAGGACGACTAACTCAAACTGGGCAGAAACAGATGAGCCTCTGTCTCTGACTTTACATCTAAGAAGGTGGAGACACCAGGGAGTGTCTAGTAGAGTGGACGGAGAGTGGACGCAGCGTTAAAACACTCCAGCAGCCCTGCTGTGTCTGATCCACTCAAATCAGTGCAACACACTCTAACACACCACCACCACGTCAGTGTGACTGCAGTGCTGAGAATGGCCCACCACCCCAGTCATAGCTGCTCTGGTGGTGGTCCTGTGGGGTCCTGGAGGAGAATGAAGTCTGCAGAGAAAACGGCAAAGATATCATACTGTATAGCAGTAGATCGAATGCCGTACTCCGTAGTTTTACTGTCAGTTGACAGTGTCGACACAGGGTAATGGTCATACCCACTTAATCCTGTTGCCCCAGAATTCCCACACAACACAAGCAGGTCATTGTCAGTGGGACAGCCCGGGCTAGGGGACACACAGGGCTCATTATGAGATGCCGTGGGACCGTTAAAGCTTTTGTTACCTCCTTTGTTTGCTATTTTTATCCAAACCCTTAACTTGATTCTCTCCTCCTAACAAAAGCTCTTTGTTTGTGTAGATCAGTGTGAGCTGGAGCCTAATTAATGCAGCAATCTCCATTAATTATTCATGCAAATACAAGATTTTAAACCTGCATTCAGGCTTAAACAACCAGGCTGTTAAAATGCTAAACTGTGAACGATACCTTATAATCTTCAGACTACCCTCGTGGATGCTGTTTATTAATGGTTATTTATTAATAATCAGTTCTAACACACAAATAAAAAGGCCGACAGTGAGCCACCGCTTTACAGACAGTGACTCACTTTCCTCTACTGGTTCCTCATCTGTCTGTGGGTTCGTCCATTAGTCAGTGTTCTATCTGTAAGCTGCAGCAGAGATCTGTCCACGACTTACAACAGCAAGAGGAGCTTTTGTTACTCACTAATATGATCAGCCTACACACATGCCAAGATTGTTATTTTCAGGAGATCCTAGGCTACACAAATTTGTCTTCATTTGAAATAAAATTAATAGATTTTTGCTTATAAGGACTAAAAAACACTTGCTGAAAATGCAATAATTTTGATTAATTATTGAGAATCAATCAATGATTAGATTCGTAATTTTTATAAAATACAGTGGTTAATTTTTTTAAATATAATAATAATAATAATAATAATAATAATAATAATAATAAAAATAAAACACAATGTCCCCTGCATTCATTGCTTCCTCTGTTTAATGACATATTTGTTACTTTTATAAAATATCTCTAAATCATTGCTATCAGGCAAAAACCTTTGATCTTTCAGCTTCTTGGACAAAATGTGAATGAGTTGCTTCTTTACTTAATCTCAAAATGATGAACAGATCAATGTAAATACTCAAAAATAACTTGCAATCAGATCTTATTTTCTTATATTTCTTATGATATTTTATGACATTTATCAAATGGATTTAAAATACAGTGATTATTTTTGTTTCATATTTAGCACAATCACTTCAATCAGTCTTAGACTTAGACTTGACCTTTTCTCTTTTAGGTCTTTTCTCTTGTTTTAACAAATACGCTCCTCTTATCCCTTTCGATCTTTACGATGTATCTAAATGTCATGGTGGTTCTGGATTTAGGAGGGTTGAGTTGATGACTGCCAGAGCTCGCAGCAGTTTTCTCATTAACGTGCTCACTGTGGTGAATTCAGACGTGATCTAAACTTAATAAAGCATTCAAGCTGAACTCTCATGTTCTGCTGCCTCATCTGGTGACTTGTGATTAGTTCATTTAAACACTCTCCAGATCCAGATAAAAATTAAGCCACGTTTTAAAAAGTAGAGGATGCTGCTCATGGATTCACCCTGACCTTCACCAAAAAACCTAAACCTAACCCTTACTCTAACCTAACCTTAACCATAAAACCTAAACCTAACCCTTACTCTTACCCTAAACCTAACCTCACTTCTAACTCAACCCAACCATAAAACCTAAACCTAACCCTTACTCTAACCTAACCTTAACCATAAACCTAAACTCCAACCCTTACTTAACCTAACCTTAACCATAAAACCTAAATCCTAACCCTCACTCTAACCTAACCTTAACCATAAACCCAAACCTAACCCTCTACCTTACCCTAAACCTAACCCTTACTCTAACCTAATCCTTAACCATAAAACCTAAACCTAACCCTCACTTCTAACCTAACCTTTAACCATAAAATCCCAAACCCCAACCTCTTACTTCCTAACTCCAATCCCAACTATAAACCCAAACTCTAACCCTTTACTCTAACCTAACTCAACCATAAAACCTAAACCTAACCCTTACCTAACCCTAACCTAACCATAAAACCCAAACCTAACCCTCTCACTTCCAACTCTAACTCTGAACTACAAAACCCAAACCTAACCCTCTTTACTCTAACCCTAACCTTAACCATAAACCCTAAACCTAACCTCTTACTCTAACCCTAACTCCAACTATAAACCCCAAACCTAACCTCACTCTAACCTCAACCTAACCTCACTTCTAACCCTAAACCTAACCCTTACTCTAACTCCTAACTCTAACCATAAAACCTAAATCCTAACCCTTACTTAACCCTAACATTAACTATAAAACCCTAAACTCCAACCTCCCTTACTCTAACCCTAACCTAACCATAAACCCTAAACTCAACTCCTTACTTCTAACTCCTAACCTAACCATAAACTCAACCTCAACTCCTTACCTAACCCTAACTCAAATTCATAAAACCTAAACCTAACCCTTCTTTACTTCTAACCCTAACTCTAACCATAAACCCTAACCCCTAACCTTACTTAACCTCAACTTAACCATAAACCCCAAACCTAATCCCTTTACTCTAACCCTAAGTAACCTCAACCTAAACCTAAACCTAAATCCTTACCTAACCTCCTAAACTAACCCTTACTCAACCCCAACCTAACTACAAACCTAAACCTAACCCTTCTTACTCTAACTCCTAACATTAACCACAAACCCTAAATCCCAACCCTTTCTTTACTCTTAACCCCAACCTTAACCATAAACCCTAAACCTAACCCCTTACTCTAACCCTAACCTTAAAAATAAAACTAAACCAACCCTTACTCTTTACCCCAAACTCCAACCCTTACCCAACCCCAACTCCTAACCATAAACCCTAAACTCCAACCCCTACTCTAACCCTGACAATCCATAAACCCTAAACCTAACTCCTTACTACCCTAACCTAACCATAAAACCTTAAACCCAACCCTTATTCAACCCTAACCTTAACCATAAACCCTAAACCTAACCCTTACTCTAACCCTAACATTAACCATAAACCCTAAACCTAACCCTCTTACTCTAACCCTAACCTAACCATAAAAACCTAAACCTAACCCTCATACTCTAACCCTAATCTTAACCATACAAACCCTAAACCTAACCCTTACTGTAACCCTAACCTTAACCATATAACTCAAAGCTTAAACCATTGGGAGTTCTGGTGGTTTCTAAGACACTGGGTTTGGTCAGAAGAACTGAACTGTGTGGAACTGGTGGATTTTTTCTCTCTGTGGTTTAATTGAGTCTCAGTCCCACTTGTTCCGGCGCCTCTTGGGAAGTGATGTGTACCCATCCCGTCCAGGATTTCATCATGTCCCTGCAAACTTGCAAGCTGCTGGAAGCACCTAAAGAACCCTGATGTTCTTCCCAACCCTCATGAATATTTAAGTGTTTTTCTCATTGAAACCCAGTTAATTAACTCATAGCTGATTTTTAAAGGTGGCTGTTACCTTCTGCAGTCTGGATGTGTATAAGTCGAGGTAGAAGAACATAATTTAAGAACATTACAACATTATGACACTCATTCACTGCATATACAAACATATTACACACAATAACAACAACAACACACACACACACACACACACATGCACATGGCATATCAGCCATAATATTAGGACCTCCTCCTTGTTTCTACACTCACTGTTCATTTAATCAGCTCCTCTAACCATACTGGAGCACTTCATAGTTCTATAATTACAGACTGTAGTTGTGTTTGCTATCCTCCTTTCACCCTGATCTTCAGTGATCTAGACCCCTTAACAGAACTGAGGTATCATTCAGTCGGAAATGAGTGAATTGTAGCTGTTTTCCCAGCTGGATTACTCACTGATAATTGCATGGTTAAATAGTGGAAATATTGTCATGATATGTTTGTAGGTCAGATCCTGACTTATGAAGCCTAGAAAATGGCATGTAACTGCCTGAAAAATGCAGATTCCCGGTTCTAAGAGTTAAGGAAGCATAAGCTGAAAGGCTCTTTAAAAAGCCAATATCAGCAGAAAATGCCTTTAGTATAGTATGCATAATGCAAGAAATAATGAAATACTCTCAGGCCTTTGAGGTTCCAAATGTGAACCTAAGTAATAAAACAATCTCAAAACAATAAGGTTCAATTATCACTGCTGCAGATTTCAAAGTCACATTGCTCATGTAGTTTCTAAACAGATTGAAAAAGCATGAAAGAAATGCAATTGAGTCGTTTTCAATATTCATTAAATGCTCAATCAGGGTGTTGTGGGAAATGATGTTTTTTCCCTTTCGGCTGTTCAAAGCACCACAGGTGGGACGTTATTCATGTTTCTCTTGGAGAGTCTGACTAGATGGTGGAAACAGAAGAATATTTCATTTCTTATTTCCGCACAGGCTTCAGAATGACTGTTACTTTGTCTGATTTTAGCTTTTGTGGGCGGTGCACATCATGCTGTGGATCGTGCTATATTAATTCGGCTTTATGCTTTAGTTGAGAACAGCAGGCCCAGAAAAAAATATATAGTGTTGCGACGCAGGTGATAGGGAATTATTATGGTATCCGCTGCCGATGCCTGCTGCGTTTCTTTGCCGAGATGCGCACGGCTGGTTGACGGTTGCTCAGATATACCAGGTGACTAAGGTGTTCTGCTGCATGCTGGATAGCCTGCTGCCAATTGGTTGCTGCAGGACCCCATGCGATTGGTTGGACGTTACTAGTGTATTATGTACTGATGCTGTATGAATACATTAACCATGATAATGGTAGGAGCAGAATCCCATGTAATTGGATGAGTGTTACTAGTGCATTGTGTACCAGCTGTCTGTTAAAATAAAGAGTTGCTAGGTAGTTGCTTGGTAGTTGGTATGCTATACCAGATATTGCCATGTTACTCTGTGTAGCTGCTTAGTGGTTGCTGGTTGCTAGACCATTCCTATGGTACCCCAGATGATTGCTAGGTGGTGTTGTTTATTGGTTGCTAGGGTGTTTCTAGGTTGTTCCTAGACAGTTACTGTGGTATCCAATGTGACTACTATGCTGTTGCTTGGTGGAGTTGATTAGTGATTGCTAGGCAATTGCAATGGTAACCAAGGTGATTACTATTGTGTTTGCTTAATGGTTGTGAGGGTCTACTAAGTGGTTACTATGGTGTCTCAGGTTCCTGACATCGAGCAGATAATTCAGCCATATTAGCTATGAGTTTTTAATTTATGCTGCAGCAGAGACAAGTAGGCCCTGACAAGGGCTCAATTTAATTGTTAATAAACACACTGCAATACCCGTACAGCTTACATCGCGATTGCATTGATAAAGTCAGGCTGTTCGCAAGGGCCTTACGCCATCTTTAAATAAGAGCAGCATGGTGGTCAGTCCGTAGACCTTTAAATTCATAAGTCATTCTGTAAGATTTATTTTGATTTTACACAGAGGCTGTTCAGCTATTGCAAGGTGGTTGCTATGGATACACAGGTAGTACTAGGTGTTCCTTGGGGGTTCCTTGGGGTTTCTGTGTAGCTGCTATGATATCCCAACTGGTTGCTACAGACTGCTGCAGACTCCAACCCTAATCGACCCCACATGATCCAAATAATTGGTGAGCCCTGCTACAGGGTCACTGTAAAGTTGCTTTGTGGTTGCTAGGGTGTTACTAGGTGGAGTTGATTAATGGTTGCTTAGGTGTTGCTATGAGGTTGCTGGGTAGATGTTGTGGTTCCCAGGTGGTTGCTTAGTAGATGGTATAGTAAACTCAGGTGGTTGGTATAGGGTTGCTCAGTGGTTACTAGATGGAGTTGCTTAGAGGTTGATTAGGTGTTTCTAGGTATCCCATGGTATCCCAGGTGGCTGCTTTGGGGTTACTAGGTGGAGTTACTAAGCAGTTGCTGTGCAGTTGTTATGGTATCCCACATTAATTTGGTGTCTTGGGTGGTTGGTGCACTACCTCATGTGGTTGGTTGGGTGGTATTAGTGTAATTGCCTCATCATGATGTAATAAAAGTGAAAAACACAGTCTGCAGATACAAGTATTGTGAAATGACTAGGTGTAAATAGCAGTCAATATCATATTAAGGAGGAAATCACCACGGTAACGGTAAAGAAGTGCAGCGTCACTGCTTAGAACCATCAGCAGGCTGGGTTTGATCACCAGCCTGTCAGCAACTCATGTTACAGTTATAGAACCAGCTGTCAGGAGGGAACCGTGCATATATCTTGAGCTACACAAAGACATGGTACCAAAAATAGTCTGCACTTGCTCAAGGAATGCGTAGCCAAGGCCCCACTCATTTACAGACACACACACACACACACACACACACACACACACACACTGCTTCTCAAGCAGCATTGTAAAGTTTCCTCTGTAGCTCTGCTCTGCCACGACTGGATTGCATTCAAACGATTTGCATACTGACACAGCCCACTCTGCTCCAGGTTTAAAATACCGCACCTTAACCAGGCTTTTATTCACTAAACCCCCTGCTGACCCCTCTGACCCCCCAGAGCTGCTTCTGTAATCACAGTTTTCACTGCAGAGATAAATAACTATATCAGTGGAGCCGCTCTGAAGTGTAAAACTGCACCTGAGTCAGTCGCAGTTCAGAAATCTGATTTACGCTTGTTTTTTAACGTTTGTTTTCACTCGTTCATTAAAAGTTGTAGACTGGAGCTAATTAGAACCTAAACCGCTGGAATGGATGTGTAGAAAATTGTGGAATGAAGCTTTGCACATTAGCAGGAACTCAATTCAGAAAGCGGTGGCGCCTCATAGCCCCGAGAAAAAGAACCTAACACTGAAGAGAGCGAAAGACAAATTTAGTGCACATGTACCTTTACAATAAGGATGGATTTACAATAATCCACGTTCATGAAGGACCACTAAATGGGGACTGAAACATCACAGCAAAAAGCTTCAACATGGAGACATGTTGCCTGCCCGCTTCCTAGTGTGAGATAGAGGGAGAGTTATATTAGGTTTGGATGATTGGCATGTCCAAATTACAGTGGAAAACTGTGTGTCTGTGTGTGTGTGTGTATGTGTCTGTGTGTGTGTGTGTGTGTGTGTGTTAAACAGAAAGAGAAAAGGAGGGGTGAAAGTTAAAAACAGAGAATAAGAAAAAGTGAGCGAGAGACCTTCAGTAAATAAACAGGAGTGAAATCCAGCCAGGATCATCTTTCCTACCATCCGGCTCTGGCTCTATTCGGGAACGTTTCTGGTCTGTTTCTAAACGTGATTGGAGATCGGTGGGAGATCTTTCTGGAATCAGCCAGATTCTGACCACATTGATGAAAACAGTGTTGTTACAGCAATGACAATAACTCTGCTGAGTCTGAACTGACAGGTATTGAATACAGGGAAGAAATGTCTTCCATGGTGCAGAGATACCAGACTGTCAGCACCACTGTGGGAGTTTGGCTCCATTCATATCTATTAACATATAGTGGGATCCAAAAAGCCTGAGATCGCAGACTTTCTGAATTTTTCCATTTAAACCTGGAAATAGACAACACATATAGAATGAATCTGCATTTTCTGTGTAAATATTTAATCTGTTATATCACAAAGTGGTAATCAGACTGGGTATCTCTTACACTTCCCCACTGAGCTTACATATAGATTTTTAAGTAGAGAATGAAAACTATTTCATACTGCGCGTTTCTTGAGTGATTAAATATGAATGTATAGCATGAGCTGCAGTCATTGCGGTCATTTGCACCCGACTTCTCTTATGTAACGCGAGTGGAAAGTGCATCCTGTAATTTAATTTTGTGCTCAGCTCATTGGCTGTTGATGGGATTTGTTATCAATGACCAGTGTAGACTACTACTATTATTATTATACTAGATTACACTCACAGTCGGTCACTGAGTCTCTGACCAGTGTACACTACTAGATTATGCTCAGAGTCGGGTCAGACTGAGTCTCTGACCAGTATACACTACTAGATTACTCTCAGAGTCGGTCAGACTGAGTTCCCTGACCAGCATACACTACTAGATTATGCTTCAGAGTCGGGTCAGACTGGCCTCTGACCAGTATACACTACTTCAGATTACACTCAGAATTCTGGTCAGACTGAGACACTGTCCAGCATACACCACCAGATTACATTCAGAGTTGGGTCTGAGTTACTGACCAGTACATGCACTACCAGACATGCTCAGAGTCGGGTCAGACTGAGTCTCTGACCAGTATACACTATTATATTACGCTCAGAGTCGGGTCAGACTGAGGTCTGACCAGTATACACTACTAGATTACGCTCCAGAGTCAGGTCAGACTGGGTCTCTGACCAGTATACACTACTAGATTACACTCAGAATTTGGTCAGATTTGAGACACTGTCCAGTATACACCACCAGATTACATTCAGAGTTGGGTCAGCCTGGAGTTACTGACCAGGCACTACTAGGATTATGTGCTCAGAGTTGGGTCAGATTGAGTCTCTGACCAGTATACACTACTAGATTATGCTCAGAGTCAGGTCAGACTGAGTTTCTGACCAGTATACAACGCATATATTCATACCAGAGTCAGACTGAAGCCCTGACCAGTATACACTCATTATATTACGCTCAGAGTCGGGTCAGACTGAGGTCTGACCAGTATACACTACTAGATTACTCTCAGAGTCAGGTCAGACTGAGTTTCTGACCAGTATACACTACTAGATTACTCTCAGAGTCGGGTCAGACTGAGTCTCTGACCAGTATACACTACTAGATTACACTCAGAGTCGTGGTCAGACTGGAGTCTCTGACCAGTATGCACTATTATATTACGCTCAGAGTCGCTCAGACTGGGCCTCTGACCAGCATACACCACATATTACACTCAGAGTCGGTCAGACTGAGTTCCTGACCATATACACTACTACAGATTACACTCAGAGTCGTGGTCAGACTTGAGTCTCTGACCAGTATATACACTACTTTCAGATTTATATCAGAGCTCATCAGACTGAAATCTCTGACCAGTATACTAATTACTGATTTGAAACAGAGTCAGATTAGACTTAAATGCTTAAAAAAACATTTACTTTATGTCTTATTACTAATGCCCAAATTCAATTGTTGTAAATATGTCTTTAGAATGTTCTGGCCACATTATTGCATTTTGTTAATAGTTTGCCTGTGAGGTTAGTAATGGTGAATCCTGTGTTGTGAGGTGGAGGTCTGCATTGTTGGAAGAGTTTCTGCTGTACTGAGGAGCTTCAGTTTCACAGGCAACAGCCCATCGAATCTCAGACAGACTGTCTAGATAAACTGACCACTAAAAATGACCACAGCTCTCAGAATTTCATTTCAAATATAAACTTGTTCAGTCTGATAGAAAGAGAAGAGTTGTGTATGAAGCAACATTAGAGTCATGGTCTCTGGGTACACCACACTGAAGCCTTTCAGAGAGAGTAGAGTCACTGAAGCAATTTCTTTTATGTCATTGCAACAAAAACACAGAAGTGTTGAGAAATAATTATAGTTTCAATTAGGACTATATATATATATATATATATATATATATATATATATATATATATATATATATATATATATATATATATATATATATATACACACACACAATATTATGTACCACAGTTCCTAAATACAATTTACACTACTAATACAGCAAATGTAGGTATTGTGGACATACACTGAGGATATGATACAGTCTCTTCATTAGGTGAATATTATCAACTCTAAATGTAGGCCAGGATATACACTGAGGAGGAGGAGCTACAGCCTCAATAGGTGAATACATAACCCCTAAATGTAGGTATTGTTATATGCAAAAGGCTTCCTGCCCAGTGCTGCTCCTGCTCAGTGCGCTTCCTGCTGCCCAGTGCCTGCTCAGTGCTCCTGCCTCAGTGCGCTTCCTGCTCAGTGCTTCCTGCCCGCGCTTCCTGCTCAGTGCTTCCTGCTCAGTGCTCCTGCTTGCTAAGGTTTGGTGTAGCTGTGGAATAGCTGTTTGCTAGTACTGTTTGCTAAGGTAGCTGGTGTAGATGTCTGCTCTTGATGAGCTTGTTTTCTGTTTGTTTGCTGGTTGTTTTGCTTGTTGTTTTTGGTTGGTTGTTTGCTTGGTTGCCTTAGCTTGTTGTTTCGCTGGTTGTTTTTTGCCAGTTGTTTTGCTGGTTGTTTTTGCTGGTTGTTTTGCTGGTTGTTTTGGTTATTGTTTTGCTGTTTGTTTAATGGTTGTTTGCTGTTTGTATGCTGGTTATTTTACGTTTTTGCTAAGGTTGGCTGGTTGTTTGGCTGGTTGTTTGCATGTTGGTTGTTTTCTGTTTGCTGGATGTTTGCTGTTTGTGCAACTAGTGACACTCCTTCCAAATTTACTGTTTTTGCTCCTTTTCAGACTTTTCAGCTTGAAAAGTGGAGGAAACTGTTTTCTCTGGCTGGTTTGTTTACTGTTTGGTGTAAGTTCTTTATTCTACACAGAAGCAGTTGAGTATCTGGTTAACCATGTCTGCTGCTGTTGTGTTTGCTTGTCAGAGTGGGGGTGTGTTTAGTTTAAACTCTTCCAGCACCAGTGATTATGATAGTGATAGTGTTTGTGCTGGCGTCTTTGCCGCAGCATAGCAGCGCAGTGATAAAGTAATAATTGTCAGAAATAGAATTTCCATTACCTCAATCCTAGACTCTGTAGGTATTATCCAGAATGTAACTGGGCCGACACACTACTGTAATCACACTCTGATTTGGTTCTGAAGGTACATAATAACTTAAATATCAAACTCAGCAACTTAGATCATTATTTCATTTCTTTTGAGCTACAGCTAAATAAATGTACATCGCTCTCACTACTGCATGAAGCTTTAATAAGAGATCAACAAATTACTAAACCTAATTATTTAACACCAGATCCAGTGGAATAAGCTAGAGAATCAACTGTTTACATAATAACTCAGACCAACACTGGACAGCAGCTCCACTTAAATGTAAAAAAATCATGGCGAAGAAAATCAGTCCATGGTACAAATGGGGATCAGACTAATCTTAAAACAGTCAGTACAACACAGAACAGAAATGGTGAGGATCAATTAAATGGGAAATTATTCCACTTAATCAAAAGACAGCCTTGTTGATTATAGAAGGGCTCTTTCTAGAGTTCGTTCAGATTAGTTATCCATGAAGATTGGAAAAAAAAAAAAAAAACAAGTAGAGTACTTTTCAGTGCAATCTCAAAACTTACAAAAACGTCAGGTAGCACCACCTCAGATTCTATCAAATTCTCACCAGTAATATCTTTTAAGGACTTTTTTAAATCATAAAATATTGACAGAAAATTAACCATAATATTAAATCCAAATGCAGTTTGCTTTACCTGCGGCTGGTATAGATCAAAATATAGAAGACAAGTTGGAAAACTCTCACGCACCTCCACATTTAGAATTAGAGAAGATTATTTACTCCACAAGTTCTGCCACCTGCTCTCTAGATTCAATCCCATCAAACCTGCTTAAAGAAGTGCTGCCAGCTATACTCAAACCTCTCTTAGCAATAGTTATAAGCTTTATAAGGTATAAGCCCCTCCCATGATGTTGACTATTAAATTAATTACTTTTCTCCTTAAAGGCTCTGTCAGTTTCATGCTGAACTGGTGTCTATGAAAGACTCTGTTAGACTCCCTAATGAAGCACTGAATGAATCGAAAGCGTATGTGATGGTTCAGGATTCTCTGACAGATCTGCACTCTGTAGCTGCTTTAGCATTCCTCACCACGCCTACATCTCACACATCAGATGAGCTTCTGAAGTTTGGGGACCGTGATAGCTTTGAGTACGGCTAAATTATCTTTGGAGGCTGAATAGTTCAGAGATAACAATAAAGAGGGCGACGGGTGAGCGGGTCTCAAGGGACAACACAGTCATGTCAAGAGAAAAGAGACTTTGAAGATTGCTAAAAACTTTTTTTTTTTTCCTAAGCTTCATCTCCCTCTTTTCCAGCCACCCTGGAGATCATTTTCTTAGATACAAAGCTGCATAAAATTCCCTGTGCAAAACCACTGGCTGTTCCATCAGGGGCCTTTAAATGCAACTGTTCCTTTATCCACTTCTTCTCCAGCTCAGATGGACACAAACAGCATATATATATATATATATATATATATATATATATATATATATATATATATATATATATATAAATAAATAATAATGTGTGTGTGTTTTAATGTTGGTATTCCTTCATTTTTAGAGCCTGAGATCCACATTTTGCAGGCAGTTACATGCCATTTCTAGGCTTCATATGAGAGTAACCCTACCTAATTACTGTGTCTCAGCATTGTGTGATGAATTCAGTGAGTAATCCATCTCAGAAAATAGCTAAAATTCACTCGATTCCAACTTAATTAAATCCCAGTTTAAATACCAAAGGGGCTTCTAGTGCATGTTTACTGCCCTGTCCACGTTTACATGCTCAACCTGCATACAGACTGATCAGAGAGAGGGGGTGGGGCTCATGATGTCACTGAAGGGAGGTACTGATGGCTCTCTTTATTTGCTCACACAGCATTCAAATTTCAGAATAAAAGAGAAAGTATAATTTTGATACATACATGAATAACAACAATAATAAAGGGCCTTAAAATAATTATTTTACTGTCAAGTATTTTGAAGAACTTACTACATACTATTATGTTTTATTACAAGTAATACTGCATGATCAATTTCAAACAGGATTTTTGGGACATAACCTCTTTTTAATCCTTCAAAGCAATTGCTGTTGCAAGTAGCCAAGGATCTCATGAAGATAATAATATCTCTAATTTTGTGGTGAGCAAAGAGTATGTAAAACTATGAACACATTCCACAAAATTGGAAGAACCACTGAGAGGAACCAAGACTTTTAAACTAAGGCCCTCTCAAAGATCACAATGAAGAACCACTGAGAGGAACCACGACTTAAAACGTGTCCCTGCTGAAGATCATGGTAAAGAAACACTGAAAAGAACCAAATCTTGGACTGAAGACCTCCTTAAGATCATAAGAATGGTAGCCAAAGCTCCTTGTGAAAAAATCCCTAAGACAACGAGGAAGAACCGAGAAGAAACAGGGTTGAGAAGAAGTAACCCAAGCTCCTCTATAGTGTGTCTGATGGTATAGTTAAGATACGAGTAGTTCATAATTCATTATGAGCATTATATCTGTACAAACATTGCTTTAGGCCTGATATTCATAATCTCAGGCCGGTGTTGCTGAGTCATTATACACGTGTACTCAGCAGTACGGGTTCTAATTAAGTGCAGCAGAATGAAACAGGTGTTGATTTGAACAGGCTTCTTTCAGTAACCTTGGAGCTTTCGGTGCCCTGCCTGCGATCCCAACTAATTAATAACGAGCTGCAAGATAAAGAGTGATGTGATGTTTGAGGAGCAAATCAAATCAGCGTGACGGCATTAACTCACTTAAGGACACATTACTTCTCCAGCAGAAGATACATGAGGGTGAGAGGACTTAGGAGAGAGATCCATTGTGGGTAGGAGAGGGACCTAACCTGATTAAGAAAGAATTCCTTTTCCTGTACACATCACGGCTGATGGATGAAATGGACCGGCATGCCCGTTACCCGGACCCTCAGATTAGGCTTTCCCGGAATACACTGGCGATTGTTCCCGCTGATTGTAACACTCGTGTGTTCCCGCAGCTCTTTAAAAAGTAACCCGATCTGCTCGGACTAGGCTTTCGGTCCAGTCCTCCGGCCTTTTAACTTTCGATGTCTGCGCTGCTATGGAGCAAGAATGTCTGAGAGGAGATGGAACACATCATTCGGACAGACAGAGAGAGTGAGAGAGAGAAAGGGTGAGAGAGGTGATATCGGGAACACTGAAGTACTTAGCTGACTGGTGGTGAGATTTAAAGAGATTCTTTTGGAACATATTTTTTCCGTATTTGTTCTCAATTGACTGTGATGGGTCAAACGTGGCAGGCCGGCTTACAACGGACCAGTAAACACCATTAAAAGTGCAGACAGAGTTTTCACTGGGGACGCCACCCCCAACGCCCCTTCACTTTAAATGTCTAGTTTACATCCAGTATACTGGACCGGTTTTCATAACAGAAAGACAGAAAGACAGACCTCAGCCCTGAGCTGCAACTGTTTTCTCTGGAACGATGGTGCTTCATCCAGTACTTTTGGATGAGATCAGTTATCATCCAAAACATTGGCCTCATTAATATTTATCACTGAGTGCAATCAAATCCTTGGATTGCTGCCTCTGCCCCTTACCTTCCATGTTAAAACAGGGAATCTATTAAACTTGGTGGCACCAGGACCAGGTTAGAGAAACACTATCGTAACCATAAGCTCACCCTAAACCAAACCTAAACCTGAATTTAAACCTTAATCCTGGTCCTAATCATAAAATTTGACTTTCACCAGTTACATAAAGCCATGATATTCCAGGCTTTCCAGCCTGTCATTCCTGTAGATTCTCTGTGGATTTGGGATCAGATTCTCATTGTTTACACATGTGTAAATTGGAGTAATAGTATCTAAAAGAAGAAATGTGCAAACCTATCTGATGCATTTTCCCTCACACTGGAATGTTCGGGGGTTGTTTTATTGTTCTTCCGTTTCCCAGAGACACAACGGGGAGGATCAATCAATCTACAGAGCACTAAGCTAATTAGCTCGAGTATTAGACAAGACTTAACCAGTAATTTGACAGTATCCAGAAAATTATTAGAGCCAGCACTGTTAGGGTCTCCATTCTGATCTATTAAGAGTTTCCTAATGACTGTGGCTGATATATATGATGACGATGATGGTGCTGAAGAGGAGGAGGAGGAGGATGGTGTTTGGCCAGGTTTAAGAACTTAAGCAGATAGACACGTCTCCTTGTTAAAAGCCTTTATGTGCAATCGCTTTCATTAAATTGGTCTGCAAGTGGCATTTCAGAGGCTACAGAGCTTCTCTCCGGCTAAAATCTAATTAGTGCAGATTTACACATTTCCTTGTGCAGTCTAGGTTTTAATTAATCTACTCTCCAGGATGCAGTGCAGTTACACGACTCCCTAGGGTAATACACACTGCCTTCCCCAACAACACTGCGACAAGAACATGTGTTCAGTAATGTCTCCTTATTACATAAACATGCATCAGATAACTGGAGCTGCGAGATAAGAGAGATATCTTTAATCTTACTACGCAGAATTGAGTCATCAAAGAAGTCGTAGAAAAGATGTTTAGAAGTCAAATCTCAAATTTGGACCATTTAAAGTCATACTCTGTTAAATGGTACAGGAGCAGATTAACCTCCAGGACAATTCTGTGGGACGTTTTTGTAGTTTGACATACTTTTTGTCACCATATTAATATTTTTAGGATACAGTCACACGCATCAGGTATTGTTATATTCAGATGATCCTAGGATACTCAAATTTGTCTTCATTTGAGATAGAAATTTTTTGACCATGACCAAAATTTTACTTTTAATTTTTAAGATTTTTGTATTATTTTCCATGAAAAGGACTAAAAACACTTTATATCTTTGAAATCTTGTTAGAAATTGATCATCCAGTTTGCCTTAGAGCTGAAAATGTAAGAATTATTCATAATAATAGTATAATATAATGGATATTTATAATAATACAGCACTATTTGCTGACCAGTCAGAGCAGTAAACCAAGGCCATACGGCCCAGTGCTGTGAAATTTTAACTAAATAAAAACACAGTTCTGAGTAAATGTGCCTGATTTGTTTTCTTGATCACAGAAAGGAAGAGAGTAGTAAAGTGACCCAACTGCTGAGACATCTTGACATCAACATTATGTATAAATAATGATAAGTGGATTGCAATCTTACCTCTTAGACCCAATATGTAAGCCCATAGCTAGTTTAATCAGCCTTAAAATAGAACTGGGTGGCTCAAGTGTGTGTATTTGTATTTGTTTTATTTGCATGGAGGGGGGTCCACAACACATTAGCACACTCACAGTGTGGGGACTGAAAATACCGTGGGGCCGGTTTGCCAGCGAAAAAACTTGAGACTTGATATGAACTCCAGCCTAAAGACTCGTGACTTGACTTCACTTGCACTCTAGTGTAAGGAGTCCTGACTACACTTGGACTCTAGTGTAAGGACTCCTGACTTGACTCGACTTGGACTCTAGTGTAAGGACTCCTGACTCGACTTGGACTCTAGCCTAAAGACTTGACATGACATGACATGACATGACTTGTGAGCGTTAACTCTACAGAGTTTAGAGAATGTCCTTCCTGTTGCCTGTTATGCTAAACAGCAGGATATTAAAATGAATTACCTCTCATAAAGTATTCAGACTGTGGGAGGGCCGAGTGTTGCTGCGTCGTCAGAGGAAACAGAGAGAGCTTCTCTACATTACAATCCCCCGACCAGTGCAGCAGCAGGATTATTCTCCAGCCTTCAGAGGGCCGAGAGTGACCTACTTGAAGAACGGTGACGCGCAGCCAGCCCACATTAAATCACACTCAGCCTTATCACACACACACTCACTGCAGCTGCAGAACACACACTGAGCCGGTCCACACACCTTTTATGTTCCAAACCCTCACACACACACACACACACACACATATCCACTCATGTAGACACACATATGCATGCAAATATTACACGTGTCCACTCACTCACAGACACGGATCTACACAAATACGTAGATCTGCACATAAACACATTCATTTAAATAACCACTGCATGTACTATACACACACCGGTCGGCCATAACATTATGACCACCTTCTCGATCATACAGGATCTCTTTGTGGTTCTATAATTCCAGACTGTAGTTCATCTGTATCTCTGCAGATTTTATTCTCCTCCTTTCACCCTGATCTTCAATGCTCAGGACCCCACAGTGAGCGAGGTTTCAGTGAGTGTAGGACACTTAAACATAAACATAGTAAATAAATGTAGACTAGCAAGGCTATTGTATAAGCCTAGTTTGTGGACAGGAAACACACACACACACACACACAATTTCCTTCATTTATTAACATGCAAAATATGAGCAGCTACCTGTAATAAGATCAAATAAAACCCTGACTCAAGCAACGTGTTTTTCCAAATTCACTAATCTAATTTGAAGATGAAAGATAACAAGCATGCGCTCACATTTGGATCTGAGAAGGCGCACACACGAGGAGTAGGAATGCACATAGAAACAAAGCTCAGAATGGAACTCTCTTCTTCTTTTTTTCTGAGGTCAGGGAAAATGCCATCTGCTTTGACATTACAGTGTTATGGCATGTGCCATAGGACCTCATAAAAATCTTATAACCTGCAAAATGAAACTCACTTAAGGTCCAGATGAAATATACATAACATGTCATGTCATTACAGGGTCATGGCTGTACAAGTAAAGCCTTCAGATGTCATAACATGCTGGTTTTCCAACCTGGAATGTGACTAACACAGCCGATGTCAGAGAAGATCAGCGTCACGTGGCTGTGATGAAAAGCAGCCTTTATTGTAGAGATACGTCTATGAAAACCTTTTACAGTCATTACTGTGCAATTATTTGTACTGTAATATTTCAGTACAAATACCATGAATGTTCCGACCAATCAGACTCTTCCGATTGGAACCAGATTTACCTGCAGCACATAACAATGGAAACTGACTGTAAATGTAAGCAAATCAAAAAAGACATCGTTTTACATTGTAAAATAAACCTTTACACCTAGTACAAACACATTCCTTTAGCTGTATCCTACTGATTTTATTTCAGCCAATGATTGGAGTTAATATCACCACCTCTAGGTCACTTCAAGTTCAACATTTCTGCTGCTTAATCGTGATTGGTTCATCCCATCTGACCTTTCAGTCTTCTCACATGCCAGGTTGAGATGGTCAAACAGCTCTAAAACTACCGTAATATCTCTACCTTGCTGGATCAGACACAGCAGTGCTGCTGGAGTGTTTAAACATCGTGTCCACTCACCGTCCACTCTGTTAGACACCCCTACCTAGTTGCTCCACCTTGTAGATGTAAAGTCCGAGACAGAAGCTCATCTGTTTCTGCGCAGCTTGCTGCTAGTTGTATATTTCTTGTTGTTGGATTGTTCTCAGTCCAGCAATGACACTGAGGGTTTAATCACCGTAGCAGCACTGTTGTGTCTGATCCACTCATATTACACACCAACACACCTCCACGTCAGTGTCCCTGCGGTGCTGAGAATGACCCACCACCCACATAATAGCTGCCCTGTGGTGGTCCTGTGGGGTTCTGATCATTGAAGATCAGGGTGAAAGGAGGAGAGTAACGTCTGCAGAGAAACAGATGAACTACAGTCTGGAATCATAGAACTACAAAGAGCTCCTGTGTGATCAGAGGAGCTGATAGGATGAAAAGTGAAAGTAGAAACGAGTCATAATGTAGCTCTAAGATCCCAGCCATTCCACCCCAATCAAAAGAATGGACACCCAGCATCCAAGATTTGGTGCTACACCCCTGAAACCAATCATCCACCTATCACTCTGCAGCTGCAGTGTAAATATTCCGACTGTGTCTAATCAAGCTCTGAATCTCTGTGCTGTTCCCATTCAGCCCTGCTCACAGCTGTAGTAGAATAGCCTGTGGAACAGTTTCTGGGTCAAAGTAAAGATGATTCCCCTGATGTTTCTTCTTTTATGGTGTTGTCATACATTTTCGCCAGGCGTCAGTGAAAAGAGCCATCAATCACTCCTGTAATACTGCAGTTTAAAATGCAGCGTGTCCTCCTAACCGGTGGTGGGTAAAATGAACATAACATTAGTCTCTCTGAGCTCTCTCTGTAATTGCGACTTCAAAGTGGCATAAAGACTCTATAATAGGTACGTGGTGTAGAGGGTGAGTGGTTGACCCTGGAGACTAATTTTAAACGTGGAAAAGAGCACCAGATTAATGTCCTCTATGGTGTAGCTAGCAAGAGCCAAGAATGGCTGAATGAAAGTGTTCTGTAATTTAAGAGCAAAAGCGCATTTAGAGCATGACCCAGACGCAGCGAGGAGTCCGAAACAACTGGAATTGAGCATTTTGCTGGAGGTGGATCAACACTTTAATCCAGTAGAAATTTTCTGCAAAATCCCATGCCACGCAGAACATGATTTCTCTTGGAGAACAGTGAGGTTAACCCCTTCGGGCCGAACAGAGACAGGAGACAAGTACAGCAGAACCTGTTCTAATTGTTCTGTAAAGGGAAACACTGTATTTGGATATGTATTCAGATTAAACCCCAACCCAAAGTTGAACCTAACCATAATCTGCGTCCTAAAACCAATAAATATGGTTGTTTATCTTAGCCCTGTGTGTACGTTTTTGGACAAAATGGACAAAACGTGCATACGTTGAAATTAATATCTTCAGGCCTCAGTGTCATGTCTCTGTCATCGTCTAGTCCTGTGCACCTCTTGTATTATTTGTTGTGTTTTCCCATGTGCTCCTAGCACATGCTTTGTGTTTTGATTTGTTGTTTTTTTCAGTCTTGTCTCCTCCCTTGCTCCGCCCATTCCCATCTGTGTCTCATTTGCAACCCCGCCCCTTCGTAATCAGTTTGTTCCAGGAATGTTGTCTTGTATTTAAGACCCTTCCTTTCAGTCAGTAGAGATTCTGTCAGTATGTGTTTGTTTGCCATTGTTTGTTCGTATCCCTGGTTTTGTTCTTTGTTTTATTAAATTCTCAACCCCAGCATTTACCTCTGCTTCCCTGACACTTGGTAAATATGCTGTCGGAGCTGACTAGCATTTGGATCCACATAGCAACCAAGTACAAGCCGAGAAACCATTTCAGTTGACGTTCGTTGTTTGAAACCTCCCCTCACTTTCCAACAGAGAAACCTGCTCTATGTAGCCTATGCAGATCTCCCGCTGCCCCAGAGCAGATCTCTGCTGGGAAATGAATAAACCGATTAAACAAAGCAAAAATAATGAAATATCTTTGGAGACAGACATGGGTACGTCAAGGTTGTCAGTATCTCACACTCTTGTAGCAGCATGGAGCAAAAAACACAGCGTGTAGAGTCATGATATTTGTCATCTGTAGTTCCTTCTTGGGGTGGAGTGGACAGAGTGTATAATATAAATGTACAATAGAAATTGCAGCACAATATGTAAACAATGGCATGTCAACAGAGTAAGGACTCTCTTGAGTTCTTGCTGATGTTGCCAGATGTTGAGTGGTATGTGTGTTTAGATTCAGTGAGGAAACTGTGTCAACAGGGTGTGTTATGGATTGCCTATTTGCATTGTCAAGCGACTGGTTCTACACTACGGTACGTAGTAAACCCGATCATTTCAGTTCACTTAGTGATTTACAAGATCCAAGATTACACATCTCATGGTAACTACAACATCAGGCTCGTGACATGGGTAAGATTGAGCTTCAATCCTGCAAAATCCAGGTCCTTAATTTTGAGGAAAGGAACAGTGACTGACCGGTTCCACTCAGACACTGAGATTCCATCACTGTCAGAAAAGTCATGTGAAAGACCCTATGGCATGCCACCTCGACATGTGGCACAAGTGTGGGCTTGACTGTTGTGCGTTGGCATGACTGTTACCTTCTTAAATCAGGATATTCCATTTTTGGATGGACTTGTCAATGTGCACCAAGAGAATGTAGCCTGGGAGGAATGACAACACTGGTGGTGAAGAGGGAAGGACACACCCAATATGCAAATATATGGTAAAAGGAGCCAATGAGAAAGATATGTTGTACTCAACATCAGGTGGACTGTACGGGTCACTACTGATTCAACTATTTGCTTTTTGGAGAAACATCAACTTCAGTGTGCTGTTTTAAGTGTGGACCAATCGCTGTCTGGTCGCCAGTGGAAACAGTTAAAACTCAATCCTAATCCCACTTGTTCACATTTCACTTGAATTAGGAAAATGGTCAAAAACACAATCACTGATTCATTTTTTCCAGTGTCAATTTCCAGTATTACCAGTTTAAGGGCATACTGAATTCTGTTTTTTTTTTTTTTTTTTTTTTTTTCTTTCTATTTTTTTCACAATTCCTTTTTTTCCTGTTCAGAGTTTTCTATTTGTTTGTATGTTTTATTTGTTATTTTTCCTTTAAGGAAATATGTGGAATTTAAGGAAAATCCCAGAATTCCCAGGGCCCTACCAATGGCAATACACTAAGCTCCATAATAATAATATAATAAGCTGGTTCGACTCAAAGATCCCATTTCAACAAACCATAGGATTACAGTGTATCAGAAGCTGTGGTTCAGGCTCAGATGCTCAGGTAACAAGAGTAGTTGTAATTCATTACTTTCCACCTCTGGGCTCTGCATAGTCAGCTCCACTTTACTTTTCCCCCAGCTGCGAAGCCCCTGGTATGAAACACTGCCTCCATTCTGACATTTATAGTCCGTCTGGTCCAGTCTGGCTTAGGCAGGATTGCTAAATAAACACAGGCGTGCAGCTGGAGATAGGGTTCCATTCTTCCTTTCAGCTAAGACTTTGCGACTGTAACTCAAACCCTTCCGTTTAGGCTCCTCTTGCTCGGCTGTCTAGAACCGGCTACTTTTCTTTGTGATAGAGGAGGATTTTCGACTAAGACCCGCATTACGTCTCGACTGGGCTGAGATTTGCCAACTGCACACGTTTTGTATTTCAAAGTAAGTGGGACAACAGGCCTCTGTAAGCACGAGGCTTTGCTACAAAAACAATTTAATCATTGCTGCGTGACCTGAGGACCCTCGTTTGAATGGGCAGTGTTGTGTTCAGAACAAACAGAGGCTGTTCTGATGGTCTGCTCCTCTGACCAAGGCTGAAACTCAAATGATGGGAAAGTAGACCCTTAAACTTTCAGACGTCCATATTTACTGTTTTGTATGGTGTTTAAAGGTTATTGCGGTCAGGTAGCATGACCGTATGTGAGGTGGGATGGAGCTGGGGCACGGAGGAGGTAAACGAGGTTCGTGTTTCCGGATGCCTCAGAATAGTTGGGTGACCTGATGACGATTGCTGAAGGGTGACCTGAAGACGAGTTTGAAAAAGAAGATAGCTGCTGCAGTTTAAACTTTGAGGGTGGAGACATGTATGGCAAAGTGGATGCTTGCAGAAGCAGTGGAGATGATGAGAAGGAAAGGGAATCGAGTGGATAGTATGGAAACCTCTGAAGCATTGCCAGCCAGTCCAGTAAGTGGAGAGGGTTGTTGGAGAAACAGCCTGGAGGATTAGATCCTGGGAGATGAGTGATACATGCATGTACATTCAATTCCAATTCAGATTCTGTACTTATGAACATATTTGACATTTGGTCTTGTATTGAAAGATGGAGGTGATATAATTAAGACATCAAATTTAATAAAATTCAAATTTCTTGTGAGGAAGAAGTTCACATTCATCACTGCTCAGAATGTCTAAATTGGAATCAGGTGGAGCACATCAGCTGCCAAAGATTAGATTAGTTTCCTCTTGATTGTGGAAGTGAGTGGGATCACTAAGGCGAGATCCAAAGAGCTCTCTGAGGCCTTCAGAAAGAAGGGTTGTAGATGCAGATGAGTCTGGGAAGATGTTCAAAAAGATCTCAGAACAGTTTGAAATCAGCTGTTCCACTGTCCAGTAAATAATTTACAAGTAGAGAACATTTAAAACAACTGCCTACGTGGTCAGGTCAGGCCGTCCTAGTAAGTTCAGCTTGAGAGCTGAACACAAGATGAGTAAGGATGTCTCCAACAATCCTAAAATGTCATGGGACCTACAGGTAGTTCTCGCCACAGCTGATGTCAAAATGCAGCATCTGCTATCAGAAAGAGACCAAACGTGAATGTTTACATCACGGTGCCGGAAGGTAACACCCATGCAGCCACGTGGGATCCCAAAACAACCTCAGCACCTTCCCACCAGCCCCTTGGGATACTGTAGCAACCACTTTGCAACCTTATAGTAACAACTTGGGTTGCTAAATGAACTGCCAAGCAACACCGAGGCAACCACAAGTGTCTTTGAGTGCTGGAACACCTACCTTGTTTGGTCCAGACTTTCTGACTGTTCAGTTAAGCGGTGATGACACAGTGTAGTAAAGTTGAGCTGTACCATGAAACAAGACCTAACCTAACCTAACCGGACCAAAAGAAAATAATGTAACAAAAATATGAAACGTGGTTTGAAGCTTACTATGAACTAGTGTGTGTTGCTCTAGCATAAGTGGATCAGACACAGCAGTGACTCACGGTGTCACTGCTGGATTGAGAACAGTCCACCAACCAGAGGAAAAAAAAAAAAAAAAAAAAAGTATTCATCCATCGGTGTCCTCTGAGCACCGATGAAGGACTAGAGGTTGACCAACACAGCGCAGAAACAGATGGGCACTACACTGTTTTTGTTATGTGTAACATTTCCATTGTCCATGAGATTTATGAATAACATTGATAAAAATCATTTAATTTCCTTCATAACTCATAAAAAAGTTTGTTAAAATGAGCCGTCTTGGCTGGAGTGCTGTCATGTCTATCTTCAGTGGTTTAGACTTTTGCCCCGTGCAGTAGGGTGGGCTAAACTGCTGTTTGATTAGCTGGTCCATGTCAGAAAGTCTACTTACAACGAAACCTACAATAAGAAGAAAACAGATGATGTCCATTATGGTGTTCTAACCTTTTGGGGGTCTGAAAAGGTTAGAATACAAACACGCTTCATCACTGCCCAGCAGTACAGATTTAACCCAGCTGTGGTACTGAGCGCACATTCCCAACACTAGTGAATTCGGGAGGTGTGAACACGCAATCTGAGTGGTGGGCAGCCTCCTCAGCACCCTGGGAGCAATTAGGGGGTTAGGTTCCTTGCTCAAGGGCACCTCAATCTTGGCGGCACCTCGGTTAGACATTGAGGGAGAAGAAAGCACTGTGCTTTCGCCCCCGGGCTGAACTGGTGACCTTCCGTTTTCAAGTCCACTTCTCTCAACTTTAGGAAAAAGCTTTTGATTTATGTCAAAGTTAATATTGGTTCAGAGAAAAGTGGACACCCTGCCTATACATCATGGACCACTCTGAGCCATGGTCATGGCCAACGAGGATATTTGGCTTATTTACACATAGAACATGAGGTGTTTAATTAAAATTCAGGGTCAAGTTATAGGAAATTTCCTCAAGCCAAGGTCCGGGACATCATGATGTCTAACGGGCATTATGATTCACTACTGCTTCCTGTATACTGACGCAGGCTAGTAGTTCTATCAACCTTTATGTCGTTACAATTCAGTGTATTTCAGTGATATTTACTGTCAGTTTTCACATTGAACTGGACCAGTAATAAAAAACAAACACTGGAGATCAAAAAAAAATAAATAAATAAAAAAGATAAAATAAATGCTCTTTTGGGGCATTTTTGGGACAACAGTGTCGTATGGAGTGAAACCATTAACAGTGTAAATGTGGAGACCAGTCATTGTTTCAGATATGAATGGGACTCACAATGTTCAACATGACGTCTGTTTTTGAATAAAGGCCTTCCTTTCAACAAAAAGAGCCAATCAGCTTGCTGGTTATGCCGAGAATAGAAGAGAGTTGAGTAGAGATATAAAGGTATTCATAGCTTATGTGTCAGATATTTTAGAGCTGAAACACTTGGCTGCATTTCACTCTGTGCTCTGATAGAAAATCTGTCCTGAACATGGTACAATTCCCCTCATGACCACTCGGAAAAGTGAGCCAAAATGGATTGTTTCAGAGCTACGTTCCAGTTGGGCGTGGGAACATTTTCTGAATGTTCTACCAAACATTATGTGTTACTTAGCACTGCACTGCGCTGACCCAACATTTTTAATGCTGTCCTGATAAATTTTCCTCAAGGGCAGTGTACAATCTGGACAAACTGTTATTAGTTGCTTGTACATGCAAAAACAGTGACAGTTATTATAATGTCATGGACAGGAATGGACAATATTATCATTTATCACAATTATTTCTAGGACAATTTAGAAATAAAAGAAATAGTTCTTGTGACAGACCTAGTGTCATGTGATACTAGTTGCAATTGGTCTGTGAGTTTCCTGGTCCTCTAAACCCAAAGGAAAATTAAACATTTTTTAAATAGTGAATTGGTTATAGGTCCAGCCTGGACATAGCCAAGGTCAGAATCCACTGGTTTGCAGGTCTGCAGTCCACTTATTAGCAACCTCTGACCTAAAACTTTGGAAATGTGTTACATCATCAGGCCGGACGTTTGTACAAAAAGTATATTCAGGTTCTCACTCTTCAAAAATGGTGATAAAAGCTCTTTCTTCTGAGAAAAACTCCTCAAATCTACGTCAGAAGAATCAATTTTGGACGTCGTTTCAGCGCACGCCTCCACTCTCTTTATCAGGATCATTATGACAGGGAGAGTAGCAGACCTAAACCATGTCCTTGTGTTGCTGGTCTCTGAAGAAGGGTTGTACAGATTAGTGCCCTCTCCGGGTGTCCACTGCACACTGGAGTGAATTATTTAGAGGATTCTTTTTCAGCTGTGGGACGAGTTAATTCAGCGTCTGTTCAGACTCATTCTATCATGTTCCCCCACCCACGTTTTGAAATGGATACGTACCTGAAAAGGAAGCGCACTGGAGAGCTATACACGGCACGCTGGCGACAGTCTGGTGGGGTGGCAATGCAATCTCTACTCTCAGTATCCAGCACCCAGGAGAACAATTTAAAGTATAATTGTTTGCCCAGTGGGCTCTTGCAGACCAGTCACGTGAAAACAAACGGATCATCTGAATTTAGATGAGATAAAATAATTCAATTTTCTCTGTGATATAAGCAAGCTTTTTGAAAATAATGGAATCATATCACATTGCATTGATACACAGATCAACCATAACATTATGACCACCTCCTCTTTTGTAGGACACTTTGTAGCTCTATAATTAGACACCTTTCAACCTGATCTTCAATGCTCAGGACCACCACAGAGCAGGTATTATGTGGGTGGTGGGTCATTCTCAGCACTGCAGTCACACTGACATGGTGGTGGTGTGTTAGTGTGTGTTGCACTGGTATGCATGAATCAGACACAGCGGTGCTGCTGGAGTGTTTAAACACTGTGTCCACTCACCGTCCACTCTATTAGACACTCCTACCGAGCGTCTCTCCTTGTAGATGTAAAGTCAGAGATAGAAGCTCATCTGTTTCTGCACAGTTTGTGTTGGTCGTCCTCTAGTCTTTCATCAGTGCTCACAAGACGTTGCCGGCTGGATATTTCTTGTTGGTGAACTGTTGTCAGTCCAGCAGTGACACTGTGGGGTTTAAACACTCCAGCAGCACTGCTGTGTCTCATCCACTCATACCAGCACAACACACCCTAACACACCACCACCACGTCAGAGTCACTGCAGTGCTGAGAATGACCCACCACCCACATAATACCTGCTCTGTGGGGTCCTGACCGTTGAAGATCAGGGGAAATGGTGAATTATAAAGTGCTCCTGTATGGTCAGTGTTGCTGATATTTACATTTACGGCCTTGGATGAGCTCTCTGGTGCTCCAGCCAATACTTTTGGGATGAGCTGAGGATGAGGTGAAGTGGTCCTGGGGTCAGTAATACTCTTGTCACTGCAATCAAATCCTCACAACAATGTTTCAAAATCTATGAGAAAGCCTTGTGTGGGAGGTAGAGACAGAAACTCCAACAAAATCAGGATAAACTCTTGGCATTAGACGTTTGAGATCTAGCTGTTCTGCTATAATGGTGACGCGTTTGTACGAGTGACCATGGTGGTGTTTAGTCTTTCGTAACAATAGACATGCGTAGGTCAGAAGATCAGGATACAACTAAGGATGCTGCACAAGTGAAGCCATAAAAGAACCTGTTTCGGTTGCAAAAAGAACCATGTTTCTTAAGAGTGAAGAACATTTTAAAGAACAGTCACTTGACGTTAAGGCTGTTTACCAGTTTAAAGGTTATTTATTGTGTTTATTTTATTAGTGTTATCTTGCTGTGGAGTAATTACCTCAGCCTGGCCACAGGAATATCAATACATGAATGTCGTGACATATTTTGCAAATGACAAATAAACCTTTGACTCGACTTGACTTTATCGATTTTAGTTTGAGCCCGAAATCCCCTCCACGAAGCCAAGCCGCTCTGTATACGGTGGCACACGGCTGGTTTAATGAACCAGTATTGGCTTCCACAGCCCCTGAGACACACGTTTAGGAGGAAAAAGGACGAGTAAATCAGGTCATTCCCTGCTTAAACTGAACATGCTCTACTTCCGTTTATTTTTTTTTCATACGGTGTCTAATATCTGAAAATCACTGGATATTTCATTGGAAGTTGGTGGTTTATTGCACTGCTGTCAGAAGGGCACATCACAGGGGACATCAGCTCCAGACTGACCACCAGTAATCCAAGACTGTAGAGAAAGGATTTTCATTACCGGCCAAGAGTTCAGACTGGAGTCTCACCTCATACAACTGTGCAGTTATTCGGAGGAAGAGAGGAAGACTGAAAGGAATAGAGCTTAAAGACAAATAATGTGGTAAATAATCCTACAGATAAAACAGATGCAATAAAAGTGGGAATGAAGCCACATTAACTCCAGTCTGAATTAGATTATGAGACTGTAAGGATAGTAATTAAGATTAATATTAAGATTGTTCAACTCAGTTTTAGTCATTTTAAATAGTACTTTCAGTGAAATTGTCTTTTTCTGCTGGAAAATAGAAGAAACATTTCAATTTGAATACATTTATTCACTGAGTGATAAACAGTAAAGTGTGTTTGTTGTCATTCTTCAATATAACTTGTAAACGTTGGAATGAAGTGTCATTATTGGAGCCCAGCAGTGCAGCACTGAGCAGCAGCAGCAGCACATTACAGCCCCCCCCACATACTACACAGTTCCGAAGGAGATCTACTCTTCCTGCCAGAGAACCATACAGTCTACAGTCCTGAAGAAGTACATGCAGTAGTTCTTGAAAATTCCCCTAAATTCCTAAAGTCATTCCTGTGACTTAATTATCCAAGTTCCCCCAACTTAGCTATCTCATTCCCATGATTAACTGTCTCATTCCCATGACTTAACTATCTCATTCCCATGACTTAACTCTCTAATTCCAACAATTTAACTGTCTAATTCCAACAACTTAACTATCTCATTCCCATGACTTAACTGTCTAATTCCAACAACTTAACCATCTCATTCCCATGACTTAACTATCTCGTTCCAAATTAACTGTCTCATTCCCATGACTTAACTGTCTAATTCCAACAACTTCACTACCCTATTCCCATGACTTAACGATGCCATTTCCGCACCTTTTTAATTCATGTCCAGGCCTTACTAAGCCGTGGCCATGTCTTATTTTTTTTACTTATTCAATATGTCACCTTAGTATGTTCCTGCAGTGGAATAATAATTAATAAATGTAAGACGAGCACGGCTGGTACATTAGAATCCTATTTATCTGAATAAATAAATTACCTTTATGGATAAAAGCAGCTGCAGGTCCATGCAAGACATTAACATGAAAATAGCAAAGATTATATAACCCACAGTCTTGTGAACTTTATTAAAATAACATATTAAAATAACAGAATGTGTCTGAAGGAGTAAGAGGAAAGACACATTACTCTGCAAGACAGCAAATATTAACAAAGTAGTCAGTGTTGATTCTGCGCTGTGGAATAAATGGACTGAAATATCATATCAGATATAAATGATCATTAGATTAGAGAGTAATGCCCTGAGAAATGTATTTGAAATGAGTCAGAGCAGGGAAGGTAATATGTGATAATATGTGATATAAATATTTTAGCAGAGACACTTTCTTCAGCCGGAGCCGAAATCACACATTCATATCCAGTGTGTATTTGCTGCATTCATTTTATAGACATCTGAATCAGTCTTCAGGGAATAGAGTGATGGAGTAAAAGAGTGTATTAGTGGAGTGCTACAGTAATTTGGGGCTTTTGGTTAAATCCCCCGGGACACGTGACTGTGTTCCAATTACTGGAGGACAAATAGCCACACGGAAAGTTTACATGTTTATGCAGCAGAAAAAAGAAAGAAGAACACACGGAAAAGAGCTGCAAGTCTTGTTCTTGATTATACATCTGCAGTTGTTTTCTTTCTTCCTCTAAAAAAAATCGTCTTCTTTCACCACAGCAGATCATCTGCCTCCATCTTGCCCTATCCCCTGCCTCCTCTACTGTTAAACCAACCATCTCCATGTCCACCTTCACTACATCCATAAACCTTCTCTGAGGTCTTCCTCTTCTCCTTCTCCCCAGCAGCTCCATCTCCAAAATTCTTTGTCCAATATATCCACTATTCCTCCTCAACGCATGTCCAAACCATCTCAACCAGGCCTCTCTGGCTTTATCTCCAAGCTGCTCCACCTTCACTGTCCCTCTGACCTGCTCATTTCTAATCTTGTCCATCCTTGTCGCTCCCAACGAAAATCTCAGCGTCTTCATCTCCGCCACCTCCAGCTCAACCTCCTGTCTTTTAGACAGAGCCACGGTCTCCAAGCCAGACATCATAGCAAAGTGTTGCCTCAGTATTATCACTTCTGAGGACTCTAATGCCCACGTGAAGTGATTTATGTGTTGTTGTGGTGTAAACGGAGACATTCTGGTGGGTCTTCTGCTTCTTTACTCCACTGAGCTGAGGACATGTGTGTCAGGGCTCATGCATTGAATGTGGATGTGAGTTCTGCCAGAGTCGCTTGTATGTTACACACACACACACACACACACACACACACACACACACACACACACACACACACACACAGAACAGGCTCTGGCCCCTGTAGCAGAACATCTGACACTCTAGTGTCTGCATCCAGGCTGGAAGCCTAATACAAAAATACACCAATAGACAGGGTGTATCATCACCAACCTTTCATATGTCACTTCATGACTCAAAAACAACAACAATGGGCCAGGGGGCTTCAGAACACAGCTCACACTCACTCCCCCTCTCCCACCTGCTCTGCATCACCCCATCTCCTCTCTCACACACTTGACATCTACACTCATATGGAAGGACAGGACTATTCTGCTCTACACTGAAGACATACTCTGGATTTGCCTCCTGTTGTGCAGTGCTGCATTCACAAACCCCCCCCCCACACACACACACACACACACATTGTATATAGTAATGCTTTGTGTCCTATGCACAATGTCTGCGTGCATTGTTGGCCTCCTTTTACGTTATTCATCAGTAGTCAGTGACACTAACATGGTGGTGGTATGTTAATATGTGTTGCACTGGTACAAATGGATCAGACGCAGTAGTGCTGCTGGAGTTTTTAAACCCCTCGATGTCCCTGCTGGATGAAGCCTGGTCTACCGACCAGAAATATCCTGCCAACACTGTCCAGCCAACATTGCGGACAGAGGAGCTCTGTCCCTGACTACGTAGTTGAGCCTATTAGAGTGAGCTGTGGTTGGAGACAGTGTCTAAACACTCCAGCAGCAATGCTGTATCTAATCCAGGGGTGGCTCTATTAGTTGGTGGACAGTCAGTTGTTGAAGTTGATGTGTTGAAGCAGCAGAAGCATGAGCATCTGAGACACTCTGACAAACTAAACTGTGATTTGCTAGATGACTGGGTCAGAACTTCTTTAAAACATCATGCAGGTCTTGTGGGGTGTTCTCAAAGATGTTCCAAGCGCAGCTGTTGAACCAGCTCAACACTCACTGATTCTCATGGAGGCCTCATCTCACAACCAAAGGATGCTCTGCTAATGTCTTAGTGCTAGATACCAAAGGGGTCTTGTGGAGTCCAGGCCTTGTTGGTTCAGATCTGTACTTAGTAGGCACATGGTTTTAATGTTATGGCTTTTTGATCTGATCAGTGAGTGCAGTTTCAGCGTTTGTGTAATCTGACCTTCTGTTCACAAGTATAAGATTGTCTGCGGCTGTATTTTTATCTTAAACATCACTATGATCCTCCAGTCAGTGCTGATGAGTCACCCGCCACTGGCCTCATTCAAACTCCTCTATAGCTTCACCAAATGAACATTACAGCCCATAATATTCCAGCCCTGCTTAGTTCCTCTGTCTCGCTAATAAAAGACCGGGGTATAAAAGCGAGTATAAAAGCCCTCCTCTTGATTTCTGTGAGCAGAAAGCACTCTCCTGCCGTCCAGACCCACCTACGTCCGACTGCGCTGGGTTATTGTAATATGCCCCCTCCATTTAGATAATTGGTTGTGAATTAATTACCGGCTTTAGCTCCGAAATGTAGCTTGGCTCGCGTCTCCTTGAGTTTGATCACTATAATTATTTAATGGAGTTTAAATAAAGTTCTTTTCTGTTGCCTGAACTGAAGCAGATCTCCACGGCAGACACTTTAAACCACACGCAGTCAAATAAGCTCTAATGTCAGACGTTGTTTGTCATTGTTAAAATGTCTTTGCTGTTGTAAAGTGACCATAAACAGGCCTTTAACTGTTCAAACATGACCATGCGTGATAAGCCGGATGTGCTTGTTTGTATTAAGTTTGACATTCCTGGGTGAATTTATCCCTGCTTTAAAGCATGTACATAAAATCCGACTATCAGGACCAACACCAAACCTCTGAATCTGTGCATCCTATTTTCAACCGTTCAATCTTTCAAATATTTTGTTCCTATGTTCCAATGTGATTTTCCACAAATTGACTGGGGGGATTGTCCATTTCACTGGCTCTACACAGCTAATCAGGATCACCACCAATGAACAGCAAATTCCAAAACACCAATATAAATATAAAATATATTTATAGTGGCTCGCCATCAGTGGTTTAATCTATTATTTTTATTATTATTATTATTATTATTATTATTATTATTATTATTATTATTATTATTATTATTATTATTATTTATTATTATTATTATTATTATTATTATTATTTTATTTTTTTTTAAATGTGGAGAGTTAACTGGAGAAAAAATAGATTTCTGAACAAAAAAGTTGCAGATTGGTGTCTATAAGTATAAAAAATATGACATTTTATAATATAGCTCTATAATATCTCTAAAACTGCTGGTCACAGCAGCCCAAAACTTGAAATGATTTGTTCAGGGCCAACATGACCAACATCTCAGGTAATAAAAACTGCTTAATTATTTTGGACTTTAATAACAGGAGCTTCTAAAAGCAGTTATAAATTTTATAAAAGTATGATTTTCCACAATTAATTACTCACAGATTCTTCACTGCACCACAACAAAAGAAAGAGTAGGTTCTGCGGTTTCTAACTGTATGTGATTTGTGCCGGAGTGTCGAGGAATTCCTGACTTATAAAGCTGAGAACACGAGGTGTGATTCTGCCCTCACAGTGAGGACTGAGGGCAGAAAGGGTTAAACACTGCTTCATTGAGCTCAATGATAAAAACATATTTCTAGTAAATTAACATATTTACTGACCGAGAGACCGTTTCAGTTCACATGAACTGTTTAAAACCACCCCTGGTCACTTCCAGCAGTGGCCTCCACTCCATGTAGTCCATGCAGATCACTTGCTGCCCTCAGAGCAGCAGATCTGGAATGCACTTACCAGGCTTATTCCTGGAC
Organism: Acestrorhynchus altus; assembly: GCA_034509495.1. Taxonomy (NCBI): domain Eukaryota; kingdom Metazoa; phylum Chordata; class Actinopteri; order Characiformes; family Acestrorhynchidae; genus Acestrorhynchus; species Acestrorhynchus altus. The sequence goes on from CM067523.1 coordinate 19,366,065, forward strand.
TGAACTGGTTCTCTGTATAAGCCACTGTATTTGTTCTACTCTTTGCAAAGTCTGAGTGGTTCCTGTCATGGAGTTTTGTCTGTATTATTGGTTTATCTGGGTCTTGAATCTGCTCTCGACGTCTGTTATTTTAGACTTTAGAAGTGTTTTCTCAGCTCCTGTCTGCGTTTATGTCTCTGGGTTTTGGTCCAGCTCTAATAAAGCCATTATGCACGTACAGCCCTCCTCAACCCCTTCATTAGGGTTTATAATTTTCAGACACAATGTTACATTTTACTGGTGTAACTTTGATAATACACCTGCGTCACAGACTGACGACTATGAAGATAAAATACCAGTTATTTATGCTAATATGACAATGAGAGACGCCTTACCAGTGTTATGGTAGCATGGTGTATTATACAATGTGGTTGTATATTGTATATACAGTAACCCCAGCTGTGAGTATTTTACATATGTTCTTCTTACATTGTACTAATGTTGCCACCTTATTTACCAAAATCTACACCAAACCCATTACTTTATCACAGTGTGACTCAAAATAATGGTTTAGTGTTTTGAAACTTGTACGTTGCACTTACCTGAACACTATCTGTCACGAAGTAAGAGACATATTATTTAAACTGTGTTGAAAATATTTTGAATATTGTTTCCAACTACAACCGCACGTCTCCAGACAGATGGAAATGAAACACCTGATTAACCCAAAGATAATGGGAATAGTGGGGTTGACACTTTGAGAAAGGAGAAAAGCTCTGTGTTTTATCCTCTTTGTAAAGCTGTCACCATGCCCTTCCATCCTCCTCAAATCGAGCCCTACTTTAGACCTGACTGTGCCACTGGTTCTGGTTTGCTAAAGTTCCGAACAGAGACACGTAAATAACTGAGAGCCTCAGGGTCTGGAGGGTTTAGAAAGCTCACCTTGTGGAAAAGGCTGAGTGCTTTTTTGACCAGGCATTTCCGCTGGCCTCTGACAGAGGAAGCTCTGGGACCCAAAGTTCGAGCTCCTCTGGCTGAAATATGGCTGAATGGACCTCAGAGGATTCAGAACATAAAAATAAGTTAAATGCTGTAATAAAGATCCTGTTTCTGCAAGAATCCAAGACAGGTTTGACCTTAAGGCTCTGCATGTGGTTCTCCCAATGCAATAACAATACATTCCTTTCATAGCAGATACTGAACAATTCATAGTGGATACTAAACAGTCCTTAGTAGTTGATGATGATGATTATGTTAATTATATATTAATTGTATAGTAATATACAAATAATAACAGTAATATATTAATTGTATAATAGTATAGTAGTTATATAGTAATTATATATTAATTATATATTAATTGTTAATATATATATATATATATATATATATATATATATATATATATATATTATATATATTATATTATATTATAATATATTATATTAATATAATTAATTATATTAATTATATTAATTAATTATATTATGTCAATTATATTGTTATTATTGTTGTTGTTGTTGTTACTATATATTAGTATTACTAAATAATTAGTAGTGGTTTATGAATAATTCTTAGTATATTATTAAACATTCATGGTGGATATTGAATATTTCATAGTGGATACTGAAGAATTCATAGTGCATAATGAATAATCCAAAAAGGATGCTAAATAATTCATAATCTATATCAAACAATTGATTGTAGATACAAAGTAATATCAAATAATTAAAATTAGTTACTGAGTAATTCATAGTGGATAAGTGAAAAATTAGTAGTGCATAATAATAATAATAATGTAATAAATAATAATAATAATCCAAACTGGATGCTAAATAATTCATAGTGGATATTAAACACTTAATTTTGGATACAGTATAATATCAAATATTTCAAAGTAGTTGCTGAATAATTCATAGTGGATGGTAGAAAATTCACAGTGTTACATAACGAATAATCCATAGTTGATATTAAATAATTCTTATTGGATATCAAACAGTTTACAATAGGCACAGACTAATTCACCATAGATCCCAAATAATGAAGTTACTGAATAATTCATAGTGCATATGAAATAACTCACAGTGGTTATTGAATATGTGGAATAATTCATGCTGGATACCTAATATTTGCAGTTAATACAGTATAATTCATAGTGATTTGCTAGGTCACTATTAGTTAATCTCAGAGTAATTCAGAGTCGATTTGTTAAATGTTGTTAAAACTGTGGCTAAATTTTCACTAAACTCAACAGCTTTGGATTCCTTTGAGGAAGTATTTTCCTGGCCTCTCTTCACTGTTAGAGGTCAGCAGGATAAAAAAAAAAAAAAAAAAAAAAAGAAAAGAATCATCTGAAGCTACTTTTATGGCTGAAAAGAAATCTGTAGATGTTACTTGTTCGCACTGTTTCTCTACAACGTTTAGGATCAATATCTCCAGCAGCGTACAGCCTGGGATCAGACAAACAACAGTGCTCACAGGGCAGGAAACAGCAAATACACAGGTGTTTTCTTCTCGGCAGTTGCTGTATGAGATAAGTGCACAGATAGGTGTTAGGAGAGTGGTTTTTAATGTCTGCCAGAGACCTTTTACAGTTCTGTGTTCTTTAGGTTGTTTAGGAGGTTCTACCCACTCTATTGGGACAGACACTCCAAAACCAATGAAAACCTATTGTAATAAACGTCAAAACCTGGAGATCAGGGAACATATGACTTAAATGATGGTGGTAAATGTTCCTCAGGGGTTCCTACAGGAACCCAGAGACTATAGAATAAGTGTTAATCCCTTGTTTTGAACTGGTGGACATCAATTCATGATTCCATAGCAACTTATTAATGAAATTTGTACAAATACAGTATCGGATCAAGGGTTGAGAGCTTTCATATGGAGCAAGAGTGGGAATGATAAGAGGCTGATTCCAGGTTCCTTACTAGATTTTTAAATGTTCAGAGAAATAAGTTCCTTCAGATTCAGAGTGCTCTGAGCACTCCAAACAGTCAGGTGCAGAAGTACATGGAGAGCTCACCGAATTCAGTGGGGAAGTTGAGAGCGTTAAACAGGTAACAATCATTGGGCAATAAGAACATAAGTGCTCTGGGATCTTGAGATATAATCACATAAATATTGGGAGATTGGCTCAGGATTAAGCTTTGTATATAAAATGTGCCAATGTGAGGAAGGCGGCCAGTCTGCGGCCAATGGGGCCCTTAACTCTACCATATAAATGCAGTGGTGATGAGGACTGACTATGGCCGAACCTCAAGGCGCTGTAGTACACAGAGTCCAGAGATTGCAGACATGTTGCAGGGAGGCATGCCATATCAGCCAAGGTGTATAATCCAGCAGAGGAAGAAAAGTGGCAGCAACCAGCTTCTTCCTGGTAGCAAATGTAACCCTTTTAACCCTAACATGGTCTCTAACAGCATGGTCCTGCAGCTCCTACTGAGATTGTGAGAAGAAAACGTGAAAAGGCTAATCTTTCTCGTACGTGGGTTGTTTTTACACTGAGCTCAAAGCTTCAAGACGCAGGGTAACGACTCTCAGCTGCAGCTAATAAAGCCAGTATAAAGGTCTGCCATGCCTGAGGAGCTGCTTACCTTCTTCTGAGATCAGAACAGCTTCATTTTGCAGTTAATTGATCTTGAAGGATGGCATGAAGCAAAACCCATAACAGGACTCTTTTGTAATAGTTTCAAGTATTTGTAGTTTTGTAGAGCTGAAGTTAACAATCTGTTACTGTAAAACATGCCTTAATAATCAATATAGAATCATATCAATTCGGGAATCCAATCGAATAGGAACCTTGTGAATTAGATTCAAATCTATTTGGGAAATCACTATTATCTAGAATATGGACTGAAGTACAGAGCAGTGTTACAACAGTAGTAATGATCCTAAAGGCTGAATTCAGTCTATTTACTGTATTAAACCACATTCACAGAGTTTCACTTTGAATTTCTGCTATAAATAGCAGGTGTTGAGAGGATGGAGCTTGCTTCATCAGCAGTGAAGCTGCAGGTTCATGTGATAGCTCTGACTGATGCCTTCACACCTGTCAGGCTTTCGATAGGTCGATCTGAAGTCCACGCAGTCTCTACAGTTAAAACCTAAAATGGTTAGTCCATAGCTTTAACTTTTAAAGAGCAGGAATGTTGCTCGAGCTTTCTTTTATAAGAAAAATGATTCAGTGTTTTATTATTATTATACATATTAAATCATAAAATATTGAAAATATTAAAACATCTGGCTGCTTGTAACATTTTGAGTTCTTTGAATTTCAAACAGTAAAAAAGAACAATAATTGCTGCAAAAAGTAAATAAAATTTTAGGCAAAAGAAGTAATATAGTTTAATATCTAATATTTCTTAATATGAAATTGTTGAAATTTAAAGGTCTCAAAAATTACATTCAATAAAGTCTTTATTTTCCCTTCTTCTGTAAAGATTTGTTGAGCCCTTTAAGGGATCCGGTGTATTATTTTTATTTATGTTGTTAATAAAGGTGCAAAGTGGTTGCTAGGTGGTTGCTGTGATATCAATATAGGTACACAATCATAATCAAAAGTTAAATGCTTCACCAAAGTAAAAACGACTGTACAACAGTTTACACAGTTCCCCCCTTTCTGTTATTTTTGCCCCTGACAGCAATCTATCATTACAGTCATTACAGAAAATTTTACCCCCCATTTGCAAATGGGGTTTACAAAAATATAGGTTATCAATTGTTTGCAATAAACTAATCAAACAAGTTCAACCCAATGAATATAAGTGCTTCCTCCAAATTCACAACTGCAGTCTCACTCTTATATTAACTTCCTTCAGCACTTGGTATATCATCCATTCCTTGCTGCAGATGTGATCCATGGGCAGATATTGGCTTCATGCAGTGTTCCTGATTCATTTTAGAATTCAAGTCAGGAGACTATGAAGGCCACTCTAGAATCTTCCAGGACTTCTTCTGAAACCGAACCTTGCTTGTGATCGTTGTCCCACAGGAAGGTCCAAACTTGAACTTCCTCACAGAAGGCATGAAGTTTCCTCCTAGGATTTCCTGATACTTGCATCAATATTGTCCTCCAAAAGGTCTCCAGTGCCAGAGGAAGCACAGCAGCCTTAGAGCATCACAGAGCCACCACTAGGCTTCACTGTAGGCAGGATGTTCTTTCAGCATATGCTTCCACTCCAGAACTCCACCAGTCCTCTGTCCCCAAAAGTTCCAGTTTTGCTCCATCACTCCTCAAACAGCATTCAGAATTATTTATGAGTAGCCTGGAGCCTTTGGTTCTGTGGGAGTGTGTCTGTGCCTGCTGCCACAGAGCCTTGCTGCAGGCTTTGCAGTCACTCTGTTTTTCAGGCCACTGCAGGGTAAGAAAAGTGGTTCCAGCCAGCAGGGATTTCAGGAGAACATGATGTTGTTAATACTGAAGGCAGCCCATCACCTCCAGCCTCTACTATTTATGGAAATATGGGTTGCTACAGCAGCCAGGCTCCATGACAACAGCCTTTCTTGTGCCAGTGTCCACAGAAAGGAAGCGTAAACTCTGCAATCCAAGCTAAGCCCAGGTTGGAGCTTACGTTCTCGAGTTTTGGAGACCATGAAGACCCCCACCCTTATTGTACAAGCTGAAATATCAGCACCTGCTGCCACCTAAATCTTCGTGTATGCCTTCTGTAGTCACTCAAAGGTGTTTGACCACCTGCCTCAGTGGCAGCCGATGACAGCATTCTGCCAGATATCCAGGTTCTGCAGCCAGTGTTCCTTTAACTTTGAACTTGCTAACTCTGCTTCCAGCTGTATCTCTATGAACAGTCTGTTTTGCTGCTCCCTTGTTTAACCTTTAGAACCCTAGGCCATGTTTGTGGGATGTCTTCACCCCGTCTTGCTTGAAACAAGTGAATTTTAAAGGTTTTCTGAGCTGGATTACTCTGAGAATTCATCACACAATGGTAATTCTGATCCTGTGACATGAAGCCTAAATCCTCAAGTACAGATCACGAGGGTTCTAAGAGGTCTCTTTTGAACAGTTCTCTGCATTGATGTAGCCTTCATTCTGCTTGTGAATCATAGAAAGTTACAGTCAGCAAATCCATGATCAGACCAGGCCAGGATGTAATGCATATGAGTGCACCTGATGGAGCTAATGCAGTGAATGAACACCTGGTTTGCAAACTTGTGCTCTTACGAAGGATTCTGTTCAGGAAGTTGATTAATTCAGTCATAATTAAAAAAAGTGGCATTTTTTTACTGTGTGTTGGAGAAAGCATTGTTATATTAGTTTACAGCAAAGTGTTCTCTGTGGGGAAACTGCAGTAATTAAACACAAAGTTTGCTTACTTAGTTTTGTTTGATGAATTTGGTTCCTAAATAATGGAAGTGGCAACTTCCACTAATCCTTCCTGATAACTGACTAGAGGACATTGCATATTCACCTTTGGGGTGTGTGTGTGTGTGTGTGTGTGTGTGTGTGTGTGTGTGTGTGTGTGTGTGTGTGTGTATGTGTGTGTGTGTGTGTGTGTGTGTGTGTGTGTGTGTGTGTGTGTGTGTGTGTGTGTGTGTGTAAAAATGCACATTTTGCCTGTAGGCCTTGGCTACTACAATACCCTTCATTTTGTCTTTAGAGCATTTACCACTGTGATCTGCATTCTGGCTTGACTTTTATTAGGACCTAATAAATAACCCTGCATCAGCAAAACAACACAGCACACTATTATGTTTATTTGAGCATTTCCTTGGCTTACATATTTTCTTTTTACAGTGTTCTGTATGTATGTGTATATCAGTTCCAGAGTGTTTGAATCTATCGTTACAAGCACATATATGTATATGTACCAACGCCATTGCAAAGGGTTGCTGTGCTGTTGCAAAGTGGTCGCTAGGTGTTAGCTATGATACAACAAAGTTGGATTTCAATGTGCAGCCATAATCGAAAGGTTAAATGCTTCCCAAAAATTCTGGGTTAGAACAATTAATTAATAATACATCCATCCATACATACATTTCTAACAACAATCTAATAATAAGAAATATCAGTGCATCATGTTTGCATAACTGGAAGCTGAACGAACATTGTGGTGAGAGAAATACTGTAGGTGGCAGAGCGCCTCAAAATAATAAAAAATATGTTTGTGCTGTTGAAAGTTAAAATTTAAAGAATAATTATAAAAAAAAAAACTTTTTCTCAAAAAACATTGTCAGAGACGTCCTTATAGGCAAAGCACACACGTATATGGGTTGTCGCTATTAAACGGACACACCGGACTGATGACATCATCCTGAATTCCGATTAGGTCGATAAAGAGTATGGGTCAGGACCTGTTGCTTGGTAGCTTCTTAGTGTAGTACAACCTGTCTTTGAATTGTGACTTTCTGCCACCAGGTAGGCTCCACCACAAGCGCATCCCATCTCTGTTCAGAAGCACCAAAATGGTCTATTAGCTGCATCTCAAAGCCCTAGGATACAGATTGCATTTCACATGGGGACTCTTCATATACAACAAATTCAGCATACCTTCAGAGCGATTTGGAGGATGTTTCCAGCCAATGCACCCACAGTTCTCTTCGCATGAACCATGTAAAGGGAAAAAGAGAGGCACAGAAATCGTGGGAGTGAAAGCCTCTGGAGGAGAGCTCAATTAAGGTTAGTTTTTAATGTAGTTGAAATGAAGTATTGAATAACCTCAGGAGTTTTGCATCACAATTGCAAGAGAGGTGCGACATTTCTGGTCACATGACCATGCCGACTTCTTAAACTGTTCCATCTGTGAAACCAGATGGTTCAATAATATCTGACTGCAGAGCCACTGGCAGTTACAAGAGATGCATCATCACCATGCGTTAATAGCACATGAGCTTGATGTTACGCGTGCGTGTGGATAAGCTTGCTGAAGTTAAACGACCATAGATATTCATTCTTGAACGGTAATAAACATGGCGACGTGTACAAACAGTCAATAATCAGAACAGTCAAAGGTGGAACAGCGCAGTGGTTGGAACTATGTTGGTAGCTTGAGATCTGAACCATTGTCGAGTGTCATTATGAAAAAGGACACTGCAACTCTCAGGTTTCGAACCCACATCTGTGTGGTCATCTACAGGAAAGGCACTGGTTGCAAGTTTCCCGCACTGAAAATTAGACCAAACACATCTGTAACCATTATTTTTCAGACTACGAGGGTTCGAACCATTGTGGTTCAAAGTACCCTGGTTCCAACAGGTACAAGAGTTTTGGGAAACATTCGTACTCCAGATGTGAATTCATTTAACGATGCATCGGACATTAGTTCAATGCTTGTCTCCGTCGTTCTACGGTAAACGCATCCCTGAACCTCCTGCTCTGCAGCTCTGCAGCCCGAGCGTTCTCAATAGGTTACTAAAGAGGTATTCATAGGAGCCGGTCTAAAGAAGGCGGACCACAGCTGCAGCTTGATCTCTGGAACACAGCTCCGAGTAGGTTTGAGAAGATGCCACTCGCTCAGATTCCTTCCAGTTCCAGTGCTGGAGTTTTTCAGTGTTAATAAAGTCAGGAAGGCAGGAAGGCAGGATTGTAATATAGAGTAATTACAGCGAGCAGCAGCTCCACTGTTTGACTAGCGTCATGTTGTAAGAGAGCAAAATGGATTAACAAAGTGCTAAAAGAGCAATTACTGATAAAGGTTTTCAATATTTCCAGCGTTAAAATGATTTCCATGTGAGTGATGATTCTCTTCCTCCCTTTCTGCGGTGCAGTGACGGAAGACTGCTTCCCAAACAATAACGGAGAGAAAGCTGCTGCGTGGGCGAGCAGTTATGCGGTTTTCAACTCAAAAAGTTTCATCTGTAAAGTTCTGCTCTTCTGCTCAACTTCTTATCGACTTGTTGTTGCAGTGTAATTTGACAAGGCAGGCGCGTTATGGGTTAGTGTAGTACTTTGAAACATACAAACTAAACACCAAGACGGCAGGAGTGTTTCAAGAAAGCATTCCTTCAGTGTGATGGAGATGCAGAACGTTTGATCACAGCCTCAGAACTGGTCCTGCTGTTCAGATGAGTTTAATCTGCTTTAATAGGGGTTAAAAAAAAAATCGTATATTGATGTAAATATTATTTGTAGTTTTTAGATTTAATTATGAAATAATAGTATAAATGTATTATTTAAGGAAGTTGCATGAAGTGTTGATCAGTATCCACTGTGATCTAATGGTAGGTTTTTGAGTTCCAAAGAAAGCAAAAAGAAAGACGACTACTAAAGCTCCAGAAACTTATCAAACACAAAATTCAGAATCCATTCATAAGACGAAATTTTCATCAAAAAAAATAAAAAATCTCTCAATTGCTATATGCAGGCCCAGAGGCTCGGGGACTGGGCAGAGTGATGTAAGCAGAGGCATACAAAACGCAATGCAATAATAATTCAAAGAATCCTTTCCAGGCGCAGTTGAAACAGGTAAGAGCCATTTTATCAGAGACTCATCTGTCTGCAGCTCAGCTGGAGCGTCTCAGAGCTGCAGAGACTCCGAGCTTTAGGCTACGGCTCTCTGAGCCACCTGAATCCTCTTGCTTTTGATTGGGGCCTTCTCGCTGAAGTCAGCGGTCTCTGTTAAACTACGCTGCCCAGACAAGGCCATTGTCTCTGGCGCACCGGCTGGCGGCTCCAGTTACTGTGGCTGGAGTGGGATGTCGCAAAGCTGGATTTATGAGGAACCGAAATGGCACCGAAAACACACTGCGCTACATTTTAGTGACAGGAGATTTGAACACTGGGCCTGAGCCGTGGGAGCTATTAAATAGGCTTAAAGGCCTTCCTTTGCTCCCTCATCGTCCTGGTGACTCTCTTCATTCATTTATTTATTTATCCCGTTTTCCCCAATTTGGAAATGCAATTGCAAACCCTGTCAGGACTCTGCCCATTCGCCATGCTCTCAGCAACACTGGAGGGTGAAGGCAGGCATATACACTCCTCAATACATATGAGAAGTCAATGAGCTCCTCTTTTAGAACTGCTGTCATTACGTTGGTTGCTAGATGTAACGTGCTCAGATGCATCAGCTAACAGGCATCCTGTACTTCACACTGGGTGTTGTGGGAAGACAGGGGCCATCTATCCACCCAGAGACAGTATGGTCAATTTTGCCCGCTCTGACTCCGTCTGCTGACGGTAGGCAGCATAACTGAAGATAAGAACTATGTTCCTTGGCTCATTAGACCATGATTCTTTTATTATTAAATAAAAGATACATATTTTTTAAAAAAGGTAAAGGTGTAAAATGAAATACTTCAAGCCTTTTATCTTAATGTTAGTCTGTCTGACCTATAATATGGAAAATCAGATGAAAACCCAACTAAAGTCTGTTTATTTATGCAGGTGTCCACATACTTTTGGACATTAACAACAGGGCATCAGAGAGGCGGAAGGAGTTCACCTGTGACCAGATCGATTGCAGGTGGGGGGGACCAAAACTAATTTGGTGGAACAGCGTCTAGCTGGTTAGCATGTTCACCTCCCAGCACTGGGGTCTGGGGTTCAATGCTCCGGGTGTTCCATGTTCACCTCCCAGCACTGGGGTCTGGGGTTCAAGGCTCCGGGTGTTCCATGTTCTCTCTTTTTTTGCATTGGTTTCCTGTGAAGACTTGGGTTTCCTCCACTTTCCTTCCTTCTCTGAAATGCCATGGTGTGGGTTAATGAGGGTATATATGTTTTTATGTCCAGATATGAATTCGTCCTGTGTGAATCCCCAACCCCCATCAGTACTTGATGCAGTCCTGCAGGTGGATGAGTCGTTTTCTGACCAGAGTCGCTGCTGAATGCTCTTGTGAAAAGTACTTTATTTTAAATATGAAAAACACTATAATACTATTTTTAATTTGAATGCAAACATCCATTCAGTTCATTTCTAAAAAGTATTAATAAGGAGTTAAAATAAAGACATTGTGAACATGAATGAATTTGCTCACATTCTACAGTACCAGATATCTGTACTAAAGGCAACAAACAGGGTGTATGAAAGTCTACATTCTGACCCTAAAAATCAGGCAAAATCGTGCCCTGAAAAGCATGAATTTTAACCGTGGGAATAATTGCACAACACAGGAATGATGAATTCATATAAATGTAAATGTTCTATAGTAGTATGACCCCATACACTGCACAGAAAGGGCAGCGCTGTAAAGGTTAAGGCACATAAGTGCTGTAGAAACGTGGATCATCCTCACGCCCCAGAGGCCAGGCCTCCTCTGGTTTATTGTCTTCCCCCCAACAAGAAACAGCTGACCTTCATCACTGGGTGTCTGTGATTTGCTGCTGCCGCTGTGTTCATTTTCCCATCAGCCCGGTGGGGACAGGGCTGGGGGGACTAGTGCAAATCAAAACAACAAACAGTGCCATGTTGACAATCAGGCCTTATTAGATTCCTGCCTGTGTTTCCCCATTCCTGGCATTCACCGAGAGGCCAGAGTGGAAGCCCATTAATATTCACAGCATCCCAGCACATTATAAAGACCCTAAATGGAGGAGGAAGATTACGGCGTCTGCCGTACCATCGCGCTCGGATGTAGTGCGTAAAGTGGTGGGATAAAAATGAGTGCGCCATAAGGGTCTGGGTAGTTTCAGAGCAGCTGCGGGGCAGATAGCGATTGGATCGCCTGGATCGATGTTCGGAAACCTGTATATGGATGTCTGGTGGTTAATGGTGTCATGGCTTATAATTGTACGGAAAACACCATTTGTGAGTAATGTGGTTAACCAGCTCTAACCTACTTTTCCAAGGCCAGCAGGAGAGATTTAAGCAATTTCAGCTTTCAGGGGCTTCACCAGGCTCGTTTTAATTGACTATATCAGATAGAAGACCACTTGTACATCTGGCAGAGCCAATGCAACAACTCCCCAGCCTCTTGTTAAAGCATAATAGGTGCAATGACACCTGTCTGGCAATTAACGTAATTGAATAATACCCCTACGAGGAGCCTTAGACTAAAACACACAGCAGTGAAACCTCCACAGTGCACTGAAACAAAGCACACAGGGTGAGGAAGATCTGATTAAAGGGATTCAAATTGTGTTAGGAGACATTAGAAAGGGCAGTTTTGAGAAGGCAGTGTGTTTTTTATAAGGTCTGTTTTACCCAACTCTTTGTGGGGACTACAGGATGGAAAATAGGAACTTGTTCTGGGGACATTTTAGTGGCTCTCTGGGAAGATTTTCTTTATTATTATTATTGTGTGTATTATTATTATTACACTATTACAAACATTACCACTCTGCATACTTTCTTCTCCTCAGATTTTCAATCTCAGGACCCCAAGGACCACACAGAACAGCTATCATGTGGGTGGTGTCTCAGCACTGCAGTCACACTGACATGGTGGTGGTGTGTTAGTGTGTGTTGCGCTGGTATGAGTGGATCAGACACAGCAGTGCTGCTGTCCACTCACTGTCCACTCTATTAGACACTCCTACCGAGTGTCTCCACCTTGTAGATGTAAAGTCAGAAGACAGAAGCTCATCTGTTCCTGCACAGTTTGTGTTGGTCATCTTCTAGTCTTTCATCAGTGCTCACAGGACGCTGCCCACAGGACGCTATCGGCTGGATATTTCTGATTGGTGGACTGTTCTCAGTCCAGCAGTGACACTGAAGGGTTTAAACACTCCAGCAGCACTGCTGTGTCTGATCCACTCGTACCAACACACACTAACACACCACCACCATGTCAGCGTCACTGCAGTGCTGAGAATGACTGACTGCAGGGGTCCTGGCCTGCTCCTGTATGATCAGTGGAGCTGATACAGTGGACAGTGAGTGCAGAGACAGTGAGTCAGTCAGTTTAGATCTTGTATCTTCATTTTTCCTGTTTCATGACATCCTGCGAATCTGGCAGTAGCTCTTTACATTGTGTCAGAATTTCATAATGAATGGACCAATCGAAACTCACCAACATGAGCATCATTCTAATGGAAAGTACATATAAAAGCATGTGTGGTGTATTTGAATGTCCTGAAAAACTATAAAAACTGTGTGTGTGTGTGTGTGTGTGTGTGTGTGTGTGGCGTTCCAGAGGTCAGACAGCCCTTCTAACTCTCTCTGGAGGAGCTCAGTCTGTGTCTCCTCCGCAGCCTGTTAGCTTAAGTGCTGCTCATTTGCATGTGTGTCTCTCTCTCCCAGACTGCAGCCCATCGAGACTAGTCTCGTATTGTTCTGATTCTATCTTGTGGAACCGAATGCAGAACGTTCCGGGGTTTAAAGTGCACTCCTTCACGCCACTTCACCAACGGCCGCAGTGAAGTGGCGGCTGCAGCTACTGAACCCGCGTTTCCAGCAGGCCGTCTTCCTCGGCCGTCGAACAACAGTGCGATTGTCCTGCTGCAGCAGCCGTGCTCCCTGGAGCTCTGTGGGGTTTCAGGGTGTAATGGATCCAGTATGTTGACTTTTGGTCTGGAGCAGCTCCTAGTGACACATACAGATAGCTGGGGAAACTTTAGTAATCTCAAAGGAATCTAAGCAACAACATAACTACAAATCACACATCACTTCTGTCACATCAAAGCCTCACGACTGTTTGTTTTGCACTGTTCAAAAACCCTCAGCTGTTCTTTACATACGGGGAGCGTTCCATGATGAATGAACCAGTAGAAATGCACCAATTTATCATCAAAATAGGGCCTAAAAGCAAAATCCCGTAGAGTGTGCTGTGCTGGTTGCACAAGGACACAGCAGTGCTGCTTGAGTGCTTAAACACTGTGTCCACTCACTGTCCACTCTATCAGACACTCCTACCGAGTGTCTCCACCTTGTAGATGTAAAGTCAGAGACAGAAGCTCATCTGTTTCTGCACAGTTTGTGTTGGTCGTCCTCTAGTCCTTCATCAGTGCTCACAGGATGCGGTTGGCTACTCTCGGCTCAGCTGTGACACTGTGGGGTTTAAACACTCCAGCAGCACTGCTGTGTCTGATCCACTCATACTGTCCCGCCACGTCAGTGTGACTGCAGTGCTAGAAATGACCCAGCACGCAAACACCTGCTCTGTATCCTCTGGGGTCCTGACCATTGAAGATCAGGGTGAACGGAAGAGAATGAAGTCTGCAGAGAAACAGATGAACTACAGTCTGTGATTATAGAACTACACAGTGCTCCTGTGTGATCAGAGGAGCTCATAGGATGGACCATGTAGAGAGAAAGAGGTGGTCATAATGTTATGGTTGATTGGTGTAAACTTGAATCATTAACCACCTCCTGATGCAGAGCAAAGTGTGAAAGTCCACAAAAGCACAGATGCATAGATACGATACTTCTCATCAGGCAGTGGAACCAGCAGCTGTAATCCTGTTATTTATTTTATTTTTTACTTTTTTGCATATCTTTGCAGTTCCCAATCACTGAATGCAATCAAATCCTCACAGCAAGGCTCCAAAATCTGGTATAGAGCCTTTGCTGGACAGTAGACAGTTACTCCAACAGTAGGATAAGTTCTTTTGTTTATATACTGTCTATAGCATATCCATAAAATATGGATTCATTCAAATGATATATATATATATGTGTGTGTGTGTGTGTGTGTGTATATAAATCACTATGTGAAGTATTTTTGTATTCAATTGGTCAGCATCTGGGTTCGAAAAAAAAGTACAAATGTGAATTTTTGAACATGTGTTGTACAGAAGGTTGTGCTGTGGAGAATGACTGCATAAATAACTGTGACACATATCTGGCACCAAGAACGCTGGAAAATCTGGGTCATGTGCACACGCTGACATGGTGTAATAAGGTTCACATGAATGTGCCGTCAAATGGACTTCCCTGTTCTTACAGACAAGATGCCACAGCTTTGATAAAGTGTCTGATAAAAGTCTGAAACGCTTCCCATATGAGACTCAAAATCAAAATCTGCTCAGCAGCTGACCGTGAGATCCGATACTGACCACTGATACGAACCATGCATGAGAAATCTGTATACTGTTCATCTCTACACTGAAGGTGTTTCTAATAAAGTGGCCAGCGAGTGGAAGCACAATGTTGGTGTTTCTAATAAAGTGGCCACCGAGTGGAAGCACAATGTAGGTGTTTCTAATAAAGTGGCCAGCGAGTGGAAGCACAATGTTGGTGTTTCTAATAAAGTGGCCAGCGAGTGGAAGCACAATGTAGGTGTTTCTAATAAAGTGGCCAGTGAGTGGAAGCACAAGGTAGACGTTTCCAATAAAGTGGCCAGTGAGTGGATGCACAAGATAGGTGTTTCTATTAAAGTGGCCAGTGAGTGCCACTCATACCAAATTTACAATTCTACACTCTCCACATATATGTGACATGTATGATATATTGTTATATATAGAGATATTACTGTATGTGCATAAACACAACACCTACTGAGCCAGTTTCTTGCATAATGAGTGAGAAATATACAGTTCGGTTCTGGAAGACATTCAGCAACCCTCCCCAACAGCGTCTGTCCCAGTGGAGCTGCACTGTCAGGGTGGTCCAATCCAATCTGCTTTAGGCTTTTATGTCAGGTCACACACTGTACCTGCGCTCCATCACTGTCAGGCCGCGCACGGATGAGGCGGACTGCATGCATCCCTGCATCGGCTTCCAGGAGCAACCTGCACACTTCGCTAAAATATTCCTGGAGCCGCCGTCGCTGAGCTTACAAAGCATAAGCCAAGGCAGGAGCTGTGGGAGCAAACACAAGTGTAAGAACACAACACTTCCACAGCTATAAACAGCAGAGTGCAGGCCGAGAGCCCACATAACACATAGAAAACCACATACCAGCATGTGCAGTCATCCTAAATGCAATCAGTATGTGGATATAGAATAGAAATATAAAATTATAAACCCATTTCTGCTCATTTTCTGAGTGCTTCTTCTGTATTATTTGATTGTTTTGCTTATTTTACAAAAATAATGTAGATAATTATGGTACAAATAATGAAAATGATCTACCTGTAACATAACACACTTACTCCACCCTTCACATTAGAAAAAGAATTACTTTATTAATCCCAGAGGAAAATTACAAATTCTTGCAGCTGCACCCATCTATATCAAATTTAATGATCAAATAGATATACAGTAGACTAGAATAAAATAGAATAGAATAGAATAGAATAGAATGATAAAAATAACAAGCAGAGTGATAAAAAGAATAAGTAGAATCAACAGAGTAAATATAATAACAGTAAATATATACGTGCTAAAGAACATACTTTTAGGATAATTGTTTTGTTTGGAAACATGGTATCTCAGAAATGCTCTTCATGGTTGGTTTAAGGGTTCCTCTAAAGATCTGAAACCTCTTAGAACCTATTAATATGACCAAAAAGCCTATATACTATGTTCTACACTTTAGTCCAAATTAAGGTTCTTAAACAAATGCCATAAAAGAACCAGTTTCGGTCCTATAACAAAACGAAAGTCTCAGCAAACGTTCTACTAGTTGACTCAAATGCTACATGTCCCCACTTTTTTCAACCAATCACCTTCTGCCACCTGTCCAGTGACTGCCCGAGATTGACACTTTGCAGGGAGTTACATTTTGTAGGCTTCAGAACTCAGGATCAGAGTAACATACACCTCAGACAACAGCCAAAATTCACTTATTTCCAACTGAATTCCAAACTAAATCCCAGTTTCGATATCAAAGGAGGTTCCAGTGTTTACTGCTCTGTCCACGTGTACATGCTTTTATTTTATATATATATATATAAAAAGTGACTAGATTTAATTGCAGTTCTTAGTTGCATTCTACAAGTAAATAGAGTTCTATATGGCACTAGAAACAAGTAACTGATAATTACAGCGGAACCTATCTAGAACTCCAGAGAAGAATTTAAGCACTGATGGTGCAATGTCTGTAGTGTTTTGATGGTTCTGATGGTCTCTTACTTCACAAAAGTACCCTTAAAGAACCTTATTATTTAAGATATTTTCTCGGTGCAAAATAAAGTGGGAAAAGTCTGCCATTTCTCAGACAGCTGCATGGGTTCACATCTACATATTGATAAAAAAAAGTGTTCTCAGTCTTGCTGGCTTGTTTGAACTTTGTGTTGAAGTCACGCAGGTGCAGCAAGTCTTTGAGGAATAAGCCGGGTTCGAAAATCAAAAAGTGAAAATCAAAAGTCACGAATCCTCCGCAGTTTGAAATCCAAACTCTATCTGTGCAGAAATAGAGAAGCAGAGTTCTCCTGCTTCATAATTACCTGTGGGTCTCTGCTGCAGATGGTGTTTTACCTGCTAAACAAACCTGAAATTGCAATTCTCTCTCATATTTGAATATAATGTACAGAGCACCAGTGAAAAGGGTTCGTGAACCTTTGGATGATCCGCCCTTGTAGGATCACGGTCACTTGTGGGTCTGTAAGTAATTTTGTGGGATATTTTCACAGATTGACAAACTTTGTCTTAATTTTAGATGTAAAGAATTGAAGAATTATGACACGTTTTTGTGGTTGTAATGAAAGTAAAAATGCATTTTTTTTTATTTATAATGATTAGATGGACGAGGATATTTATAATAAAAAAAGGTCTTCATAATTCTTGACACTGGTCTAAATGAAATCAAAACACTGAATGTCCTTTATTACTTTTATTATTTATGTCTTATCAAATCAAAATTTATTTGCATAGCACTTTTCACAACTGATTTTGTCATTGTCATCAAAAAATAGGTTAACAGCACATGAACAATGACATAACCCCCGGGGAGCGAGCCAAAGGGCAACTTTAAGAATAATATCTGGGTATGTAACCCAATATCAGGGTCAGTGATGGCATCAGCCCCCCCCCCTCTCTCTGATCAGTCAGAGTCTGTATGCAGGTTGAGCATCAGCCCCGCCCCCTCTCTCTGATCAGTCACAGTCTGTATGCAGGTTGATCATGTTCACGTGGGCAGAGCAGTAAACATGCACTGGAAGCTCCTTTGGCATTTAAACTGGGATTTAATTCAGTTAATTAGTGAATTTTAGCTGGATTTCTCACTGAAAATTCATTGCACAATAATGTGACCACCATAAGACAGGGTTCAGACTTTAGGTCTTTGGGTCAGATTAAATTCTGGTCCAAAACTGGGATTTATTTCAGTTAAAAAGGAGTGAATTTTAGCTGTATGCTCACTGATCGTATCACGTCTATAGGTTACTCGGATCCTGAGTTATAAAGCCCAGAATACATCATGTAACTGCCCTCAAATTGCAGATCTCAGGTTTTAAGAGAGTCTTTTATTAAGATTAGAACTGTATAATGTACAACACTTGTGGTTACAACACAATTGGGACACAGCCTGAATTGTTCAATTGGAACCAATCGCCTTCTGGGTACGTTCCAGTTATAAAGCCACCGTGAGGCTGTAAAAACACTCTTGAGGTTCCATGAATAGACAAAGCAGGTCATTTATACATCAGTGACCTCACTTGCTGTGTAGCTGCCTGAACCTTCAATTGAAAAACATTGTGGACAACCTTCATATTGTTTTCTTTGTGTTGAGTCACAGACTAAAGGACCATGGTTACTTCCAAGGAAAGATAAATATCACCCTGTCAAAGGGGCTAGATTTTCATATTCGCCAGGTTTGGCGAAGAGTGTATTTGTAGGTAAATGATATTTTGATGTTTTGTAGGTTTTCTATATGATGCTAGATTGTTGGTCTGTTCATGTTGGAAAGGGGGGAAGGTAGCATACATACATAGTACATACTGCTCACCATCCCTGCCCCTGGAGAGCCACCTTCCAGCGGGTATCAACTCCAACCCAGATCTAATACACCCCATTCAGACCATCAGGAATGTTAGCAATTAGCTGGATCAGGTGTGGTGGATCCGGATTGAATGTAAACGCTCTCCAGGAGCATGGCTGGTGACCCCTATGTTTACATCCATGTTCCATCCATCCACTGTCTTATCCTCTTCTGTCTGGTCAAGGTCGCTGGGGGTCCACAATCATCCTGGAATCATCGCATTCAAAGAAGCCCATGAAAAGGCCACGATTTATATTATTATGCATATGATTATGGATTTATCTCATCTAAATATAACAATACGCTGAACAGCAGTACGTCAGCTGACTGGGATGGTGTTACCTCTGGGGAAGGCTTGGGAGGTGTTATCTTGTTATCTTGCCAGGCATGACAGTGGTTGCCAGATGAGTGGGACTTCCGAATCCATTTCCGAAGCTGTGTGGGCATTCAACATTCTGCGACTGCACTGTGGCTGGTGTCTTTGGAATATGTCAGAGAAGGCATTACCACCCACAGTGAACTGAGCTGTGCCGCCCACACAGGGTTAGTGATTGTGACAGATGGAATCTTGCTGTAATTGTTCATGCGAACAGACACGTGACAGAAATCACTTCCACATTCAGTGCAGGAGCCCCACGTGCACATCCCACAGCTCAGTGCAGCATTATTTAGCTTCCATGGGATTTAGGAGCAGAAGACCCACCAGAGTGCTTCTGTTAACACCTGCGCACCAGACACAGCACCTCCTCTGCGCTCGTGAGGTTGCTAACTGGACCCTAGAGGAATGGCAACGTGTGGCATGGTCCGACGAGCCACAGTAATGCTTACGGGATGATGATATGGCTTTTGTGGATCCTCATGACATGGGTTTGGTGCATTGGTGTCCCTAAACATGTCATTGACTGGTGCTGCTATGTTTCACTGTCTGGTGACCATTTGCAGCTTCTTGTACAACCACAGAATCGGTATCACAAGCATTCTGGACAGTTCTGATGAATGATTTGTGGCCTGCATGCTTTCTGAGCTTGTTTACTCACTGATTGTTTATCACACAATCATGAAAATGCCTGTAGGTTACTCTGATCCTGAGTTACAAATCCTAGAAAACAGTACGTAAGTGGCCGCAAGGTGTGGATCTCAGGTTCTAAGACTTAAAGAACATAGTGTGGTTCTTCTATGTCTTGTCTTTCTTTAATGAACCCATTATAGCATTTATTTTAAGATTTTCACACATCAATTTTTACGAGAAAACAAACATTTAAGGTTAGACAGGTCAACCGACTCCCTCTGCGTTTGAGTGAAAAGCGTGGCCCTGTCTCAGGTGAGGTGACACAGGTAAAGTGGCCGCAGTCCTCTTTGACGTGTTGTAACGCTGTGCTTGTGTGGGTATGCTCCACTTCTCTTCTCTTCTGTAAATATGAGCAGCCGAGGTTCTCTCTGTGTTCCTTTCTTCTTTCTCAGTAGCGATTTTCCCTGCATTTTTCTAGAGTCTCACGGGGAGTACAGGGTGACATGAGCAGGTCCTGGAACAGGTAGAGCGTGCAGCAGCTGCACAATAACCTCTGTCTACCACAGAGAGAGAGGGAGACTGAGAGAGACAGTGAGAGCAAGGAACACTCTTGTAAAATTGAGAGAACAAAAGAGTTCAGTTGTCCAACATTAAAAAAAAAAACTATATATAGGAAAAAAAAAAAAGATATTTACAGAGCTGCGCTGCAGCCTTGAACTGAAGCTTCTGGTTTAGGAAAAAAAAATATGTTAACATCTCTGAGAAGTTCATTTGAGTTTATTTAAAGGGTCCATGTCCTGGAAAACTAGAATTTCCTGCACTTTTTCAGAAACGAAAGGTGTTTACACACCATACACCTCCACTCTCATTCAGTTATCTAATCAGCCAGCCTTGTATAACTACGGTCCAGTAGCTTCAGGTAATGTTCACTTTAGAGGTCAGCATTCCCACAAGGCTCCACGGGATTTGAGGGTCTTGCAGCGATATTCTGGAGGCATTGCGGTCAGTGTCAAGATCCACAGTTTGTTGTCACACATGACAACCAGAAGGACTGCTGTCATGGTATGAGGTACAATTTGGTTTGATGCCAGATCACCAGGCGCTTTGACAGCCCAGCATTACGTTAATGAGGTCCTGCAACCAGTGGTCTTACCTTGTCTGAACACACACTCCGGTGCTCTAATCCAACGGGACGATGCTCATCCACATATTGCTGCCGTCTCATGAGCTCACCTTGAAGATACAGATGCTACACCGTGGTCAGTCGCATCTCCAGACCTATCCTGATTGAAAATGTGTGGGATGTTATTGGACTCCCTATTAACAGTCCACCGCTACCGCACCATGGATCATCACAGGACACCGTTTGGAAGCTCTACAACTCCATGCCGAGACGTCTGGCGTGTTGCATTATCTAATTTTTGATGCTGTTTTACAGATACATGTCTACATATAATGGGATCTAATGGAAACCAGTACAGATGGCCGTGCAGATGGAATGCAGATCTTCATACTCTAATCTAATGGACAAAAATACACATATTTTTATTCACAACAGAACTATCAGAATATTAATCAAGATAACAGTGGCCATTTTCAAGTCCAGAGCAGAAACCCACTTAACCCTCAGTGAGTGTAAGCTCAGGTCAGCAGAGAGTTCGATTTCGTTTTAAGATTTAACGCACAGCGGAGATAAATTAGGCTGCTCGCCTCTCGGACACTCGAATCAAATATTCCAGAGAGACTTTTCATTTGAATAGCTGAGTGGCTGGACAGGGTTTTCCAAGGCTGTGGACTGTAGAGGTTTGTTCTCCTTGAGCGGTCAGAGAGAGCAGAGAGGGTTACAGTGAAGTGCACTCATGCTGGGGACCGGACTACTTCACATCGCATCGAACGTCAGGACTCATCAGCCAACATGAGTGGAACGATCGACTGCAGCTCTGGCCTAACCTCGCACTTCCTGCAAGGCAGAAACAAAAAACACATTACACCCAGAATAACGAACTCCCTGACCACCCAGCTTCTACAGGAAGGGCAGACAGTTTATATACACAATATCCCACATCACACACTCCACTGACTGATGGAATATGAAGCCTTAAGAAATGGAATTTGTTGAAAATACACTCCACTGTACAAGCTGCACTCACTGTTCAGAAACACTTATCGTGGAGCTGCACTCCGCACAGCAGCGAGGCTGGTAGTCTTCAGATACATAGTGATGTGACAAAAGTTAGCACACCCCACATATACCTTGGTCTTTTTAACGTATTTAAAGATGTGGAGCTTCATTTTACTATGTTTAGAGATGGAGGTGATATAACGAAGCACATAAAACCAAAGACATTATTTCAATTTTACAAAATTAAATGAAAGAAATGCAATTTTCTTGTGTGGGAAAAAAAAAATTGCCACCCCACATTTATTACTACTTAAATAAAATTAGAATCAGGTTCAGACCATGCAAATGATTTGACCATCCTTAAAGAGAACATTGGAGGAGACTGTCTTATTTAAACTTCAGACATTAGTTTGGTTTGCTCTTGATTGTTGACGTGAGTAAGATCCAAAGAGCTCTCTGAGGCCTTCACAAAGAAGGTTGTGCATGCCGATGAGTCTGAGAAGGGATTTTAAAAGATTTGAAAATGATTAGAAAGCAGCTGTTCCACCCTGTGGACGTGGAGAACATTTAAGACACCTGCCAACAAGGACAGGTCAGGCTCAGTCCAAATTCACCCCAAAAGCAGAACCCAGCCTGTGTTGAAAGGTTTCCAACAATCCTAAAATGTCATGCGCCATCTAAAATCAGGAGACTGCACAGGTTTGATGTTCATGAGGTGTTCAAGTAACAATATCATCAAAAATAACATCAGGCCAAAGACCAGGACTTGACCCATGTCCTTTAGATTGAATCCAAAGTTGAAGTATTTGGACACAGTAACAGAAGGCATGTTTGACACAAATTGACACAGTATTTCAGTACAATAACCTCATATCAACTGTGAAGCTTGGTGGTGGAAGTGTCATGGTTTGGGGCTGCTTTGCTGCAGCAGAGCCTGGAGATCTCTCCATCATAGGAACCAAAAAGCGGGATGGATGGATGGATGGATGGATGGATGGATGGATGGATGGATGGATGGAGGGATGGATGGATGGAGGGAGGGATGGATGGATGGATGGAGGGATGGATGGATGGATGGATGGATGGATGGATGTTCAAAGACTGATACGAAAAACATCACATAACTGGAAGAGTCCTGCATGGAGGAGTGGGTTCATCTTTCTTCCAGTCAATGTCAGAGACGGCAGACAGTTTTCAGCCAAAGAAGGAAATACCAGCTACCAGGGCGTAGAGGGTCCAAACTTTTTCCTGACATTTCTTTATCTGTATGCATCTATATATCATAATGTTTGGTCTTTGTCCTGTCATTCCTCATTCACTGCAGCTCTTTATATTTATTTTAGGATGATCTGATCACCAAAATGAATCTAATTTGCTCCCGTTTCTTGTTTTTCCTTTAACGTCTGTGCAGCAAATCTAATAGTTTCCAGGCAGCTCAGTAGAAAGTTGACTCCATGTGGTGAAACTGCATTAAATGAACGATAAACAGATCGCTTACGTTTTCTTAAGAGGAATACTGAAAGGAATGATAATTGGATTATAATTATAATTGAATTATTAATGGTTGAGCCACAGAGATGAATTTGAATTAAAAACAATACCATTTCCCTCATGGGCTGCACACACACACACACACACACACACACACACACACACACACACACACACACACACACACACACACCATGACTTTCTGCATCAGCACAAACACTGAATCCACATTCCACTGCTGGAGAGTGTCTTATTACCCTGTATTTCTTAACATCCGGCCTCACCACACAAATAGCGCTGATCGCGCTGCCAGACCACAGTGAAAATATAACGCGCTGAGCGCAGTTCATCCCGAGGCATGCTGGGGCGCTGGAGGAGAGTGCGTTCCTCTAGCGTTGGGGTTATGCTGAGAACAATTTGCGCAGAGTTGGAGCGTGTGTGGGAAAAGCAGCCTTTTCAAAGCAGCCGTAATGACAGTTTTATTTTCTTTCATAGCGTGTGAAAGACTCCGCTGAAATCCAAGTTGAGACTGGAATCTGACAGCGACAGTTCAGCCAAAATCCAAATTTCCAAACTTCTCTCTGAAATGTAGTTGATCCACCAAGATGTGTTTGAATCATCATCATCCCGTCCTCAGGATTTCTCCTGCTCTCCTGTCAAGAGTAAAAAATGGAGAGAAATTAACTAAACACTGATGCAATGTTCTGTTTACTGAAACCTTCTACCAGTAGATGTCTGCCAACTGCTGTCAACAGTTGATGCAAACTGTTTACCTCCTTCCATCTAGTGCCAGCCAATAGATGCCTAGGGTCTACCATCAACCCGTAGATGCCTACTGCCTACCACAAAGCATCTTTCATCAACCTGGTACAACATACTGTCTACCTCCATCTAGCAGATGCCTGCCATCTACCAACAACCAGTAGATGGTTGCCAACCACCAGCAAGTAGTTGCCTACTGTGTACCACTTACTGTCTGCCTCCATCTACCACCAGCCCATAGATGCTCACCAACCACTACCAGGTTATTGCCTACCATGTACCACTTACTCTCTACCTCCAACTCATACATGTCTACATCTACCACCAGCCAGCAGATGCCTTGTGTGCCTCCTACTCCCACTGACAACCTAAGGATGCCTACCATTTCCCACCAGCTGGCAGTTGCCTGCCATCTACCGCCAACATATTACAACAGCCTTATAGTTCCAATGCTGAAACCAAAGTAACTTCAGAAGGGTTTTGGCAAATCGAGTACAGTCAGTGAAAGAGGGGAGTAATGTTTGAATTGGATATTTGTGATTATTCCAAACTGCAGCTTTAAGCAATATCTGGAGCTTTTTTCCATGGAAAGGGAATCTCAACTTCTCATGCAAGGCGGTGAAAGCCGCAGTCGTGGGCACACCGCTGCAAAACTGTATTTGAAAGTCTAATTGGAAGCAGGAGAAACGGGAAAATCCATCGGTGGCCGTGCGAGCGTTAGCTGTGAGCCGTGTGAAGGCAGTATTGACACAGGAGGAAACTGTGTGGAATTCCCTCAGAAGATTATGCAGCATAAGCCTGCGTGGCTCGGACTGTGTGTGTTTGGCAGAGTGGAACTCGAGAGAGAGAGAGAGAGAGAGAGAGAGAGAGAGAGAGAGAGAGAGAGAGAGAAAACAGGACTTTTTAACAGATTGTCTTTTTTTTCCCCTCATTGATCTGCAGTCAAGCTGCCAGAGAGCGCCGGATCTGTATATTCAACACCTTAGAAAGAGAAAGGGAGGAAAGAGGAGGAGGTGAAAAATAAATGGAGAAGTGAGGGACACAGATAAAAGAAAGCATGGGAAAACTGAAAGGGAGAGAGTGAAGGAGGACAGGATAACAAGGGAGAAATGGGGAGTAGAGGGAGAGAAGGGGAAAAGAGAAAGAGAGAGACACAGAGAGAGGGGTAGAAAGGGCTGCTGAGTGGACCTGGCATTCAGCCTCGTTTGTTGGAGTGAGCTGTCAAGACAGAGAAGTCCCCAGGGTGGACCTAAAAGAATGCAATCTCTCTCTCTCTCTCTCTCTCTCTCTCTCTCTCTCTCTCTCTCTCTCTCTCCAACCCCCACCAAAATAGAGAGAACAGACAAATCCTTTGACTTTTTTTTAAATAGAATTTGCTTCTGAAATATCTAAAGCCCCCCCAAACACTGTCATCACCACCACTGCTGCAGACTCACACTGAACCAGACTTCTACATCAGTGTCTGTGCAAGAACAGCGTACGGGTTTCTAATAAAGTGGCCAGTGATGAAGCCCAGGAAAGGTGTTTCTAATAAAGTGGCCAGTCATAATGCCCAAAGTAGGTTTTTCTAATAAAGTGCCCAATGCTGAAGCCCAGGGTAGGGGTTTCTAATAAATTGGCCAGTGATGAAACTCAGGGTAGGGGTGTCTATTAAAGTGGCCAGTGTTGACGTACAACGTAGGTGTTTCTAATAAAGTGGCCAGTGTGTGTAAGCACAAGGTATGGGTTCCTAATACAGCCAACATGCGTGAGTTCGACAGCTGACACTGAGGGAGTCGGGTACGCTCCATATGCTGTGGAACAGATAGTATCATGAGCTTGTTAGCGCGCCCTCCTCTGCAGTTCACTTGTTTGTTTCCAGTCTTTCTTTCCAGACAGCGGGGGGTGGCAGGGGTGTTTTTAGCAGGAAATGGAAACTCTCGAGTTGAATGAGCAGCCAGATCAATTTTGAGCCCACCTCTTATGCTTCAGGTGGGGTCTACCTGTCACCTTTTTTTGTTCTCTCGCTTCTCTCTCAGCCTCCCAGAGCATCTGGCCCTTCCTCCGTGGGGATTCTGGCAACGGTCCATTCGGCCTCCACAGGATTGCCACGGCCTCTGCCACACTATCAATTTATATCATATTAACTTTTCCCAAGCAGCACCAGGTGCTCGATTAGGACACAGGCCGTGGGCCAACAGCAAGCCAGAGCCATTCAATAAATCATTCTCCATTAGGGGCCTGCTAGGCTCCCCTCCCTCAAACACTCTGCATCATGCCTTCCTGCTGATGGAGGAACAGTCCGAATCCACTTTCCACAAAGGAAGTGAAGACAGAAGAAAGTTTCCCTTTAAA